>OX422221.1:464693900-465293900 GCA_949130495.1 Sambucus nigra
TTGAAATTACATATAGCGTGCATAGATACTAGCCTTCTAGTTCTTATGCGTACGCATTAAATAGCCCTTAGGCCCGTTCAGGAGTCATTACCCCTGTAATAAGATCTCTCGAATTGTCCCATTTGGACAGTTTGAGACTGCATTGTTTATGTATAATAATAATCTTAGTGGCTTAAACTTGTTACTTTTGGAGGAAGTTTTACAGTCGTATCTTAATGTTCTCTGGGTACGTACAAGATGATGAGATGCTAAGTTTTATTTCAATTGATAAATTTAAATAACACTCACACTTACCAATCTACGTTGTGTAGTTGGAGAACTATAGGGATATGCTGCCGAATTTTCCTCAAATTGGAAAAATGTGCATAATCTGTTAAGTATATTATAGAAATATGCGATCTTTATTGGGATATGACCACTCACCCTTTAGAGGAGATGGAGGAAATAGTAATTAATATTATCAATTGAATTTGATTTTGATTTTGAAATTTAAATATTGAATATAAATAAGACATAGAATTTAAAATTTTGAAATAGGAATTAATATTATAAATTGAATTTTAATTTCAATTTCCAATTAAAATTAAAATTGAATTTGAATGCATGAATAAATTTACCTATCGAACCTAGCCTTCTAGTTTTTATGTGTACACATTCAATAGGTGTTTATAGTAATGGGAAATAAATATTCACACTTTTGTTTATGCTATTTTACCCATAATAAGTGATTGTTTATAGTAGCTGTGATGGGATATCCTAAATACAAAGAGTGGATGGGTGAGACAAATAGATTAGGGGATGTGTTTCACAGAGGTGCTAATGAATTTGTCAAATATGCAAAGAGATGACATGATAATGAAGTATAAATAGTTTGAAAGGTTTGGTAATGAAGTATAAATCAATTCATGCTTGAGTGTGACTTCATACTATACCGAAAGGAGTATGAAAATCTGGATCGGTGTCTGGTATGTGATGAACCTAAATATGTCCAATCTATAGGCAAAGAAGGCGTAAACTCAAATGTGCCTCAAAAAGTGTTGAAATATTTTCCCGTTGGACTTAGATTAAAGATGTTTGTCACAGTACCATGGATAGAGGAGTCAATAACTTGGCATGCCACAGTAGAAGTAAGAGAAAATCTCATGCACCATCCTATTGATTCTACAGTTTGGAAGAGGATCAATTTTGAGTATCCCGATTTTTCTCGAGAATTGCATAACATTTGCTTTGAAATATAAACACATGGTTTCAATCAATTTGAAAATATAAGCGCCAATCAGAGAGTATGTCCAGTGATCCTAGCCCCACTAAATCTCCCTCCTTCACAGTGTATGAGACCTAAATTTTTGATGTTATCTTTGTTGATCCCTGTGCCAAAGGCACCAGGTGACGACATCGATGGCTCCTTTGATAGAAGAATTAAATGAGTTTATGGGAAGATGTTTTGCAAGCATTTGACTCTTTTAGAAAAAGAAGAGTTTAGACTGAAAGCTATGTTGATGTGGGAAATTCATGATTTTTGAGCTTGTGGGACATTATCCTCTTATGTAGTACATGGTTATTTGGGGTGTCCTATTTGTGGAAAAGAGACTGGATCTCCTCATCTCCCCGCTAGCTAAAAAAATGTATACCATTACCATAGAAGGTTTTTACCCCCCTCTCATAGTTTTTAATTTGAGAAAGGTTTTAATTTTTTACCGAGCGGGTTTGAACATAAGATACGATTAAGAATACTTTCAAGATTAAAAATTGAAAGTAAATCTCCTGATTCTAGCCTTAATATGCCATGTAATAATCCTAAATTTAAGAATGTCAAGCATAAGAAGACCCCAAATGGGAATGAAACTTAGACAAGAAAGGCATGGTCTAGGAGGACAATTTTATTTGACTTGCCTTATTGGAAGAATAACCCAGTGTGCCATGTATTATATGTGATGCACGTAGAGAAGAACAACACTGAATATATTGTGGGCACATGCATTGAGGGAGTCATTTGAAGGGTGGAGAAAATGCAGGAAAAGACCTTAAAGCATTGAATCATAAGTTACAACTATGGTTGAAAGAAGAAAGTAAGGGAAGGACAATAATTCCCCCTGGTACGTTTACTTTGACGAGTGAGGAAAGGAAGGTGCTTTTGAGACACAATATATAATTTGAATGTTCCATCTAATTTTTCGTCCAACTTGTAAAGGATTTTGAATTATGCTACCCATGATTTACATAATTGTAAGTCCCACGATTAGAATGTGATCACGTGATTACTTCCTCTATTTTTTAAGCATTGTTTCTCTAAGCACAAGGATTTTCAAAGGGCTATTATGCAAACTAGTATCTGCTTCTCACTTTTAAGTGGCAAGGTAGTCAATCGATATCACATAGTGGATGCAAAATTGGCGATGAACGAAGCAGTTTGTGTCTTGGAGAAGACTTTTCCCCCATCTTTCTTTGACATAAGTGTTCATTTGTTAGTAAACCTATGCAATAAGGCACTTCTTTGCAGCCAAGTAAATCTTATCAGGATGATAACATTTATAGTTCTTAAACCTGGTTCGGTTTATCTAGATGGTTCAATTCTTGTGTGTTAATTACCATCCTTAGTATGTAAGTGATTCTTAACTGTTCGGTGTTAACAAAAGTTTTTGTGTTGGTATTTAGTAGAGTAAAAATGATACTTTAAATTGTTTTGATACTTAGCTTAATTATTTAGGGTGTTTGAATTGGTAATAATTATTTTTCGACAGTGATGCTGAGAATGAACCAACCGTTCACCTTGATTTTAATTTAATAAAGGACTGATCACCCGTTATTTAATTAGGCGGGGTGTTACAAAAGTTAAGCTAAATAACATCATGAACATGTAAAGTTATTCTCAATCACCAAAAAACAATTACATAAAATGAAAAAGTAGTCCAAATGAAATAGCACCATCATTTTAACACATGATATGGACAAAGTTACTATCCATATGTTGCAATACCAAAATGCAAGGCATATGCATTAAATGCCGACGACATAAAATCATAATCACTAATGTCTAATTAATATACTTATCATCGACAAACAAATGATATTACATATAAATTCATTATTGAGTTTATTGTCTTCTATTATCATATTTATGACGATGCCACTTAGGTCACAAGTTAACATTTTCCTTTATATATACAAATTTCAGTTTTTAAAACCTTGCGATTTTATGGATGCTCATAAATCATCAAACTTCGGATTTTACAAACATATCATAAATCAGATATCAAAATTACAAAGGTATCCAAATAATGAATAATAACCCATAAAATTACAAATCAAAACTCAATACCATAAAATTAGGAGTGGTTCAAACTATTAATTTAAATTTCGAACACATAAATTGTTGGGCATTAAACATCTAACATAAAAATCACTGTGAAAGTTCAAAGAACACAACCACCTCAATAGTGATCCCAAACATAACTTTTTATAAAGAAAGTGGAACTAAACATAACTGACACAATGTGATGTTTGAAATATCCACGGCATTCTCGGTGCATTAAAATTTTAAATCAATTTTTTTATAAAAACACTCATAATTCATTCAAAATTCCTATAGTTTATTCCTCATCAAAGCCACAACGTGAAACTTATTAAACCAACTACCTACGAATAATAGATAGTTCAAATTATAAGACAAATACTTACATGTCTAGATATTTTAACATTTACCTTTTTTGGGTTCATTTGAATATTTGTTAAATCCTGATGTAAATAGTCGATTCGGTGTACCAGTGCACCAATACTCAAACCTGAACTCACATGTAATTAGTTTTTGAATAACGATATGAGTCCCGCAATATGTACCAAATCATCCCAATGAGGTGGGATGTTATTAAATGTTGTACTTTTTAATGTATTAATGAGACATTACATTAAGGTAATGCTACGAAAACTCATTTGGGGGATGATTTGGGGAATGTAGTTGGGACTCATAGCATTACTCTCAGTTGCAAAGCGTCTTATAAGAAAATATATAGTAGACTTGTAGGATAATAATTCTTCACAAAAAATCAAATACTATAAAATCTATAGTTTAAAAATCCATAGTCTAAAAATGTACATGCATCTTTTTAGTTTCTCAAGGCTAATCTTGGTTCTACAAAGTAAAATCATAATTATTAATAAAAAAATTAAATACGTTAAAATAATTAGTTTATAAATTACTTTAAATAAATTATATAAAATATATACTTAAACCACTTGGCAGAGGTAAACTACCAATTTTTATTCACATTTTTCAACCTTCCCTTAATAAAAATGATCTTTGCACATAAAAATGAAAAAAAATATATATAGAATATGAGATGCATAGCTATTTAAAAATAATAGCATCAAGTTGTTAAAGGAGTGCCTAAATTCACCCATTTTCCTTCAGTAAATGAAAATAAGCAAAGTTTGTAAGGCTTTAAGGCTTTAATATAACACCTAATTTTCTCCATTATTCCCTGAGAAATATACAAAAATATGAAGGGACAAAATTGAAGAAAATCTATATAACAGAAGTGAAAAAAATTAAAATCAAAAGAGAGAGCATTTGAGGGTGGTGATAGTGAACGGCTTCTCGATCAACCCTGAAGAAAGGAAAATTCAAAATTGAGTACCCAAACCAAACATCCAAACACGAATTTTGAAATCAAATCAAGATGAATTAGGTGGTGAAAGTGATACAAAAACCTATACATGAGCACTATGAATGTTTCCGTGGAGGTGCATTGAGTAATGTGATTGTTTAAAAGATTGGGCTTCATGCATTGTGTAAACCATGTTGTCTAAAATTAATGTTTCTCTGCCTTACCATTTTCAATTTTTAGCAAAATAAACACGAATATTACATAAAAAGTTATATTGAGATACCCAAATCCCAAATATGACTTAAAAATAACAGTCTAAAATCTAAACCAATCCAAAAACATAATATAAATATAAAAATGTCATGGTGGATAAAAATTATGGATAAAACAATTGTATTTATAATGGCAGAAAAAAATAATCCATGTAACGAAATACTAAAATATGTGCAAAAGTATGTAAATGGTAGGAGGCATTGGTGCGTCGACTTTGCGAACTTTTAGCTTTTTGGTTAAAACACATCTCTTACAAATAACAAAAAAATGTTAGTTCTTTAAAAGAATTCCAATATAAAATTGATTCATGTACGTAAAAAGTTTATTATTTGAAAGAAATGTAATGAATACAAATATGCACAAATATAAGTAATAAAGTAATAGCTAAAAATTATAAGATAGATATAGATACTAAAAAACACGAATAAGCGGTGACACCCTTCCTATTTTAATCACGGTTGATCAATCCTTTATCAAAATAACACAGGATTCTCAAATGGTTTCATTCTCAGCATCACTGTCAAAAACCAATTAATTACTAATAACCTATTAGTCCCGGTGTCAAATTTTAAACTTTCTAATATTTTTAACTTAATGAAAAATTAAACCATTCACACAGTATTATAAACAATAAATGAAATGAATAAATAAATAACCGATAACTCTCGGTAAATATAATATAACCAAATTGAATGTGCGTAAAAGTAAAAACACTGGAAATAAAGTAAGTGACATCAGTTGGGCAATATTCCCAAATATGAATTACAATACATCCTATCTTGATCACAAAGATGGAGGCGTCTAAAACAATTCCTACCAACATCCACAGTTACAGCAGCAATGTCTTACTCGAAAGAATTTTCATCTAGGCATCCCTGTGTCTGGACACCTAAAATGTTATTAAAATATTTGAAAATGGGTGAGTGCCGAAAACATTTTGAAAATATTTATTAAGTGTTTGGAATACTTTAATATTCAAAATATGATATTCTCCATATTTAATCAGGTGTCGCACTTACATGAGATACCCCTCACCTCTCATCTATCAGTGCACACCTAACGCACGTATTTTAGACACCCTAGTTACACTACCTAGTCTAACTAGTATCTTACCAAATCATTAAACACCATATGCTAACTCAACAATCCGTTTATGTAATATACAAAGCTTTCGCCCGCTTATGCATTTTAATTTCTCACTTATCATTTACTTGTTCATTATGAATAACTTTCATTAGTTATACATTATTCACATTTTAGTGTTCTTTATCCTATATATAATTTTCTCGCCTTATGTACATATGTCACATATTTTATTTCGGATTTTATACTCCCGGATGATCCAGAATTATTCTTACATTCCATTCTTCATTTTTTCCGTATATATATGTTTCACTCATCATATATATATATATATATATATATATATATATATACACGTCAAGTATATCCATACTTATATATCAAACACAATATAAGTATAACAACCACACCTCAGAAATATAACTCAATGGATGCAGTCTCTAGAATGCTATAATCCTCCAAGGAATTCCTCACACATCCACCTGGGCAACCAGGTCAGAATCTCACCACCGTACCTAAAATAAATCACAAGCGAATGGGAAGCGGTCATAGTTCGTCACCTGAAAGTGAGAGAGAATCATACCCAAGATGTCTTACCCAGAATAAAAATCACACTGCATAATAACTAAAGACTATGACCCGAGGCTATACTCACCCTCCTCCTCAAGTCAGAGGATTCACCCATATCGCGCAATTTCCCATGATAGCTCTAGAGGGGTATGTTCTACATAAATATATCAATAAAAAACAAAAAAACAAAAAATATATATATATATCCTACACGAATAATTATAAGGACATTGTCCGTCACAATTTAGTATGTCTTATACCGCTACAAATTGCTACAAGTTGTTGAAAGATTGAGAAGCTTACATCTACAAAAAAGAATCTGAATTTCAAGGAGACATCAACATTCAATCCCAACAAGGATGAATTTGCTAAAATGTGTTTAAGTTTCATTTATATTTCACATTAAAAGTGTTGGGATATTTTTCATAAAAGTTAAAATGGTTTTTGGAATTTTTAATAAATGGTTTGTATTTTTCAGAAACATTTTATCCTAAAAGTTTTGGATAAACCTTTTCGGATTTCCTAAATATTTTTCAGTTTTGAGGTTTCCAAAATATTTAAAAGACTAAATTTTTGTTTGGATAAGTGACTGTCGTTCAAACGATGTCAGATCTCATTCGAACGAGATGGACTTTCGCTCAAACGACGTCGCCCTTCGTTCAAATTACAGAGGTTTTTACTGACACATCACGACCTTGATTTTTAATATAAGTAAGGGTGTTAGGCTTCTGAATTTTGTGTGGAGAAACACTGGTTTTAAACAAAATACAATTTTGAGTGTTTTTGTTTATTCTCCAACATTTGAGGGTTCATAACTTTTATTTTACAATTCACAATCCCAATTTCTTTTGTGTGAGATGTCTTGTGGAACCCAAAATATAGTTTGTTATTGTTCATACTTTGTGGGGATGTCTCTACAACCGAGGGCTATGTGATATTGTGGAGTGAGTCTTGACGGCGTTTTGTGACTTCATGTAATTAGGGAGTGTTGCGGTGTTCCTGGGTTAAAGACTAGACTGTGGTTCATGTAGGTTAGCTGCGTGTGGACTTATTATTGACGACATCGATCGATGCCTGTGCGTATTCAAGTGTCAAACTATATTTCATTGTAATACGTGTGAATTGCGATTTACAATTATAGTGAAATAAAAAGGTTTTTCCCCGAGGGGATTTTTCCTGAACATTGTGTCGCATATTTTATTTATGTTGGTTTGACACTGCACACACGTTCCTATTTGAGTTTAAGGGCTGAATTGATTTGATTCATAAATTGAAGCTAATTAAATAAATTTGTGATTTGGAAATTTGCTCAACTTTTTAAATTGGTATCACACATATGCCTTACAATTTGGTATGAGAGCAGGTTATGCTAATTTATCGTGTATTCCTATTTTCCGCAATCTTCTGTGATATTGATTTCGTTTGAAAATTTGACTTTGTTTAAAATCACAAGTTTTTCAAGGGATCACTTATATAATAGGGTGCCCATCTTTGACGACGTTAATTGTGCCTATTGGAAAGCACGCATGAAATCTGTTTTAAAAGTCATTGATGAGCGTGTTTGGTTATTGGATGAAAATGGTTGGAATCGTCCCACCGTGACTGTTGATAATGTCACCTCTTTAAAACCCATGTCAAACTGGACTGGGAAGGATTATAAATTATCTAACTTTAATTCCCGTGGTTTAAGTGTTATTTTTGGAGTCGTCACTCTCAACGATTTCGGTCGTATTATGACATGCAGCACGTCTAAAGAGGCATGGGATGTTTTAAAATTGACACACAAAGGTACAAACGATGTTAAAGAGTTAAAATTACAAAATCTAGCCACCCAATTTGAGATCATTACTATGTTAGAGTCCAAGACTTTTGATAAGTTTTACACACATTTGTCGGACATTGTCAACACTAGTTTTAATTTTGGTGAGGTAATTGATAAGACGTGGGGTGTGAAAAATATTTTGAGATCCCTTCCAAAAAATTTTATTTCGAAAGTCACTGTTTTAAACTCGATGGGGGAATTTGATCACACTTAAGTTATAAGAGTTGGTAGGTTATCTTCAGGCTTACAAGTTAGATATGATTCCCCAAAATGTCAAACCTAAAGATAAAGGGATTACACTTAGGTTACAATCAATATCGAGTGAGGATGTTTCTAGGCAGAGGGATAAGAAAAAGAAAGTGAGTTTTTATGAGTTCGAGTCTGATTTTGACATTGCCTTACTTGCAAAAAAAATTTAAAAAGTTTCTCAAAATTCCTTAAGAAAATTCTTCCAATAAAAAGAGATCTTTTGAGGAAAAGAAAGAGGAGGCCAAAGAAAGTGATAGGAAGTATGAGATCAGGTGTTTTGAGCGTGAGGTCAAATGGTACATAGCTAAAGAGTTTCCTACTAGGATAAGTAGAAACGACAAAGAAACTACTATGCCTGCCACACTTACTGATAGTGAGGGAGATGAGGAAGATGAGGGAGATGAGTCCAGTAAAGGTTTAGCACATGGGATGTGTGTAGATTTTTCTTGTCGTGTGAGCACACTCACTTGATCTAAGGATGATAGTGTGAACGAGAGCGACGGTGATAAGTCAAGTGTTTTTGGAGGATATGAGAGAGATTTTGAGAGTGGAGATGAAAGTGAGATCCAAAAAGATTTTAGGGATTTGTACACCGAGACCTTGAAAATGAGGAAGTATAATAGAGATTTAGGTCATCGGGTTTTAGATTTGAAGAGAGAGAGAAAGAAGTTTTAAGGAGGGAAAATAGTGACTTGACCGACATGGTGTCTAGTCTAATGACACGTGTATCCCAACTCGAGAGTGATCTCGAACATTTTCAAGAGGTCAAAGTCCCTTTAGAGGATGCATCTAAAAACGTTGAAAAGATGGTTCTTAATCCCATTTTTGGTGGTGGTGAGAATTCAGGAAAAGTTCATGACGGTGTATCTACTTCTATTATTGCACCCGAGTTGGTTCCCAATTTAGTGACTCGACCTATCCCACATAGGAGTCTCGTACCAGTTAGGAGAGCACGCCCTAGAGTTGTTGAGAGAGGTATACCTAGGTCCGTTTATTTTTTCTCCCATTGAGAAAAGAGATGACACCTTAGGAACTTTTGTTTTAAGTTGGGATATGTGCCACGATTTTCTCTTACACATATTCGAACACATGCACCCACCCATGATACTTTGCTTGCACATGATAATAGAGAATTTTCACATATTCGAGAGCAAGTAAAGTTTTTTGTCAAAAATTCTCATGATTTGATGGAGTTGTTTCAAAAGATGTCACCTTCTTTGAAAAAATCCACCGCACCTATTGGATGAGGTCTAGACATCTTTGCTAGCATAGGTTGACTTATATGATCAAAATTTTGCCTATTGCAAGTGTGTACCATTTTTTAAACTTTGTTAGCATTTTTGTTTTCTTTTCTTATTTTTTGGAACTATTTTAGCACTATTTTGCCCATTCCAGGAACTGTTTTTATGAAATTTTTCACAAGACAAAACTGTATGTCATTCTAGGAACCCTGTGAAAATTTTTTCTCTTGTTCGAACGAGATCAGTAGTCGTTCAAATGACATCAATTGTCGCACGAAGCTATCATTCTAACGACATGCACTTTCGTTCGAGCGAGATTGATTCTCATTCGAAAGACTTGCGTGGATTTCTTGATTTCTCTGTTTTCAGTCTTATGGTTCATCTTGTTATACTTATTTGATACTGCTGGTTGCTTGTTAATAGTGTTCCAAAAATACAAAAAATATTTTATTTTGATTTTTTTTAAATGAAAAAAGAGTTTTGTATTTGTTTGCACCATATATGAATGCACATTTAGGATGACGAAGTCGCAATTTCATTCCAATTATCCATGTGACTGTTTGATGGTGTTTTGAGACAATATATTGTGTCATTCATGTGCTTTACAAAGTTTGGAGTCTTCGAGATGATACAGTGTTTCTACCTACATGATTGACTCTATTTGTCCTTTATTGCACACATGCACCAATTTGTTTGAATTTTGTGCTTATCTATCACATATTGGTTGAGTGTTTCCATCTAAATTTTGTCTCTACAATAAACCAAATGGGATAAAACTTGACAAAAAGTAGTTCATGATATAAACCATTTGTGAGTTTATGTGTGTAACACCCCGCTAAATTCTGGCGTCGACCGCCACCAAAATTAAGCTGGGTGTTAATAAATTAAATATCATCATTAGCATGCGACAAATGTGAGACATATTAAATTTTAATCCATAAGATAAATATTTTTAATCAATCTTAAATATTAAGAACATCCAAGTGATTTATCATCAAAGTGCGATATAAAATCCATCACATGCAATCTCCGAATATCTCAACTATTACAATAAATCAAACCCAACTGAAATCTTAAGACAACATTGGAACCGAATGGCCCAATAAAACCCAAATATAGTCTCAAAATAAATATGACTGAATACGAGAAGAAATAAATTACTAAAACAATAATATAGCTCCTGCTGCACTTTCGAAGGATCTCCAATAATTTCTATGCAACTACTCCAATTAAATCCCTGAAAATATTAATCAACGCATGTGTCAGAGCCAAGGCCCTGAGCATGCATACCGACTACTCATTTCAATTAGGGTACTTGAACCCAGACAATAGTGCTATACATATCGACCGTAACAATAGAATCTTTTAATTAAAAGAAAGTCTATAATCCTTAACAATAAATTTCTAAGTACCCTCAATGTTTAAATGTGCCACACCAATATTATTTTAAATTTTTCCCAAGTCCCACGATGTTAATGTGTTTGAATTAACCAGGTTATTTGTTCTCACTTTATTATTAGGCATAGCTCTCCTCTCGCCACGGGTGATTTACACGAAAATACATTAGAATAGCGGTCCTCCTGCCACGGGTGATTTTTACACCAAAAACACTTCCCCTTATCATACGCGACGTCTGACCTGTTTTTATCCTACTATCCTCGACATAAGACAAGGCTCCACACATGACACGACATAAATCGCCCTCTGACACGGTTAACTATCGGCCCTGGACACATTATGTCGCCAATAAATTTTAATACCAGTTTTATTCTTGCGGTATTAATTTCCCAAAATTTTTCATTCTAGTTATTGACATAAATTTTCCCCACCCTTAAAAGCGATGTGGAAATCCTCAAAATATTCCTTAGTCCCAACTAAAGGTTACCAAAAAAAAAATTCATCCCATCTTTAATAAATAATGATTATAACAATTTCACTTCACCTAGATATCAATCCTAGGTTATCTCAACAACGGTAAGTATAGAGAATTCGCCCCCACCCCAATTTATATAAGCCACATAGACTTATACTAACTAGTCCCATACCTAATTATCATAAATCGCAACTAAGTCACACTTACTAGTCCCATACCTAACAAGTGTATTATAACAAGGGGTGAAAATCAATTATCTACAATACCCAACGTTCTCGAAATATTCAATATTATAATATTTCATAAGTGACACAATTAACAATTTATGATAATATTCTCAATAGCACTAAATTCCCAATTTTTAATTGAAATATGGGGAAATCAAGAACACGTAATTATTATTATTTTTCCGAATCATTATTAGTCGCAAGTTCCATATTAGCTTATTTATTTTGCTGCACATGTTATTTAATTATTTTAGGAATTTATACCTAAAACATCTAAATTAAATTGCTAAGGGCTCCTCTACATGTATATGCCCACAATATAACCAACTACATAAATACAATCCAAATAACAACAAAGTTATGATTATTTGGTATTATTAATTATTTTCACAAAATAGCCCCGAAATTAATTTCTTCCAAATATTATGTTCTCTAATTTATTTTTGAACACATGAGTTTTAATGGAGTCTATAATCAAGGCACATAACACTAAAGGAAACGAATAGGATAAAACATGTCCGATTTTTAGATGTAGAAATTCACGAGAGATTCGGGTTCTCCTTGAAAAATTGATTGAAAACCCCTCTTGATCCACCATGAAATATTTATGTTTAGACCCCCAAAATTGCGCTTGAATTTTTTTTTTAATGGAGGTTTATGGAGGTTGAAGATGATGGGAAAATTAGAGGTTGGATGCTCTTAGGTAAATGGGGAATGAGTGTTAAAAACTTAGCCCGAAAATCATGTATTTATATAACTTTAATGGTTTTAAATGAATGGTAAAATTCGTCAAAATGAGGAACTGTTGAAAAAAATTCTAGGAGGGTCGATCGATCTATGAAAATGATCGATCGATCGATCATGCCTAAAATCTGACAGTTTCCCTTAAAAATGCCATAAGGCAAAATATTAAAAATTTGTTTTAAATCCGATTTCAATTCGGCTTGAAGTTCTATTCTTCTAAAATCATAACCAACATATTTAACCAATAAAATTTATAAAATTCAAGAATTTATTTTTCTCAAATATTCCAAATTTTTTATTTAAAAATACCCATTAAAAATCCGGGTTGTTATAATGTGATTCTTTGAAAAACAGGGAAGGGATATGAAAGGTACTCATTTATCCTTTGAGATTAAGCCACCATTTAAATGGAACTAAAATGGTGAGGGATTGAAAATTATTCGGGGTGCAAGGAGGTTTAAAAGAACCCAAAAAAATTGAAAGGCAATAAAAATAAATATATGCTAAATATGGGTTAATAGGTTTTAATTTCATCACCTCATAAGAAAAATAAAAGGAATTATATTTTAATGAGGGAGTTTGGATGGAATTTTCAATGGTTTGCAAGTCCTTAAAACTCATGAAAAAGCATTACATAGTTTTGGACGTTATTGGTGTGGAAATCATTTATACTTTGATTTGTTAATATGATTAAAACGATAATCTAAATTCACCAATTTTTACACCTAAGGAGTAATTTTTATGTTCTTTCGTTAGGAGTACACTTAGGCATCTTGCACATATGATATCATTGTGTTGACTTTCCTATCGAATTTTCTCACAGCCATTCATTCCGTATCCATGATTTGGTTGTCTTAGTGTAAATTCACGGTATGTGATTTTTGTCACATCATTTTTGCATTTTTGTATGAAAAATCAGAAAAATCAAAAATAGTTTGTTTTTCTTGGTTTACCGTGATCTCCCGATTTGTTTTATTCTTTTCCTTATCTTTTTCGAACAAATAAAAAGGGGGAGAACGAATTATGATTTTATAGGGGAGTTTTAGTATAGGGGAGATTTGATAATGCTTTCATGTTTATTCTTTATACCATTTCAAACTCGATACGTCACGAGGTTTTTTCTTTGTCTCGTGTGTGTTAGTACAATTGAAGATTATTTGGATTGCACACCCCGTTGAGAAAATTTTGGAGTTTTTGCAAAGTTGATTGTTGAAGCATCGTTTGAGAAGTTTGACGACTTGTTCAGTTTATCTTTCCATGTTTGAGTTTATGGGAGGGTAGATTTGTATAGGTCATTTGAGTTTGATAATTCGGATATTTTTTATTTTTTACCGTCATAGACATAGGGGGAGATTTGTAAGGACATTGTCCGTCATAATTCATTACGTCGTATACCGCCACAATTTGCTACTAATCATCAAAGGATTGAGAAGCTAACATTTACGAAGACGAATCCGAATTTCAAGGAGACATTAACATTCAAGCCCAACAACGATGATTTTGTCCGTATATATATGTTTCACTCCTCATATATATATGTAAACACACAATATACTATACACATCAAGTATATCCACACTTATATATCACACAGAATATAAGTATAACAACCATCCCTCAGATCTATAACTCAATGGATGCAGTCTCTAGAATGCTACCATCCTCCAGGGAATTTCTCACACATAAACCTGGGCAGCTGGGTTGGAATCTCACCATCGTAACCAAAATAAATCACAAGAGAATGGGAATAGGTTATAGTTACTCTGCTAAAAGTGAGACCAAATCATACCCAAGATGTCTTACCCGGAATAAAAATCACACGGCATAATAACTAAACACTATGACTTGAGGCTATACTCACCCTCCTCCTCAAGTCAGTGGATTCACCCATATCGTGCAATTTCCCATGATAGCACTAGAGGGATATGTTCCACAAAAATATATCAATCACACACAAATATATTTATAGTCATATCATACATATACTCTCTCTCTCTCTCCCCATCTCTCTCTCTTTCTCTCTCTCTCTCTCTCTCTCTCTCTCTATATACCCTAGTATATATATATATACACACACACACTAGGGTATGCCCGTGCCTGAAGGCACCCTGAAAATTTTCAAAGTACATAATTGCAAAGCGATAAAATGTACATAATCGTGAAGCGGCAAAAAGTATATGCTCGTTCCTAAAGGCACGATGAAAATTTTCCAATAAGGTACTCCCTATTGTGGGTGGGGGTGGGGGTGCTCACTACCTTTATTTCCCAAAATTACAAATTGAGATAGGAATGGATAAGAGGATCGTAACACGAAATAAAAAATACTACACCATGTCAATCCGAGGATGCTCCTAAAATGCAACTCATTTAACTTGTTGAGGTATGTGAAAGAATGGGACTCCCAAAAAATTAAAAGACCCACTTATATATTTTTTGTCAATTCAACACAAAACGAACAAACACATTGGGTACAAATAACAAAATAATGTGTATGTGACTAAAACTTAACTAACCATACCACCATTGAACTAAAATCGTCAAAAATAACTAAACCAGAACCATACATATCAACCTTATTAATACAATATAACAATATATTTAGAAACTAACTTATGAATATTCCAATTGCATAACATCATCGGCACGATCATGTGTTAGCCAAATGCACCGTTGGGGTCGTTATCGCAAGTTCGAATAAATAATTCAACTGGAGGTATGAATATACTAATGGAGAGATTCTGCTATAGCTCGCCTTAGAATATTTTTCAGTTGTGGGATGAGATTATGGCATATAACGATACTTGCATAGGTCGCATATAACTTGCGTGCTATGATCATCGCTGAAGAGGTCATCGGTGCATATATTTACAACTGACCTTACCAAACCTCCGGCTTAGTGGATAGATGAGTTTTAGTTTTTCGATTTTCTGACTTCCAATGACCACATGAGGAATCATTTATGCCTTACAATCTGTCGGTGCCTCCCTAACATTTTTGCACTCTGCCTCAAGATGCACCACAGTTGCTTTCACTTGGTGACCACGCTGTTAAACAGAGCTGTAGATGGGACCTGCTATCTTTACAGTGCTGCTATCTTTTTTTAGTCATGTTATCTTTTTTTATTCTGAAGCTTCTTGTACATATCCAAGACCTGCTCTATTTTTTTAGTAGGGGGTCTGCTTCTCATATTGCAAGCCTCGATCCATTTTTGCAAGCCTTGAAAGCAGAGCTAAGTTGAGTTGCGCAAAATCATCAATTAACCCTTTATGGAAGTCCCACGGCCTTTACCTGAATAACAGTAAACATGGAAAATAATCGTAATTCAAGCATTATCAAGGTACTTGGAAAATAAACATGGAAAATAACAATAAACATAACAGCTATATTTCAACTACATGGAAAATAATTATCAAGGTGTGTTGCGATTTTGAATGTGTTTTGGACACTCTTTATTTTCACTGAGATGTGCTTAAGGTAAAAAAAATCAACAAACAAAAAATCTAAAGACACCAATGCATTTTTGAAGGTGTGTTGCACGCTTAACTAACCCTTCCAATGCTTCTGCATAATTCAACTCTTAAATAACATAAAAGTAAAACCCCATTTTCTACTTTCATATATTTCTCTACCAATCTTTAAATTAGTGTCAAGTAAGTTAAAAGTTACAATATCTATATATCTCTCACACACACATTCACTAACACGTGCAAGCACAAATTTATATGCTCTCACTCATGTGCACGCTGAACACACATACCTCACTTCCTATAGATAATCTTCTAGTTAAGTACAATTACTATCTGCATAAAAAAATCACCCTTACCTATGGAACTAATTATGCTTTTGCAAATTACTTTCCCTACGGTCCAGGTCTACAACAATTTGTGCCTACATTGAATTACCCATATGTCAACTTCACCATCCAATTCAAGGTTCGAATTCAAGGTCCAATTCAAATTCAAGGTTCAAATTCAAGGTCCATACGGCCCTTTGAAGAAGACCTCTTCATTCGGATTTCCAAATACCTCATCAATCTCTCTCGTCGGTACACCAAAAGCCCTCTCCTTCACCACCTTCTCCCAGTGATTGATCACATTATTCTTCTAACACCTATAAATTTACAAATATTTTTAGACCATGAAGTAAATATGTACAACTCAGTGCAAAACTTAAGAAAAATGTCAAATGTGCATATATTGCTTTAGATGTTATCAATCCCATAGGCGAGCACGAAAATTAAAGTAGAGACTAAGAAATTACCTTTTGGGGGTCCTTTAACAAAAAGCTGATATGAGCAATAAAATAGTGAGATAATCTATCCAAATACTGTTTTAAATGTGCATCTAAAAGCCAGATGTAAATTTGATGATTTGTAGAAATTGTGTTTTTTGTTGAAATTCAGAAACCCATGTTCCTTTGCATTGGAAATGTCTAGTGAACCTCCGTTATTTTCCTCCAATGGGTATTCATTTAAAACTCGGGAAGTTGCAGTGTGAGTATAAGCAGCTATATATAATCCACTGGCACTGCCCCAACAATACTGGCACATTAAAATGAGAGATTGTATAAGTTGTACGTAAATGAACATAAAGAATTATGGTTTTGAGAGAGAAATGAGAAATACCTTTTGGAAATTGGAAGTAGATTTATGCTGGAAGTGAAGAAAGAATGACCCACGAAGTAAAATTAGATTTGGAACCATGAATAGTTGGATTTTGGCCACTATTAGTACCTAATAAAAGAAGATGTTGCCTAGTAACTCTGTTTCTTCATGGAAAAACTATTGTGTCGATATTAATATCAAGCACAACGTCCCATGAAACTGATAGTAATAAACTTGCATATATTGATTTAGATGTTATCAAACAGACATAGCTGAAGCTTATGCAGAAGCTATTAAAGATGATACTACTAATTCAAATGTTTTATGTTATTCGACCATACCTGCTCCTCCACACCTGCTCCATGAAAAATTAGATGAAATATCGCTCCAAAGCATACAATGTTGACATGCTTCTTGCCCAATTCTCTTCTAGCCACGCATAACCTACAATTGAAGATATCTAATCAGAAATGAAATTGAACACATTTGATCGGAAATGAAATTTCCAATAAACAATCCAGAATCTAAATTAAAACCAAAAGAATACTCAAATAACAAAGTTACTAAAGTAGAATTCTATTGTAGTATTGAAACCAAAATAATGCCCCCAACACCAATAGAATCTAAATTAAAACCAAAATAATGCCCTAACAGTTGATTCATAACCAATAACATCCTATAATTTAAGTGAATCTTTCACGGTAAAACATAAAACCTATCATAACCTCAACTCTTGTGTTGTAATTTAAGTGATGTTCTAATACATACCTCAGTACAATATATTTCATAATCAGTTTAACCAATTCCTTTTAGAACATTCATGAACTCTTTAAATATAAAGATTAAGTGTTGAACCTATTATGCTGCCTTGAATCTGACGCTAGAGACACCAACTTCCTGGTTTTGATCCGAGCATTCATTCTCATTTGGTGGGACCTCTAATCTACTACATCTTTCCAGAATGTTATCGAAGCATTCGCTCCTAGAATTTGTATTCCGGAGATCAAAATCCAAAGAAAACTTCATCAACTGAAAATGTAATAATAAACTTTGAAATTCGAAGAAAACTTCATCAACCTTGAAATCAAAAGGAAACTTCAAAATGAAGTAAAAATATTTCAGCTAAAACCCTTAAATAAAATGACTAAATAAATATATTGCAGATCCCAAAAGTTTCTCATAGAGCATCAGTTATATAGTGTTAATTGTTGTAGCAGATTCTGATACACGTATAGGAGAGGTACATTCAATTAGAAGAGCCTCTTTATGGAGACAACAACAGGCTCTGGCCTCCCCGATTGAGCTTCAGATTGTGGGCTTCATTTTTGAAGACTTCGTATGAATTGTAATGACGTCAAGGGCCTTGAAAACCTGAAATGTAACCTACAAGAGAGGTCCTCATGGGAAAGTTGGTCATTTTTAATAACACCCATTCAAAACCGTTTCTAGCCACCTTGGTGGTTGTGGCGGAAGTATTCAGGAAACACAAATATGCTGCAGGTACACAAACTTAAAGGAAAAAAAATAACTCAAGTCACCTACTAGCTCGTATATTGGCTGGTGTATTTGTGTTCTCTATGAATCAATACATTGCATTTTTAACACGGACCATGTCCCGCATCGATAGAGTAAGGAGGCATTAAATAACTCATGTCACCAACTGATGTGCTCAATTATCACAGTTATTGCAAGTTGCATACAACTGGTTGAAGCACTCCTCCATGTAGACAAACATAAGCAAAAAAAAATTGAGATTCAGTAATTACTCTAGCAGAAAAGGATCATATGTACTGACAAAAAATAGAAGTGACAAATATAATTAGAATCCAAAAAACTACAAAGGTAAATGGGATTTCATACCTTGAATTAAAGGGGCCATGTTGTCGCTAATTGTAAATGGGATTCGACTTTGACTTGCTATTTCTCTGACATAATTTATTCATAAATAAAATTTTGAAATTTTGAAATATAATTATTTGAGTTAATAATGCACTTTTTCTCCTGGATTCAAATGTTGGAGCTATGACACAAACCTCAAACGTGTCAAATATGTGACGAATGTATATTCTAAACCATGATGTATCCATTAGAAGTTCTAAACCACACCTAAGATACTGCAAAAAAAAAATAAACTATCAAATAATCCAAGTAATTCAGGATCCACATTATGATTTTTCTTTTACAAAACATGAAAAAATTGGTGTACAAAAAAAACTAATATCTTAGGAGAACCGTGGCCACAAACGTATTACTTTAGAGTGTAGCGTGAATTCCTCCTGATCAAAGCAACACAAAAAATATGTTAATACATACAAAAAAATCTAGTTATGCTATCAAAACCTTCTGATGCTAAATAGCAAGATATGCTATTTATACTTTTCCAATCTCACCTTCACTTGTAATGGATTTCTTCAAGATATTCTCTTTAAGCTTCTCCTTAGAACTTCCCCAAAACATAAAGATATAAAGGTTCTCATTTTCATAACAACCAAAAAATTCAACGAACACATGTAATGAAAATGAATGAATGTGCCAAAAGTAGACTAATTTTTCGTGGGTCTATTGGCAGACATATAAAATAAACAATCTCAGGGGTATAACCAAAATATATAATTTTGAACATGTACAACGAGAAAAAAAATTCTTTCTTTGTAGGGCATTAAAAGATCAAATACATATTTCACCCAAAATTCTTACCTCATAGTTCCTTTAGAGCTTCTCGACAACAATTGACCCTCACCGCCGAAGCACCAAAATAAAACCATTTATAATGTTATACACACTTAAATCTCATGGATGTTAGCTATTCCAGCTACAATTAATATATAAACAGATAATACTGTAAAACCACAAAAGAACATTAAATTAATATCATCAGGAACTTTGGATCCACTAGATCCACTGGTATAACTTAAGATCAAGGCAATACCAACCATAATCCTGTGGGTGGTTGCTTTTATGGACTCAAATTTGATAAGAGAGTATACCTCATTTGGTTCCTTATTGAAGAGTTATATATGCAAAAAAGAAGAATGAATATCACTCTTCAATAAAATACTCACAAAATACCAAAGACTATCAAAATATTAGCCTTCAATATAAGATACTCACGAAATATCTGCCTTCAATAAAATACTCAAACACTCTAAAAATATCAACTTTATCACAACATATAAAATTAGGGGAAATCAATACAAAACCCTTAAGTTATTATTTCATTCAAATGTTGTATCAAACATAGTAACTCCATATGGAATCCCTAAATAAACCTCCATATATAAGACCTAAAGGAACCTCCATAGGTAAGACCTAAAATCGATGGTTAAATAAGAAATCCATTTTGATGGAAAACCCTAGGTTTATATAGAAATCAATTTTGATGGAAATCAACAACAAATTAATAACCTGATTCTGAACTATCAGATCCAAACTTGAAGAAAGTACCTGATTCGAATGTATTTATTTTCAACGATGGTGGGTGAACCCAGAGAGAGAGAGAGTAGGAGGAGTGTGTGCAAGAAAGATGAGGAGGGGGCGGTTGGGAGGAGTAGCAGTGCGACAGAGGGGAGGAGGATCTGGTGAGGTTGGAGTGGTGGATCGGAGAGAGGGAAAGATTGGTTTTGGGGGGGAGGAGGTGATGAGAGAACAAAAGAAAGTAGAGAATGAGAGGAACGTTTTCTTATTGTGAGGAGTGAGAGAGCGTGAGCAAGTTGATAAAATGAACTTTACCAAATTACCCATAATTTTGAATTGAAGTGTTAAATTTGGTAAGTAAGAAAAGTGGGGGAAGCCAAAATTGTCAAGGATAAAATAGGAAACAGAGAAAAAATTCATTAAGATGACATCATAGTTTCAACTTGTGACATACATAAGTTTCCTACTTTATTATTATTATTATTATTATTATTATTATTATTATTATTATTATTATATATATATATATATATATATATATATATATATATATATAAATATATATATATCATCAAATTCGGCTATTCATGCCTATCTCACTTGGCATTAGCATAACACCCCGAATATACCAATTCGTACTAATTATAAGTATACGAACAACTTATATTGATCCCATAAGTATTTCCTCACTTATGATAGAATATCACCTTTATTTGTTCGAAATATTAGCTTATCACGTCTTTCTAGTATTCTAATTTCATCTTACTAGCACATTCGGATTTACTCACATGCAATAGGCATATATATAACCTTCACGCATAATTGTAAGGACATTGTCCATCACAATTTAGTATGTCGTATACCGCTACAAGTTAATACAAGTCATCGAAGGGTTGAGAAGCTTACATCTACAAAGATGAATATAAATTTGATGGAGACTTAAACATTCAAGCCCAACGAGAATGAATTTTGTAAAATGTGTTTAAGTTTAATTTATATTTCACATTAAAAGTGTTGGGATAATTGTTTATAAAAGTTAAAATGGTTTTTGAAATTTTTAATAAATGGTTTGTATTTTTCAAAAACATTTTATCATAAAAGTTTTGGATAAACCTTTTCTGATTTCATAAAAAAATTTAAGATTTGAGGTTTCCAAAATATTTAAAAGACTAAAGTTTGTTTTGTCGTTCAAACGACATCACATCTCGATCGAACGAGATGGACTTTTTCATAAACGACATCATCCTTTGTTCTAATGTCAAAGGTTTTTTGCTGACACGTCACAACCTTGATTTTTAATATAAATAAGGGTGTGAGGCTTCTGAATTTCGTGTGGAGAAATACTAGTTTAAAACATAATACGATTTTGAGTGTTTTGGTTTATTCTCCAACATTTGAGGGTCCATAAATTTTGTTTTACAAATCACAATCCCAATTTCCTTTGTGTGAAATGTTTTGTGGAACCCAAGATATAGTTTGCTATTGTTCATAGTTGGTGGGGAGATCTCTACAACCTAGGGTTGCATGATATTGTGGAGTGAGTCTCGATGGATTTTTGTGGCTGCATGTCATTCAGAAGTGTTGTGATATTCCTGGGTTGAAGACTGGAACGCGGTTCATATAGGTTAGCTGCGTGTGGACTTATTGTTGACGACATCGACCGATGCTTGCGGGTATTCGAGTGTCAAACTGTATTTCATTGTAATCCGTGTGAGTTGTGATTTACAATTATAGTGAAATAAAAAGGTTTTACCCTGAGGGGATTTTTCCTGAACTTTTTTTTACATATTTTATTTATGTTGGTTTGACACTGCACTTGCGATGCTATTTGAGTTTAAGGGCTGGATTGATTTGATTCATATATTGACTGTAATTAAATAATTTTGTGATATGCAAATTTGCGCAAATATTTAAATCAATATCACACGTAGGTCTTACAATAATATATATAAATCGGTCGAATTAATTTACCGAGTCTCACTCAACCCAAACACTCTTTCAAATCATTTCCCGAATTTTATTCCCACAAATCCTATGGGTCAAAGGTCCCTCATTTAATCATCTAGAGGTCATCACACTCTATTTAGGATCCCCTAATATTTATTACAAATAAATAATTATCCTAAAATACCTTTAACTCCAAGGAAATGATCAAAACTGCCAGCGCCGAATCGATTCGCCCTATACCGAATCAATTTGCTCCCCTGCGAATCGATTTGAAATGGCACAGATTTCCAACTGTTACAAGTCTCACTTCTTCTTCTTCTCCCATTCTCAATCAATACTCCATCAACCCACATTTCTATGGATTCTAACATCACCCAACATCCATATACACATCTATATACTTAGATATACCCAAAACACCAAATAATTCATGGGATTCATAAATTTTTTCTCAATAATTGAACCCTAATTCAATTAAACCCACATTTCTCACTTCTCCAAATTTCTCACTAAAAATTACACCATTAACATGGATTCTAGCTCAGATTTCAAATGGAGTTGTTATCACATTAATTTCTATGAAATCATTTGTGAAAAACCCATTTTTATGCAAGAATCCCAAAATTAATATCATATAGTTTTCACTAACTATAATATGAACAATAAACACACATAAATAATTAAATCAAGCTAAACACTTGCCTTGTTGGATAAATTCGACGACCTCGCACCGAAAATACGTCGGAGCTTAGCCCAAGCCTCCTATTTTCTCCCTTTTTCTTCTTCATTTCTTTCCTTTCTTCTTTCTTCCATTTCCTTCTTTTCTTCTTTCTCCCGTGGCTTATAATTGGAGAAAAGGATTCTCCCCTTATTAAACCCAAAATTGATTCGTATACACAATTACGAATCCTTACAAGTCCAAAAAGTCCCTAGAACCCAATTACTACCCCGGGTACTCTATTATTACTATTTCGGCCCTTTCGAGACTAGCAGTGAACTCAAAATTCCCATACGAGTCACTTATAAAAAATTACATTTTGAAATCCAATACGACTTCATACGTATATTCCAAATAAAATATTATTCCATATCGCTTTGCCCAACTGCGACCTGATATATAATAATTAAACTTCATTTACTTATTCCCGTAAGTAAATGTAACACACATCAATATTAATCCAAAACTTTCCAATTAATATTTAACCCAGACTTTAAATTCTATTTCACTTGAAATTCTCAAATTATTAAATTAAACCACTTATGTAATTTAAATGTCCATAAAAGTAGAGGGTATTACATACTCCCCCTTAAAAATGAATTTTGTCCTCGAAATTCGAATTCAACCGGTATTAAGACTGAAGAACTTTACAACACCACATCCTGCAGTAATCCAAATCAATTTCAAAAGCTTAATCACTATAGGTTTAATTTTACGACAAGCTTGTTAGCACCTCAATAACAGAACATCACATTGTGCTTTTTTCCAACGAAATCCGAATAAGACGAGCCCATATATCACTGGCCCTATCACATGAATATTATTAGAAGGTCGCGCACCTCTAAGTGCCATCTTACCATATCCATTCCAATAATTTGTGGTCACTCCACCTTTATCAACGGAATTTAACTGTCGTCTGATCCAAAAATCTAATTACCCGCTCACCTCTAAACAACCAGAGGGAGAATGATCAGAGTTTTTCTCACAAAACCTCGATAGGCACATTATCCACAACAACCAGGTACGAGTGTTTATGCACAAATCTACCATTTGGTAATTTGTTCTCCCAATTACCATAATATTCTTTACTTCACTTACAAAATACATCAGTTGTGGAAGTGAAATAATCGTAATGATTCCAAAATCACATTCATACCGCTTTACTAGTCGTCAGTCACCTCTCGTCTACTTCTCGGGCCATAGGTGACACGACCTACTCAAAAAAAAATGTCATCCCCACTTCTTCTTGAAATTATCGATCGGAGGTGGGGTTTAAGGATATCATCCTAATTCACAACAATATTGGACAGCACCTCGCACCGGTATGATCCTTATTTTCAAAGAAAGGTTTTGGCACATCACCCTATTTCCATCTATGTGTAGTGCACTCGAAGACAATATCACTATGTCTTGACTAACACCGATTCCCATTCATACTATCTCACATTAAGTGGTACTTTATACTTTCCTTCTTCCCCCGGGGTATACCATAAGTCTTGGCCTGTGCACTCTTCGCAATAATGCACACTTCTGGGCTCTTTATGCCTTATAGACATCAAGATTTTATTTAGCGCAAGTCACTCTCAACATTCGAATGAGTAGGACTCTACTCCAATTTTCCACAATAGTTGTATTTTTCCTCTTCTCAAGAGATATCCTTTTTAAATGGCTTTCCATAACCTTTCAACCTATCTCAGGCGTGCTAATCTCATTGCATAGATACACTTGGATCATCATCTTTCTCGCACAATGCTTAACCCATTATATCCTTCCAGCTTTGTTTATAACTGCCCCATAGGCATATATGTCGCACATCTATTTCCACATCCCTTTAACTTGGATGATTTTGAAATCATCTAACCAGGGCACCCACACACCCTACAATACACGCATATTAGCATAAACATCACATACGTCTCACATGTAACACACCTTACCCTATTGCACTCGCATTCATGATATTGACCTTCAGATTCATAGTGTGGATATAACACATGGGTACTCACAATCACCCCATAAATCAGAAATTAATTCTCCTCAACATCGTTCCAACCTTCAACTCGTGGTGAAAAGCAAATTTTCAATGCTCTCTTATGGCACTACCAGCTCCACTAGCCTTATACTATACAATAGCTCTCTAATCAGAGTATTTTCCATTCACATTCATTGATTTACATTCAAAACTGATACTCTAACATCTATTAATGTCTCTCTACTCATAATGTTTACCAAGATCCATGCGTATCTCATCCCATAATAACATTCAAACAAAGAACTTTTCCCGAATGAACTATCACTCAGGATTGGTGGTAATCAAATTCCATAAACTTCAAACACATAACCAGGGCTCTCAAAATACCATCCCCAAACATATAGATATAGAGCTTAACTCCCACGTCTCTAAAGGATGAATATAACAATGCGCTCTCCCTATCACCAACTCCCGAGCCCTGAATATACTAACGAGCTCATTCTCTCTGCGCAACCGTAAAACCTAAATACTCTGAATGATATCAATAAAGTCCCTACACATCGGGATCAATTATCTTGAGTTAACCGTTCTCTTTGAAGTCTGTATCATAATATAATATAAATGCGACCTCGACCCTCTTGCAGGCGAGGCATCACCAAAACAACACATCCTGCCCAGGAGCAGCAACCATGATAGCCTTGCAATATCCGCCCACTAATGTTCTAACCATTACTATAAAACCATATCCAGGGTAATATCATACTCGTATAACACATCACTAAAATGCGTAATCTCTATAAAAATATATACCACTTTTAGTACACCCTCTTCCCCGCGGATGAAACCAAAGATAACCCCGCTACACCATGAAAAATATATAAACATAATAATGTTATCGATACATGCACCAAACTCATCTCACACATGAATATAGTGATAATTAAAGTATTGTGACTCATTCATGTCACATAAAACATACCTCATTTTCCCGACGATAAAAGTCATTTTTTTACCTTGCCAATCACCTTGGTTGTTCAAATGGTCACCGAACATAACACACTTGTCCAAACCGAACCAAATTTCTTCTTAATCATTTCCCTTTATATGCACCCTGCTCTTGTCCCTTTTCTCACTTCGGGAAAAATTAATGCATGTGGTCCTACTCTCCCCAAAATATCTCTCTTTAATCCCCTATACTTAGCCATACAGACCATATTAGGGTTGTCCTTCTCTCGGACTCTGGTAGTCTCAACTCTGATGGCTACCCCCATTGTTCCCTTCTCTCCGCTGTCCCTACGAAACACACAGCTAGCTTTAACATCCCTGACTGAATTCACTGTCATGTTGTAAGAATTCATCTATCTGAATCATTTAAATGGGTCTCCCCGTTGCGGTGTTTCACTAACATTGTTTCATCCCGTCTTACACCCCGACTAAATCTTTTGATTATTTGACCTCCCTTTACGAAGAAACATTAATCACTTGTAAAAAATGAGACATTGTCACTATCTTCATCGACCTTCCAAGAATAATTTCCCTTAAGTGCTAGAAACTCCTATCATGAGTCAAATCCCCACTTAAGAATTTTCTTCTTCATTATACCTACCTCAACCGACAAAAAATTCGCTAGATAAATAAATTCATTTTCACAAATGGACCCTGTCCAGCCCTCATGTAATAAGTTCAGAAGAACGTTCACATCTCCTCCTGAACATATGATAAAGGAACTTGCGGTCAAGCCGTACCTAAGATCCTTACATTGACACAACATTTCACTTTATAGATGTGGTGGTTAACTCCCATCATTATAAATTTTCACATACGATCCAAGAAACATTTACCCCAAATTTTCACTTCTGAGTATACCACACTCTGCCATATGCTAAAGCCTCTGGATATCTAACTTCCATTAGCTAGTACACACAATCTCTGCACTTTCTAAAATTCCAACGGATGGTCCTCTTCAAAGACCCCACTGACTCCTGCCCATTTTACCTGAGCTGGGTGAGTCAAATTTGGCACCACTTTCTGCTATAGCGTTACTTGAAAAAAAATATATATGTTATATCCTAGTAGTCCTTACAGCCCTAACTTTTTGAGCCATAATAGGAGTGATCTCAACTACGATCATTATCCTCAACACATTCTACAACCTGAACTGATCCCCACTTTTTGCTATCCTCCCAATGGCCCTCGCTTGTCATCCTTTATTGTTCGGTAAATGAATACACCCGAACGCAAATAAGATTTATTGATATTTATATATTATAGCAAGAGAACGAAATATCACCATAGGAATAAACAATCCCAAACCTAGGACTCTTTATCAAATAGAAGGCAACGCTGAAAGCGTAGTATGTCCTCCAGGGAATTTCTCACACATCAACCTAGGCAGCCGGGTCGAAATCTTACCATCGTATCCAAAATAAATCACAAGAAAATGGGAAGCGGTCATAGTTCCTCACCTGTAAGTGAGACCGAATCATTCCCAAGACGTCTCACCCAGAATAAAATCACATTGCATAATAACTGGACGTTATGACCGTGGCTATACTCACCCTACTCCTCAAGTTAGGGGATTCACCCACATTGCGCAACTTTCCATGATAGCACTAGAGGGGTATGCTCCACATAAATATATTAATCACACACACATATATTTACTGTAATATCATATATATTCTATATCTATACCCGTATATATATATATATATATATATATATATATATATATATATATATATATAATACAGGACAATGGCGTTTTACTATTCACCATCTTATCTCTTCTTATCAAAGTAATCAAATGGTCTATATTTTGCCACCAAAACTAAAAATAAAGGGTGGGGATTAAAAGAACCCTCTTTTCCTCTTTTATCCCTCAATTATTTTATTTCTCCCTCTTTTCTTTTACTTGAATTCATCCCAAAATTCAAAATTGAGGATAAAATAGTAAAATACATTAATCAATACACATGTTCTCTCTTAATCGAACGATTATTACTCTCCCTCTCAAATCATCACTTTCACTACTCTCGCTCTCTATGCCTGTTCTCTATACGCCGCCGCCGTACCCAAAACACATATGTGCATCCACTACGCCGTCTCCGCCCTCCAAACCCTCATAATACAAACCTCTCCCACAAATAAAACCCCTCCTCATACACCGCCGCCGTCGCCGTCATTAGCTTGTGTTGTCGCTGTCATCAACTGCAGGTACGAAAATTGTTTTCCTTTCTATTGGATTTGTAGTTTAAAGCTTCGAATATTGTCTTAGGGTTATTTGTCTAACATTTGTTGATTCGGGAATGTTGGCTTAGGGTTATTTGTCTAACATTGTTCATTGAAAATGGTGGATTTTGGGTTGAGTCATTATTTTAGTCTTTACTAAACCGATAAGGTTTCATCCTTTTATGTTTTGTAATTTGATCCATATGTTTGAATAATTTCCATTTAATAGGTACTCTAAAACTTATAGAGGATTTTGGGGTTTTCTCATTCGTATCGGTAGTATTTTCTTTCTTTTTTTATATTAGTATCTACATTTTTGGATTTTTGAGTTGATTCTCACTTTGCTATTTAATTTTACATGGCCAGTTTGCCTCTCAGCTCAGCCAACCAACTCTCAATTTTCTTGCTTTACCATTTCATTCATAATCCTTTAGTTCCATTTCATTCATTATATCTTCTGAATTTGTGTTTTTTCTCATGGTTTTTTGGAAGTTTATGCTCATGATTTGGGACTTAAATGATTTCAACCAGATCTTTTTTAAAGTACTCACATAATGTTGGATCATTTCACATAATGGTGGATCATTTCACGTAATGTTAGATGTTATAGTCTATATCTTTTGCATATTTGATCATTAATCTTATCAATAAATTTTCTATGACTCTCGGGATTTGCTTATTTTCCCTAATTTTTTCCTAGTTTATAGGCAATGGATTGTGATTATTGATCAGATTGTTATTTTCCCCGGTGTAGTTTTTAAATAACATTGAATTTATGGTTTTTTTCTTAGGATCGTTACACAGTTGCTACCAAAAATCAAACTCGACCATATACGAATAAGGTAAAGCCTATGTGTTCCTCTTCTATCTTTTTCAACTGCTTTGATAAACCTATATTTCTCTTCTATTAACGGAACCTCTTGGTATTTAACTTTGGGTTTGTTTTACTTTTGTTTTCAATGATTTTAATGTTTTGTCTTGCATTGAGTATGCAATGAGAAGTGTGAACAAGAAGTTTGTGAACAATGATTCTAATTATCTCCTAAAATTTTATATGACCCCATACTCTCATTTAGTTTGTTTACTCTCACTTACATGTTTTTTGAATTATAGTTTCATGTTGTTTTTAGTAATGTCTAATGTAATTCTGAAAGCTACCTACATGCTTTATAAAATGTCCACTTGAATGTTTAGATTTGCAATAGAAAAACACCAAGCAAGTGTGTTCCATGTACTTCATAGTTGTTTATAAATTTGGTGAATCACTACACCCTTTTTTGCACCCCATCGTACCCTCATTCACACCCCATTCATGTGCTTCATTTTAGTTTGTAATAAATATGCAATATGAAATCTTGAAATATATGGATTTGTTAGTTATAAATGTATATATATTGAAATGTTTTTGACATGAAACATTCATTTGGCCTCAATTTAGGGAGTTTAAATTATAGAGCCTGTGGGTACCCGAAATTAGAATGATGGGCCTGGATGAGTAGCCCAATTGTGGCGGCCCAAAGTCCAGACCCTCCATCTCTTAACTGATTATGATCAAGTATCCTCCCACGTTCCCATTAAGAGAGGTTCTAGGGAGAGATGGAAAACGTGGGGGAGTCCAACACCCCACTTACTAAAATGAACATGTATATATTAAACCCTAGGTCCGGGGCAAAGGACAAGTTATATTCTTTGTAATCACTCTCCGAGATACGTCGAAATAATACTGACTGCACCACCGTGGACGTAGGCATATCTTTGCTGAACCACGTACATACTTTGTTGTGTGATTGTTATTTTATATTCTTTATTCTTTCTTGGTAATTTCCTTTCTCTTATATATTTGTGTTGCATAATAATTGTCACCACAATTGGCGCCATCTATGAGAACGTTTATCTTCCCTGAGAAATCCCACACCAAAAAAGGGGTTTAAAGTGTCCGGTCACAGTAGCAATGCTCCCCAGGCAGGGGATATTCAAGAACTACCTATTCCTCGCAGAATTAGATCTGAAATTCGACGTTCATATAAGAGGGCTCACTTAAAAAGTCCAGCTTTAGAAGAAAGCCAAGGACCACCAAGGTCCACGCAGATATCCAGATTGATTTGATGCGTATGAGGCAAGGCTCCACGAGGCTGAGAATGCTCGCCTAAAAAGAAGATTACAGAGACTGGAGAAAGATCTCCATCATGATACCAGGAGATGTCCGTACCGCACTCCTAGCCCTCAAGCAAGCAAGTCTCGCAACCGAGGAAGGAACCCTAGTCGAGGATCCTAAAAGATTGAGGGAGATGAGTCAGAGGATGACCTACGCGAGCAGCTGTGAAAAGCTCATCGTTACCAGAGCCCTACTTGCATCAACGAGAACATACAAAATCTGGTCCGAAGGGAGATGGACCAGCATCCTGCCCATCATGGTACCCGATCGACCCAAGAACTCGCTAGGAGAGCTCTTAAAACCCAGATGAAATCACCTTTCTCGAGGGAAATTGAAGAATAAGAAGCCTCCAAGAAGTTTTCCATTCCAAGGTTCAAAATTTATGACCGTAAGACTGAACCCATTGATCACGTTAGGTAGTACTGACAGGCCATGACCCTCTGGAACCATCGGGATGCACTAATGTGCCGAATTTTCCTCTTGAGCCTACATGACGTGGTGTAAAAATGGTTCGAAAGGCTCCCCTATTGATCCATTAGGAGTTTTAAATCCCTAAACGAGATCTTTATAGCCCAATTCATTACTTGTAGCTCCCATAAAAAAGGATAGATGCTTTGCTGACAATGAAGAAAATGCCTCAAGAGACCCTCCGAGACTACGCGAAGAGGTACTGGGAGTTATTCAACGAGGTCGAGGATTACTCGGAGCAAGTGGCAGTGGCCTCTTTCAAAATTGGGCTACCCAGCTCTTCCCTTCTATACCAGTCCCTGACAAAGAAGGAGGCTATGACTATTGAAGACCTAATGGCTCTCATCGAGAAGTAAGCTAAGGTGGAAGATGTCACCCTCCTCAGTACAGGGGAAAATGGTCGAGCTAATCTCACTACCAAGGGTAGTGACAAAACTGAGAACCAGAAGAAAGGAGGAAATAATGGGGGTAAAAATGGCTCTAAAAATGAAGGCAACAATGACGCGTCGAAAGCATTTCATGTGGTCAACACCGTCTTCAAAGAACCAATTTACAAAATTCTTATAAAAATCAAAGACGAGTCATTCATCAAGTGGCCCAGGAATATGGGAGGAGATCCCTCGAAGAGGAATAATGCGCTGAGATGCGCCTTTCACAAAGAGGGAGGACATAAGACTGAGCATTGCAAAGCTCTTAAGTCCCACCTCAAAGAGCTAGCCCAATCCTGGCATTTGAGCAAGTTCGTGCAAGCTTTTCAGATCGATCCAGTAACTCATGCGGTAACTCATGGGGCCTCTGATGCCAGACAGATCCAAGGAAACTCAGCTCGAATGGAGATGAAGAAATTTACAGCGGTGATGCAAGCTTTTCAGATCAATCCAGTAAAGTTAGAGTCAGCAAAGCGTCGACGAGCAGATGACGTCAACTATAATAAGCATATTGTTTTCACAGATGAACATTTGGTGGGAGTCACGATGCTTTGATCATTACCCTCAGGATAGCTAACTTTGACGTCGATAAGTTACTCGTCGACCAAGGAAGCTCGTCCGAGGTAATGTATCTCGACTTATTCAGAAAATTGAAGTTAAGCGTCACCGACCTAAAGGAAGCTACTGTCCCTTTAGTTGGCTTCGCTAGAAAAATAACTAAGCCCCTGGGAAAAATTGTACTACCAGTACGCGCGGGAAACGTCTCCAAGATGTTTGAGTTTTTGGTGGTTAACATCGACTCGCCAAACCAAGCCATCCTCGACAGAGGATAGCTCCATGCGATGAAAACAGTATCCGACCCACCATCAGAAACTCAAGTATGTAACCAAATGAGGAGTAATGGAGATCCACGACGATCAAGCGATTGCAAGAAGGTGCTTCATAGCATCCATCTGACGAAGGCCAGAGAAGAAGGCCAATCAGCCCAGTGAGAAAGTTGAAGAACAAGAAGGTCTGACACGTTCTAAATAGAAATTAAAGTACGAAAGACCTGGAGTAGAGGAGACCAGGCTCCTCCCCTCTGAAAGGGTCGTCGAAGACCTGGTGTCACACCCCAAACCCAATATCCATACTAATCATTTGTTATTAGAATAATTAGATCATAATATCAAGCCCATTGAAAATTTAATTCATTTATCAATATTTTTCTGCATAATGAACATAATATTGTTTTTTTGCCATAATGAAGTCAACATCAGAGTCATAATTAAGCGGACATACAATATTGTGACTAACTATGATCAACTCAATCCATACTAAATCAATATATACAATGTGTGAGTAAATTAAACTCTTCAGTGTGACAATGATAAAATCCCCATTTTTAAAGCCCAGCTCTCTCCAACGGTGCAACTCTCAAAGTTACCGGTCATATGGTATCTAGCTGGCAGCGTACGAACCTGAAATTGTTAAAATATAAACCGTAAGCATTAAACTTAGTGAGGTACTCCTTCCCTGCAACAGAATAACAATTTTATATCAAATATGGGGATATAAAATTCGAAAAAAACGGCCTGTTGGCAATAACAAATCATGGATCATAAGATCCAAATAATTCTACCCATTGGCAATAACAAATCCTGGATCATAAGATCCAAACAAATCCTGGATATTTTAATATCCAAACAAATTCTGAATACCGAAGTATTCAAACCAATCCTGGATCATGAGACCCAAACAAATCCAGGATATTTTAATATCCAAACAAATCCTGAATACCGAAGTACTCAAACAAATCCTGCTCTTAGAGATATATTCATATTTATATATGAAACAAATCATAAGTACACTCACCTTGATAGTTTAACTGGCTTTTCCCATGCCTTTATCTAGTACTTGTTCAATCAACTCTTATTACCTTCCTATCATTCTTACAATATTAGTATCATCATAAGAATATCAATAATCCAAAGAATGATTTAAACATAATTCAATCCATAAGCATCACATGATTCCATTCAAATCATTTATCACAAGTGAAGTTCCATCCAAATCCATGTTAATATATTTAACATATCCAAATCATAGAAAAAATATAAATTCATTTATTCTTGGTAATTCAATCCTTGTCATATTAGTATTCAAATACAAAAGACATTGCATCATTTCAAGTCTCCTAGAGCAAGATATGCCCATTTCTTTACCACATAGCAAATCTACCCTATAGGCTCTTTTATCGTTCATTCAACTTCTAGGAATTTCCATAATTTTTATACATCATAAATTTATATGTTATTTAACCCAACATCAGTAAACATATTGAACAATACAATATTAAAATTTCATAATTTTTTGAGTTCATTTGCTATGTCAAGCAAAACATCGAACACATTGCGGCATTACTTTCACCCTTAGGGCAGATTTCATACCCAAACTTCAAACTCTCACCAAAGACTCATTTATTGGTATTTTCCCATGATTTTCGGACATGTAATACATATGTGAGTCCAGGTTAATCTCCAATTGGAATCAATCAATTATAGTAAGTATACAAAAATATATGGAAGTTTGAATAAACAAGGTTCCTAAATAAAACAATTCCAAGGGTTTAGACATTCAAGTTTACTTAAACTTGCATCTATCCAAAAGTACACATCAAGACATGGAAATTCAGTAGAAAATTTATTATTTCAATCATTTAAATAAGTAATACAAAAAATAAACAAGATTTATGGATGGAAATACCTTAGGGGATTTTACGTAATTTTTCTATGAATTTTTCTTCAATTTCTCCTCACACTTTCTTCCTAAACTTCAAAACTCTCTTTCCTTAGGTTAAAACTGTTCCATTGCTGAAATATGCTGAGGAAGAGCATAATTAAAGGGTTTTAAGTCGGCATAAGGCCTCCCCCTCTTGTTCCAATCAAAATATAACATGTGACATTACATAAAACAAAATATCATTTAAGGCTAAATGACCACTTTACCCCCCGTTCGTAAAAAGACAATATCTTCCCACTCGGATGTCCATTCGATGAACCGTTTATTTTGTTATAAACCTAACTCATATATATACAAATATCTGGTTTACACCTCAAGTTCATTGTTACATGATAAAGATTAAAACTAGCCTCCAACAGGAACATTCCTACCGAAAACTTTAAAATTTCACATTTGTAACCAATTCGATATTTCCAGATTTATGAAGGTGGGATTAAACTAAACATAATTACTTAAAATTATATATATACTAATAACATATTATTCATATCACATAAGATAATCATGATTTAAACATGATTTATCGTAATTATATTCTGGTTGTCACAATTCTCCCCCCGTTAGGAAATTTCGTCCCTGAAATTGACATACCTTGGTTGTCCGAATCAAATAAATACGGATAATTAATCTTCATGGTATCCTCGCTCTCCCATGTAGACTCTTCCATGGAATGCCTTATCCACACAACTTTCACAAGTGGGATTACTTTTTATCTCAATATTTGTTCCTTCCTATCCACGATAGCAAGTGGTTCTTCCACATAACTCAAGTCTTCCTTTAACTCAATAAGCTGTTCCACCAACATATGTGAAGGATTTGCTACATACTTTCTTAACATAAAAACATGGAAAACATCATGTAATCGATATAATTCTGGTGATAACGCTAACTTGTAGGCAACCATCCCGACTTTCTCAAGGATTTCATAAGGTCCAATGTAGCGTGGACTTAATTTCCCTTTCTTTCCAAACCTCATAACTCCTTTCCATGCATATATCCGAAGAAACACATAATCTCCTTTCTAGAATTCCAAATCTTTTCATCGTTTATCCCCATAACTTTTCTGTCTGCTTTGAGCTGTTCTAATTATATCTTGAATAATTTTCACTTTTTCAGTGGTCACTTCAATCAATTATGGACCCTCTATCTTCCTTTCACCAACTTCACCCCAACATATCGGTGTACGAAATCGTCTAGCGTACAATGCTTTATATGTAGCCATACCAATAGTAGACTGAGAACTATTGTTAAATGCAAATTCTATCAAAGGCAAATATTCATCCCAATTACCTTTGAAATCAAGCACACAAGCTCTAAGCATATCTTCCAAAATATGTATTGTCCTTTCACACTTCCCATCTGTTTGAGGATGAAAAGTTGTACTAAACTTCAAGTTAGTACATTTAGCACACTGCAAGCTATCCTAAAATCTGGATGTAAAAGTAGGGTCTCTATCTGAAACAACAGATACCGATGCTCCATGCAATCGAATAATTTCATTAACATACAATCTAGCATACCTATCCACTGTATACGTTGTCTTGACTGCTAGAAAATGAGCAGACTTCGTCAATCTATCCACCACTACCCAAATCGAATCTGACTCCTTCTGAGATTGAGGAAGCCCAACCACAAAATCCATCATTACATGATCCCATTTCCATTATGGTATTGGCAATGGCTGAAGCAGACCAGTAGGCTTCTGATGCTCCACTTTCACTTACTGACATATAAGGCACCTGTCAATAAAATCAGCTATTTCCTTTTTCATATTATTCCACCAATAATGATCCTTTAAATCCCTATACATTTTAGTACTACCAGGATGCATAGTATAAATGGAATTATGAGCCTCATCTAAAATTTCCTCTTTCAATCCACCCACATTAGGCATGAAAAATCGCTGCTTATACAATAAAGTGCCATCATTCACAATACAAAAATCTTCAGACTTACTATATCGTACATCTTGTCATTTCTTCTCAAGAAAAGGATCTTGACTTTGCAAATCACGAATACGGATAGCTAACAAAGGCCTCACTCTTACATGAGCAAAGAATCTGTCCCCATCGACTAGCTTCAATTCTACTCCCATCAATCTCAACTCCACGATGTGGGAAACTCTAGCACACCGAATACAAGATAACCTGCCTGAAGCCTTTCTACTCAGAGCATCTGCAACTACATTTGCCTTCCCTGGGTGGTAGTGAATTGTACAATCATAGTCTTTAATTAACTCCATCCATCGCCTCTGCCTCAAATTCAACTCCTTTTGAGTAAATAAATACTTAAGGCTTTCAAATCAAACACAATAGAAGCAAGTTCCAAATCATGTGTAGGATAATTACATTCATGTGTACGCAACTGCCTAGAAGCATAAGCAATAACTTTACCATGCTGCATAAAAACACAACCCAACCCCTAGTGTGAAGCATCAATATAAATAAGAAAACCATCTCCATCCTGTGGAATAGTAAGAACAGGTACAGTTACCAACCTCTTTTTCAATTCATCAAAACTATTTTCGCATTCCGAATTCCATTCAAACTTAACATCTTTCCGGGTTAATTTAGTCATCGGTAAGGCTATTGAAGAAAATCCCTTAATAAACCTTCTATAATACCTAGCTAAACCCAGAAAACTCCTCACCTCAGTCACATTATTGGTCCTCTCCAAATTTACAATAGCTTCCACCTTCTTAGGATCAACACATATACCATCTCCAGAAATAACATGGCCTAAAAATACAACTTTTGATAGCCAAAATTCACATTTGCTAAACTTAGCATACAATTGCTTATCTTTCAACATATTCAAAATAGTTCGGAGATGTTTTTCATGTTCAACCATATCATATGAATAAATCAGAATGTCATCAATAAAAACTATCACAAATGAATTAACAAAAGGATGCAGTACCCGGTTCATAAGATCAATAAATACAGCTGGAGCATTAGTCATCCCAAAAGGCATCACCAGAAATTCAAAATGACCATACCGATTACGAAAAGCAGTTTTAGAAATATCACTCTCCTTGACCCTCAACTGATGATAACCCGATCGTAAGTCTATTTTTTAAAACACTTTAGCACCCTGTAACTGATTAAACAAATCATCTATACGAGGTAAAGGATATTTATTCTTAATTGTAGCTTTATTAAGTTGCCTACAGTCAATAAACAAATGCAAGGTACCATCTTTCTTCTTCACAAATAAAACTGGTGCACCCCATGGAGATACATTAGGTTGTATGAACCCCCTATCAAGTAAATCCTATAACCTAATCTTGAGTTCTTTTAACTCAGCAGGTGCCATTTTATACGGTTCCATAGAAATAGGTGTTGTCCCCGGTGCTAATTCAATACTAAATTCAACTTCTCTTTCTGGAGGTAAACCTGGCAACTCACTAAGAAACTCTTTAGGAAAATCCCGTACAATACGAACATCGACTAATTGTAAATACCCCTTCCTAGTGTCAAGAACATATACAATAAAACCCTCACAACCCTTACTCAATAATTTCCTCGTCTGAATAGCAGAAATGATGCAACTGGGAACAATTTCCTTTTCCCCACAAATTTAAATTCAGGCTCACCAGATATATTAAAAATAACTTACTTACAAAAACAATCCATAGATGCATGATATTTAGATAACCAATCCATTCCCAGAATTATATCAAAATAAAAAATATCAAATGCAAGTAAGTCTATAACTGTATCTCTAGACCCCACAGTCAAAACACAATCACGAAAAGCATATTCATCTACAACCATATCCCCCAGAGGCATATAAATACCCAACCCCACATCTAAACGAGAACATGGTTTATTCAGGTATACAATAAAAGCATATGAGACAAAAGAATGTGTGGAACCAGGATCAATCAAAACATAAGCACTTCTATCAGTAACAGAAAGTGTACCTGTCACCACATCTGGAGTAATCTGAGCTTCTTTTATCGTAAAGACTCGTCCACCTGGCCTGGAACCACTAACTTGTCCTCTACCCACACTTCTCAATGCACTGCCTGGAGATAACATTTTGCTTGCTACTTCACTATGTGCTGCTGGAGTCTGTGCCAATTGCGGACAATTCTTCTTAATATGCCCCACTTGATGACAATGGTAGCATTCTAATCCCTTAAGCTTAGGACACTTAGATTTATAATGCCCTTCCTCTTTACAAAAGAAACATGTAACACCTCCTATTGGGGCCTCACCTCTCCCTGACTTTCTGGCTGAACCAAAAGATCCTCCACCCCTGGTATCTCTACCAAATCTCCCCTGACCTCTACCACTATCTCCACCACCTCTCAAAAATTTATGAGGTTCCATCTTAACAGTTCCACCCTCACCTTCCTTAGAGTGAGATACGTCGAATCTACTTTTCTTAAAACTCTCTCTACTCGCCACCCCTTGGTTCATTTTCCTTTCTGCTATCGTGGCTTTGTTTACCAGAGAAGCATAATCTTCTAACTCATAAGTGGCCACCCTATTTTGAATAGGCCAAATCAGTCCATCTTGAAACTTACTACATTTATCTTCTTCCTCCTGCACATACTTAGTAGCAAATCTAGACAAAGCAGTAAATTTAGCATCATACTCCCTCACAGACATGTTCCCTTGGGTTAAATTTATAAAGCCCCTCAGCTTATCCCTCCTATAAACCTTAGGGAAATACTTAACATACAAAGATTTAATAAATTCATCCCAAGTAATAACATCAGTACCTTCCAACCTGGGCACCAAATGGTTGCTAGCTTCCCACCAATATTTCGCCTCTCCTTTGAGCTTAAACACATCTAGATTCACTTCTGGTCATCTAGACCCTTCATAATTGCAAAGATAGTTTCTAGATCTATGACCCACATCTCAGCTTCTGTAGGTTCAACTGACCCTGAATATTCTCGAGGATTCAACTTCAAACTTCTCATGCATGGAATCTTTCATTTCCTTCCTTGCCTCTTTCTCAATCCTGGACACATTCTTTGATTCAAGATATCTAGCCTGTTGTTCTGCCATTTGTGCCATATTTCTTTCTTATTGCTCTGCCATCCTCATCATTGCCTGTGCCATTATTTTCATCTCTGTAGGCTGCTCTTGATCTCTAGCCCTTCCAGGAACACTTTGCTCTACTTCAGTATTCTCTGCACGAGAAGCCACTCCCTCTTCTCTATGTTGTACATTCCCTGGTTCCATCTGGAATAATCGGTAATACAACAAAGTTCTAATAACCAATATAAACAGTTTATACTACTAAACTATTGGTTAGTACATAAACAATTCATAAATATCAAATCAACTCAATACTTCCATCTAATCATCACACCCGTCCAGAATTAATAACCATGCTCTGATACCACTAATTGTCACACCCCAAACCCAATATCCATACCAATCATTTGTTATTTGAATAATTGGATCATAATCTCAATTCCGTTGAAAATATAATTCATTTATCAATATTTTTCTGCATAATGAACATAATATTATTTTTGTGCCATAACGAAGTCAACATCAGAGTCATAATTAAACGGACATACAATACTGTGATTAACTATGATCAACTCAATCCATACTAAATCAATATATACAATGTGTGAGTAAATTAAAACCTTCAGTGTGACAATGATAAAATCCCCATTTTTAAATCCCAGCTCTCTCCAACGGTGCAACTCTCAAAGTTACCGGTCATATGGTATCCTAGCTGGCAGCGTATGAACCTGAAATTGTTAAAATATAAACCGTAAGCATTAATCTTAGTGAGGTACTCCTTCCCTGCAACATAATAACAATTCTATATCGAATATGTGGATATAAAATCCGAACAATCCTGCCCATTGGCAATAACAAATCATGGATCATAAGATCCAAATAATTCTGCCCATTGTCAATAACAAATCCTGGATAATAGGATCCAAACAAATCCTGGATATTTTAATATCCAAACAAATCCTGAATACCGAAGTATTCAAACCAATCCTGTATCATGAGACCCAAACAAATCCTGGATATTTTAATATCCAAACATATCCCGAATACCGAAGTACTCAAACAAATCCTGCTCTTAGAGCTATATTCATATTTATATATGAAACAAATCATAAGTACACTCACCTTGATAGTTTAACAAGGTTTTCCCATGACTTTATCCGGTACTTGTTAAATCAACTTTTCTTCCCTTCCTATCATTCTTACAATGTTAGTATCACCATAAGAATATCAATAATCCAAAGAATGATTTAAACATAATTCAATCCATAAGAATCACATGATTCCATTCAAATCATTTATCACAAGTGAAGTTCCATCCAAATCCATGTTAATATATTTAACATATCCAAATCATAGACCAAATGTAAATTCATTTATTCTTTGTAATTCAATCCTTGTCATATTATTATTCCAATACAAAAGATAGTACATCATTTCAAATCTCTTAGAGCAAGATATGCCCATTTCTTTACCACATAGCAAATCTACCCTATAGGCTCTTTTATCGTTCATTCAACTTCTAGGAATTTCCATACTTTTTCTACATCATAAATTTATATGTTATTTAACCCAACATCAGTAAACATATTTACCAATACAAGATTAAAATTTCAAAATTTTTTGAGTTCATTTCCTCTGTCAAGAAAAACATCGAACACATGGCGGGCATACTTTCACCCTTAGGGCAGATTTCATACCCGAACTTCAAACTCTCACCAAAGACTCATTTATTCATATTTTCCCTTGATTTTCCGATATGTAATACATATGTGAGTCCTGGTTAATCTCCAATTTGAATCAATCATTTCCAGTAAGTATACAAAAATATATGGAAGTTTGAATAAACAAGGTTCCTAAACAAAACAATTTCAAGGGTTTAGACATTCAAGTTTTCTTAAACTTGCATCTATCCATAAGTACACATCAAGACATGGAAATTCATTAAAAAAATGATTATTTCAATAATTTAAATAAGTAATACACAAAAATAAACAAGATTTATGGATGGAAATACCTTAGGGCATTTTACATAATTTTTCTATGAATTTTTCTTCAATTTCTCCTCACACTTTCTTCCTAAACTTCAAAACTCTTTTTCCTTAGGTTAAAACTCTTCCATGGCTGAAATATGCTGAAGGAAGAGCTTCAATCAAGGGTTTTAAGTCTGCATAAGGCCACCCCCTCTTGTTCCAATCAAAATATAACATGTGGCATTACATAAAACAAAATATCATTTAAGGCTAAATAACCACTTTACCCCCTGTTCGTAAAAAGACAATATCTTCCCACACGGATGTCCGTTCGATGAACCGTTTCTTTTGTTATAAACCTAACTCATATATATACAAATATCTAGTTTACACCTCAAGTTCATTGTTAAATTATAAAGGTAAAAACTAGCCTCCAAAAGGAACATTCCTACCGAAAACTTTAAAATTTCACATTTGTAACCAATTCGATATTTCCAGATTTATGAAGGTTGGATTAAACTAAACATAATTATTTAACATTATATATATACTAATAACATATTATTCATGTCACATAAGAGAATCATGATTTAAACATGATTTATCATAATTTTATTCGGGTTGTCACACCTGGTAGAGGTTACAGCTGGTGATAGCGACAGTAACAGAGTTTTCTTGATTGGAGCCTCTCTCACTGACCAGGAACAAAAGGAATTGATAACTCTACTGAGACGCAACATAGATGTTTTCGCATGGGAACCATACGGTCTGCCTGGAATTGATCCTAGTATGGTTTGTCATTAGTTGCACGTTAATCCCACTTTCAAACCAATCACGTAGAAGGCACGACGAACTGCACCCGAGAATGCAAAAGCCGTGGAAAAAGAAGTAGAAAAATTGCTAGATGCAGGATCCATACGGGAGGTACAATTCCCCGAGTGGTTATCTAACCCTGTAGTAGTTCCAAAAAGCAACGAGAAGTGGAGAGTCTGCATCGACTTCACGGACCTCAATAGAGCGCGCCCTAAAAACAGTTTCCCCCTTCCAAAAATTGACCAACTAGTAGACGCCACTGCAGCTCATGAGCGAATGAGTTTTCTGGATGCATACTCAGGGTATCATCAGATCCCTTTATATGCCCCAGACCAAGACAAAACAACATTCATCACCACAATTGGGTTATACTGCTATAAGGTCATGCCCTTTGGTCTAAAAAATGCAGGGGCAACCTACCAGCGGCTGGTCACCAATATGTTCAAGGACCAGATGGGAGACACCATGGAGGTCTACATAGATGACATGCTCGTTAAAAGAAAGAAGAAAGAAGACCACCTCTCAGACCTGTCAAACACCTTCAAAATCCTCAGGAAATACCGAATGAAACTATTATGTTATAAACACTCCCCCATACAAATGCATATTTACCAATATAATAAATACATGTACTTGCTGATTACCAAATCTTCTTAGATATACCCATCCTAAAAGCATATGAGGTTTTTGTGGCCCTGAGATAAAACATTCCAACATGATTTGCCAAAACAGATGTAAATTGGCGCATGGCTATGACTTAGAGAAAAATAAATTTCATGTTGATTACTATCATTTTTTGTTATTTCTTTTATGACAACCGATGTTATTTTTAAAGGGGTAAACAATGTATTTTACGTGAATGCTAAAATTTTCAACATGAGGCCTTTTATTGAATAGACTGAAGGAGATACTGGTAGAAATTTCAATACTTAAGGTTTATATTTTTTTGGTTTCATTTATAGGAATTCAAGGTTAAGGAGGGTAGTTTGGATTCCTAAAAATCTATGCATTAATTTCTTCTTTATTAAACTATTTTAGCAAATTTAAAAATAGTTGCAATAGTGCTGTTAACACGGCATTTATTTAGTATTTTTGTAGGAATAATTAATTTCGTATTAACGCATTACGCTTTTATTGTGTGTCCCAATTTTTGTTCATTTGGCACAAGTTATGCTCAACTGTAATGTTAGAGGCCAAATGACACTAAAAAACTTATATTCTTTTCATTGGCACGGGGTTAATTTTTACTAGACTTCTGATTCATATATTTAATGAATTTACAATCGTGCCAAGTAAAATTTAAACTAGATTTTAATCTGGCACTGTCACACCCTAGGAATTTGAAACCGAGTTAACATTTTGTGCAATATTATTTAGTTTTTATCATTTGAAACTAAGTTAATATTTTAATCATTACAAACTTTTTTAATTTCCTTTTGACTTTAAAATTAATTTTTAGCTAAAGTATATTTTTACCTACTTTACCTAGACATCTTTGACATGATTCATTTCTATGACTCACTTTGACATCTTAAGTTTCTGAAGTGTCAAATTTAATGATGCGTGAAAATAATGGGTTGCAACTGAAAAATGGGTGTACATATGGGGTGAAACAAACTAATGGGTTTGTAACATCGTGTCACGATAAAAACAGTTAAGAACATGAACTATTAAATCTTAATGATATATCGCTAATGATAGGTCGCTAATAGAAATTCACCGGGAAAAAATTATGAGTGTGTCATTGGCACTGGCACAAATTTATCACGGGAACAAATTGATTACCGTATCATCGGCACGGATACAAAATATAACGGGAATAATTTCTCTCTGTGCCATCGGCACGAGTACGCCGTGACGTTGGGAACAAATATATCACGGGAATAATTTTATCGTCGTGATGTCGGCACGAATACAAAATATCACGAAAATAAATTTATCGCCATGCCATCGGCACAGTACAAAATATCACGGGAACAAATTTATCGCCGTGCCATCAGCACGGGTACACCCTAGTATATATATATAATAAGGAGTAAAAGGTTTTTACTATTCCATAAGTTGATAACACAATCAGGGGTGGAGATTAAGCCACCTCACTCATAAATGAAGGGTTCAAATCATTTATTCCATTTGCACACTACACTCTCATACCACATATTTTATTTTTATATATCTACCCCTCATTTTTTTGTTTCCCCCTCTTTTCCTACTTATCAAACTTGGACTTTCATTCAAAAATTTGACATTTTGGTAATACACTCCAATTCGGAAAAACCATTTCCACACGACAACTGTGACACACACTCTCCCTCTCCCTCTCTCTCTCTCTCTCTCTCTCTCTCTCTCACACACACACACACACACACACTTACTCACAGACCCAACCCCGCTTTGACTCCACCCATCATCTGTGTGAGCATTACAAAACCACCACGCAAATGGTCTCTGACTATCAATCCTCAACCCTCAATTTTTTATAATATCAGGTATATCATTTGTTTTCCCTATGTTTTGGTTTGCATTTATTTAGATCTCTCTCTTTCTTACACACACACTCTCAAATGGAGAGTTTAATTTGCTCATTTCTTATGGTGCGATTTGTTTATAGATTTTAGGTATTGTTCTTAGATTTAGGGCTTTGCTATATAGGCCTTTGTAATTTAGGTTTTGTAATTTAGTGCTTTGTAATTTAGGGTTTATAATTTTAGCTTTGGTATCTATTTATTTTTTGCGTTCTGTTGTTTACTTTTTCTTTTACAGATCAAAACCTTATTGTAATTCAAAACTCTAAGCAGGAATACACTTTTTCATTTTTATTGTGCGTCTATTTATAGATTTTAGCTTAGAGGGTTATTTTTTGCATTTTGTGTTTTAGGGGTTTTCATTTGCGATGTACCATTTTATGGCATGTTGATGCCAATGTTTAGACACTATAGGTTTATAATTTTGGCCACAGATTTTATCTCTGGAAAATAAAGAGAATTTCTCATTATAATGCATTCTCTAATGTTCCAATGCCCTCAATATTCCTTTTATTCAAGGATTGAAATACGAACATTTATCTTGCGTGTTGGTGAAAGTATGTAAAGTTTAAGGTATTTCCATTTCTGATTATTTAAATTAAATTTTTCTTGATGATTCATTTATATAGATGACTTGATTGAGATATTATATAATTTAAAATTCATTTCATCCCTCTTTTGCATGAAAATTAAAATTTTCTATTGCGTACTTAGCATCGTTTTTATTTTGTTATCTCCATCATGGAGACAACCTAAATACACCTCATTCGGACAAATCATTTGGAGAGAACTGTGATGAGAACATCGAGTTAGTTTGGGAAGAAAGAGGTAGAAAAACATGGTTCCCCAACCTTTGATCACATTTTGCATCCCCACTTAGACTTCTAGCATCAGGGCTGCTTTAATCAGGGGTTTCTCATCATTAGTGATGCGATTTTTTGAAAACACTTCACCATGGCTTTTAGGTACAGCCCCAAGCAATGCCTGTTTTCATGCCGATGGGTTATTTGTACTTTTGGGACACGGTATGTTATTTTTTCTTTGTTACTATTCCATAAATTTCAACATCTTACTCTGTTTTGACTAAATAAGAATCAATTTATAGTTTTGGATTTTTTTGGTTACTTGCTAGGTGCTTGATAAAATTTCTAAGTGAGTCTTTATTCTATTGGTTGTCAAATAAAACCTTGTACATATATTTTACTGATCCAATAATTTTTTTAGGGTTTTTCATCATGCTATGTTTAGTATAGAAAATGTGCTGGACTGCTGAGATAAAAGAAGAGATGGAGAATTGCATCATGCTCTCTCATGCTGACATGACTACCATTTCCCTCTACATAGAGATGTGAAATACCATTTCCATAATCGATGACTCTCACTACCATTTGTGGTACTGTTTTCTTTTTGCTGAAAATTTGGAGGGTTCTTGAATAATCTGGTAAGCTGGTTTAGGTGGTGTTGTCTAAGATGGTCTCTCTCGAAACTTAGTTTAGTTAAATATTATGAGCATTTTATATTTTCATAATCGCAAGTTTCTTTGTAGATGCTTGAAAAGGGGAGTAACTTAAATGTTTTCTTTCGGTAGATGCTTGAAAATATATTCATTAGTATTTTGTTCTTTAGGTAAAATAGCACTGTAATAGTTTTCTTTTAAATTTTTTTAGTTTCTTTTGAATCACTGGTGTAATTAGGAATACTTGCCTGTGATTTCTGTAGCAGACAGTTTTTATTACTTTTTGTGTCAATGGAATACAATTAAATTACTCTGTTTCTTATTCACTATTTCGAACAAATGGGGGAACAATGGTGTCTTCTGAAGCTAAGTCAGAATTTATGTTTTAAATCAACTCAGAGAGAATTTATGAAGTCGGAATGTTCCTTATTTTGGAAATATTTGTGAGAAAGTTAAAAATTGAAATGATGTAGTAAGAGTTAGTATAAGTTTATTCTATTTTAATGATGTAGCAAACTGATTTGTGACCAATGAGAATGATAGAATTTGAAATATTAGTTAGGTGATTGTTGTTGGTGAGCTTTTAAATGGTTCAAAATCTAGATAACAAGGGTCGTTGATTTTATCTACATTGTAAATACTTTGTTGTTGGATTTATGTCCTATGAAGTGATATTTTCTTTATTAGGTCTGGGTTGTAATGATGTTTTATAATTGATTTGATTTTTAACTTTATTTTATCAACGTTGTTTGGAATTGGATGCTAGACTTTTATTTTTTTCATTGGCGGTGATGTTGGGGCAATCTCTTTAATGTGTCTCTTTCGAGCCTCCTCTATCCCAAGTACCTAATTTGTGTCATAATCATTTTAGAGTCTTTGATATGTTTTAACTTTCAATTTTTATTTTATTTTTTATATATGTTATCTTAATCCGGTCAATGAATGAATGTTCATTTAGTTTAAAAATCTTAATTAGTTTTTTATTTATCTAATTATTTTTTCTTTTCAAATGTAGGTGCTCAGTGGGACTTCATTAACATAATACAGACCCTCAAAGTATCTCATATGGTATTCAAATGTCTCCCTGTGCTGGATTTGGGCCACTGATCCATCTTCTTCAACCCAGTATTCATGTGGGAGCATCTAGAGATTTTAAGTTGAAGCCATGCTCATGTAGTAAGCATCTGCATCATGAACTTCCAGGCCATCACCCGACGCTGGCGTAGGAAGTTCCCCATCTTTCCCTAGGAAATTCACAGACTCGCAAACGGGTCCCACCACACCAAAACTATAAACCTCGGCATTAGGTGGTGAAGGAGACACCAACGCTATGTGTTGATAAGAACCATAGAGACTAAAACAATAAGTTCTCCCATGCTGCCATCAATCACAACAATTTTTTTTGCCCCCATTTGTTTCTACTCTGGTGACATGATTAAGAAAGCAACAAGTATTTGCAATAAGTGATCTCCTTGGTTAAATGATCAGATAGATATTTCGAGAAATAACCATCTCCCGAACAGTGTCAAGAAGATCCCTGGGGGTGGGAAGGAAAACTTCAGTTTGATAATAATCAATCCCCAAACCTCCTTCGATGTTCAAGTAATCAATTTGAAAGCATTGAACACAAATTTAGTCGATGTAGTTCACCATAATATATGCAGCATCTCTAAAATATCGTCCTTGGAAATGGTAGAGCCCCTTAACAGCATCTAGAAGCCATTGTAGCTTCTCATTTCTAATACCAAATTTGGAGTTCTTATTTCCAGTCACAACATAAGGATGGACCCGAGGTTCTACATCTGGATTAATTCAAAGAAGTACATTAACCTTCTTCTCGGCAATTCTTGCAGCCAAAACAATATTGTTCAAATCAAATTCACTATCAACATTGGCAAAGACACCTTCCTAGGCAGCCAATATTAGATACTCTAAAATCTTTCCATTCCCATTAAAGATGCACTTGGTAGTATCAAAGCCATAAAGAAGTGCTAATCTGAGCTCATTACCACTGACCAACACAGGCCCACTACCCATCCTCCTCAAATGCTCCAAAATCTTCAATAGGTATCATCGATCATTTTAACAGGTCTTGAACTTTATGTGATTATTTGCAATACACATATAATCTATTTATAAATATGTTAATTGTTTACAAAGTTGTTTTTAAACTTTGCACAAAAGGATCATAACATTTCCTCTGATGGTTTATTTTGTCCATAATTTAATCAGTTTTTAGTTTCTATCTTTGATTTTGTATGACTAATTCCTTTTTATTTATTTTTTTTCCAACTGAACGGAAATCTTTTTTAGTACATGTACATATTTTTTAATTTGGACCTAATAATCTGAGTGCCGTTTCTACGGTTTGGAAGCATGTTCATGAATTCGTTTCCATGTAAGGTAATCGATCATACTTACGACATCTGAATAACATTAACTTACTGAAACAAACACTGCGAGCATTATGGCTTTAGGATAGGTTATAACCATTTCTCTCTCTGCGACATCTTCTTCATTCATCTTCTCAATCTCAACATTATAATAGTCAATTTATGACCTTCTGTGTTGCTATATTCTATACCATAGCCCCGTGCTGCTATACATACAGTTGCAGTTTGGTTATTTCTTTAGCTGATTTGGATTTTTAAATCTCCACTTAAACCATATTTGCATGTGTGTAACTAGAGATTGTGGGTTTCTGTACATAAAGCTCCACTTAATGGTGGGAAAGGGTTTTCAAAACTAAGGTGTAATCAGATTTGGTTTATGAATTTTGGGATAAAACTATCTGACTTTATGATGTATAAGTATGTCCATATGATGAAGGTTCTCTAGTTTCAAAATATATGTTGCTTTTGATCTATGCCTTTTTTAGTAGATGATTTCATCAGTATGTGACTGTCATTCTTTATTTATATTTCTTATACACTTTCGATTGTGATTCGAGCCTAATTTCATGATTGGGACTGGTTTCAGTGGAATATATATGTGTTTAGTTTATGCCCAATACATTATCGGATCGCTTTCGAAGTATGTTCATTTTTTGGTTATTTTTATATTTGTATTCTCTTAATCAACTTGTGATTCTTGATTTTCTTAGGCCTTCAGGCACGGGCATGTCTAATTTCTAAGTCCTTGCTATAGTTTGGTTTGTATATGTTGATAGATTATAGTAATCAGGTTACTAAAGACATAGTAGCTATTTTTACATAGCTGACCACTCTTTTTGGGGCTTTTTGTTGGTTTTGAAGTACAAATCTCATAAGATCCATTGTTCAAATTCATTTTGCTCCTATTTATTTCATTAATGTTTCTTGAATACATTGATGCTTGGTAGGCTTTAATATAATTACTGCATATGAACATATTTTTCAATTCATCAATTTGTTTGTGCTCCATATTTGGATTTAGCTATGTTCATGTGCAAATGGGTTCTTAGTGTTTTTTTTAAATTTAATTAGTTTCACTTTTCATTTTTTGTTGGTTTGATTACTTCTTTATAGAATGGACATATTTGTATTTCACTTTCATTTACTCAATGGTTCATTCAAACACGTGTTGCTGTGCTGATGTGCTCCCATTATCTCCCAAAGGTTATGCTGTTGTGCTCAAATTATCTACCAGTGCTATTCTGTTGTGCTTCATTCAGGTCATTGTGGATGCATCTTCCGCTGAAATTAAACAAGCTTACTACCCCAAGGGAAGAGTTGTTCACCCTGATAAAAATCCTGGAGATCCAAAAGTTGCTCATAACTTCCAGATACTCTAGGAGGTTATCAGTTCTTGAGTGATATAGTAGTTCAGTTCATATAGCAAGTATAGCAGATATAATAGAAATAGCAGTTATATTAAATGTGTGGTTTGTTAGCACATCGAACACTATAGAAGTTCATTTGTTAAGCATGTGGTTGGTTCAGTTATTCTTCATTTCTTAAGCATTCTTCTTTATTTCATAGCATTGTAGCAGGTATAAAAGGTTTGTAGACTAGATTTAGTCCAAATACTCTAATCGGAACCACTGCCAATCAAAGCAGTGTCGAGGATATATCTAACTAAGATTTTAGGAGTACCACTTCCTGATATACCCGTCTGTCTCCCCTGACCCAATTCTCTATATAAAGGAAGGAATAATCTTAGTTCTAATTTTTGGCATCCATCGTTCTACAGGTGTGAGAACCACCGATGGCATAAATTTTATTATGAGTTGCATAAAAATCTAACTTTTTCCTAAGTAGGCTATATGGATAACTATGTGTAAAAATAAAAACTCGATAAGAACTTTTTCCTAAGTAGGCAAAGTAGGCGATATGTAAATAACTTTTTCCTAAGTAAGAAATATGTAAAAGTAGGATATATGAACCGCTGCCAGTCAAAGTAGGCATTTTTATTTCATAATTTTTATCGGGGCCAACCTGATAAGGACAAATAAATAGGGGTTGAAGTCGCAATAACACTTTCTGATGGAAATTTTGCCCATACTGAATTAGTCTACATTCGCTCAGTATTGTATTTTTCATATCATCCAATCTTAGAAATGTCGGGCCTGAATTTTTTTTGAACATTCACTTCATGATGTTGGTCAACATATGTTTCTTCTTTTGCTTTATGATGTTTTGTAATACATTTTAGGTGGTGTGAGACTTTTTGTAGGGCCTTCGAGGATGTTTGGGCATATCGTTCGGCAAATGCCGACGACATGTTAGACGGATCTTCATAAAATACCTGTCCAGTAAGAGTTCAAACAAATTGGCACCTCCGCCGAAGGAGTTTCCAGACGGGTCTCTCGGGAACTCATAATTCAAAAGGCAGTGAAGATAACATTTTTTTGTTTTCCCAACATAACATTTTTTTTACAAATTCCATGGTATTATGTGTATTATTGATACTATGTGTATTGTCGGTAATATTATGGTATGCGAACAAAGATCACGATGATGTACTATCAAACTCCCGCGGCATGTCTAAATTTTTTTATTGCATTCTTATTTGGATCCTAATTTAAATTGTCATTCAATACAAAATGATGTTTCAATTAACGGGGTGGATAATCCAATTAACAAAGTATTATTGCATCATAGTATCATTTTTGTTGGATAATTTTTTTAACGGGGTGGATAATCAATTAACAAAGTAGGTTCTGCCCAATTTTTTTAAAAATATTTACACTTTTGTGTCGTAATTTTTTTTGTATTGTTGTGATGTTTCATAATGGTATAATTTTTATCATTATGATGTTTATTTGTGGTCTAGGACGAAATTTTAGTATTAGTGTGGGGTTTTTTTTCTTAACAGGGTGAATAGTTCTATAAATAGAGGAAATTTTGTCCAAATTTAATAAATTGTTTTCACATTAGTGTTGTAATAAAACTAGACTTAAATTTTTTACACAGTTCGATGGTCTATTAAACAAAGGTGGTTGTGACCAATTTTTTTTAAAATTACACTTTGTTTTGTCGGGGAACGAATTTTTTGTTGTTTTAAAATTATACATTTTAAAAAATTTTGCGGTTTTACGATTACGTACTTGGAAAATTTTCTCCGTGCCTTCAGGCATGGGCATTTTGCTAGTATATATATGTGTGTGTGTGTGTGCGCGCGCATAATCCCACACAACTTAAATATGCAACAAACTAAATGAAAAAAAAAATATTACCAAAGCATTGAAAATCTGCGAAGTAAAATGATCGAACAAAACTCATACAATATGATAAACCTTCTTTTATAACTCAAACATATCATATATCAGTAACGTAATTACCAACCTCATTGACATACTACATGCACCACATCAATATTAGCATTCTAAATATGCATCCATATTAATATACAAAATATACACATTTACATATGGAAGTTGTCCGATAAGGTCGTACTGTAGTGGAATCCAACGTTCCATAATATTATTTATCACATTAGTTATATCCAAATTGTACATCTATATAAGCCCCCAATCTAACAAAATCTAAAACAAAAATCGCCTTGCCTATCATGTTGTAATTACATCTAACTTAAGTTTAAATCATTCTACAAATAACTATGAAAATTCTAGTTAAAATACTAAATTTCCTATTGCTAACAAATCTTATAACTAAAATAATTCAACTCATTTAAAGTATGGACACTTAATTAGATAAGTACCATTGGATTTCCTAACATAATGATCTCTACCATTACGGAGAAATTAAAAAACATTAGTTTTGCTCAATGCCTTAAACGTTGCATTTTTACCATCAACGATTACATTGTTGCATGCACAATTAGGGTAGAAGAAGTCATTGGCCCCATTGCAAAATAATAGTTCCTAGACAAAATAATAAGAACCCAAGAATACAAATTACAAAAGTAGAAAAATAGTTAATAAATCTCATTTCCATCTTGCATCAGACAATGCCATGATATATTTGATAACCAGGAAAGGGGAAAAAGGCAGATATAATTACAGTATTTGGTGCATAAATACCTTAAATACAAAAATCATAATATAGATAAAATCAACAAATAAATCTAGAAATTATTAGAAATCAAATTTTTGTAGGCAGAATAAGATTGTGCTTTATAAATCCTATGAAGATGTAAATCGAAATAGAAGAAATGATGGTATGTATCTATGGTGAACATGAGGCGACAACTTTCCACTGAAATCCAGGTCTGATTAAAAATGCTAAAATTAGTGGAGCAAGAATTTGTATGAAAAATAGGGCGAAACGAAAATCAAAGTTGAAATTAAATTAGAGTTTATTATTATAATTCAAGTGAATGAATAGGATAACAGCCTCCTATAAGAGGTTTTTTCACCGCAAAGAACAGAGAATTGTGTAATTACACCAAATATTTACTTAGATAAAGATATAATTAGTAAAAACCAACTCCAAAAAAATCTAATAACCAAACACAGTTTCACATAATTCATAGAATAATAAAGAGAGAACACTGTGCATCATTTTTTAAAATCATTTATGAAAATCATTGAAAAAGAAAACTATGGGCTAACGTTAACTGTTTACCCTCGGTCAACAACCCCCTCAAGTGCTGGTGACATTCTTTTTTCTTTTACTTGAGTATAACACACACATAAACATTGTTGGAAAGAAACCAATACATTAGAAATCTTAATCAAGTGTAATACAAATAAACAAACTAAACTTTATCAACCAACGAAACAAATAAACTATAAGCGTTCGACCTTTAAACATAATGATCAACCAATAGTAGAAATGGAAACAGATCATTTTTTAGCATCAAACAACAACAAAAAATGAAACCCAATGATTCAATCAACAACACAATATGAAACAATGCTAAAACTTAGCTGAAGAACACAAAATGAAAAAAATTTAGGGCTAGAAGAAATTCCATGAAAAATCGTACCTGGAAGATGGAACTGAGCGGAGAGAGAGAGAGAGAGAGGGGGGGGGGACAATGAAAGTCATTTAGCCATTTTTGAATTAAAGAAAAAGAGTATAACCCAATGATGGTGAGGCAAAAGAGGGAGAAACAAAAACATAAAGGGTCAAAAGAGTTACAAGAAAACAATCTCAACCCTCCATTTCTAGCCTTGTTCTCTTTAATCCTCACCATAAAGTCTATTATAAACTTATAGAATAGTAAAAAATATATATATATATATATATATATATATATATATATATATATATATATATATAGTGTGTGTGTGTGTGTGTGTGTGTGTGTGTGTGTGTGTGTGTGTGTGTGAGTTTATGTGTGTGTTTAAGTGTGTTCACGTGTGTGTGTTTTAGGTATTGTATATAATGTATATATACTAAATTCTCACTCTTTTTCTCAGTAGGGACTATAATAAGATAACTCTTTTGATTAATTTATTATATTACAAAATAGTATTGAAATACGACAACTTTTATAGGCTTTGCCATTGTCTATTGCGTTTGATCATTATGTTTAAAATACATCTTAATATACTTTTTAGTCTGTAGGTGGGATTTTCATATGAGAGTATTTGTCATTTATGCATAAAGGGAGATATTTTGATAATTTGGCAAGGATGATTATGATGATGATGATGATGTATGTGAGGGAGTGTTATGTAGGATACCTGTATCAAGATTTTCTTCCCCTTGGATATATTGTATATTTTTTATTCGTATTTCGGGCAGAAAAGTCTGCTTTTTATATTATCAAATTGTTGAATTGTTATTTATGTTGTTTCTTATTATGCATGTTGTGGCTGTTGTTTGTGTGTCCGGTGGAGATTGGGTTGTTCCTATTGTGGTTGTTGTTTATTAGTTGGTTGGATATTTGGTTATGCCCGTTGTGGGTGCTGTATGCCATTTAGTTGTTTCTGAAGCAATAGTCATAATCAATATTTTTCCAAAGAGTGTTCCATTATCATTAGCCATTAAAAAATTTCCATTTTCACGTCACCTAGGGGTGGCCACGATCCAAACCAAACCAATTACGACTTATAGGTATAAATAAAAGGAATTAAAATCAATTGAAAAAAATATCGAATCTAATCTTATTAGATTGTATTTGATTCTAAAATTGAAAAACTAACTTCAATAAAGATGGATGTGAATCTCTTCAAATATCCACACCCCTAAGTTCACCTCTTGTAAATAACAAACTACACTAGTTATTTACAAATGGTAGGTAACATCTGTTACAATTTGTGATATGTATCCCTTATACAAATAGTGGATATGTGAGTGAAATAGACTGTGAGATGTGTACCTTAGAGTTGCTAATTATTTTGTGAAATTCGTAAAAGGATGCTCAATGATGAAGAGATTTGTTGTCCTAGCACAAGTTGTAGAATTGGAAAATTATTTGATTTGAAAATAGTTGACTTACATTGGGTAAAGTTGGTATTTCTCATAATTATTAAGAGTGGCGTTTTCACGGTGAAATGCATTGTCCTTTTGTATTAGAAAAACCTTCAAGTACAAAAGCGATGGACTTAGAGGAGGATATTGTATAACATAATATGTTATATAACCTAAAATATGGTGCTTACAAAGTTCATGTGTTGCATACAATTTGAGGACAATAAGGATATCTCTTATGATATGTAAGACAATGAATCTTATGGAGGAATATAATGCCCCTTGCGACACATACTTTAATGAGTGAAGAAACAAATGTACTTTTGGATACATTTCATAACATGAAAGTCTCCAATAATTCTTCATCAAATTTGTAGACGATTGTGAACTATACAACTAAGAATTTTCTACTTTGTTCTAATAACACGTCATGGATGGAAATGCAGTTAAGCTACTTGTGTATTGGGGAAGTACACTCTCGCCACATATTATTCTTTGACATTACTATTCACTTGTTGGTTCATTTATGCAATCAAGCACTTCTTTGGGATCAAGTAAGATATCGATTGATATACCCAGTTAAAAGGTATACTTGGTAATATATAAGTTAATGGAAATTTTATCTACTTTAATGTATTGGTTGCTGAGTTTTAAATACTTTATTATATAGGTTGATGAAGGTTTTTCGAATAGTGTGTTAAGAATATGAGGTATATTGAGAGATCCATCGCAATGGAATACATTATTGTAAAGGCATTTGTGTTTGTGTTTTTTTTTTCTTTTTTTGGGAAGAGGCATAGTATCCCCATACATTATTAAAAATTAATTGGAGAAAAATCCTCTATAGTGGTGCTTACAAGAAGTAATGAAAATTTTATAAAATTGAAAATATGGGGTTTATAAACATCCTAAGAAACTCCACTATATAAGCCTCACAAGTGACCTTGAATTAATTAATAATTTAAAAAAAACAACAGTAATGAATACCACTTTATCAACTTTGCAAGAACTTTTAGCCATGATACGGACATCACCGAAGTGCTAGAAAATCTTCAGTATTTTAGGTTTACAGCATCTTTAGCCAAACAATCTACAACCATATTTGTTTCCCTGTAACTATTATTTATTGAGTACTGAAGGGAATTTAACTTGTGTTTAATTTTTTCAAGGCATCTTCGCAACGACCATAAAGACTTCCAATTGTTCTTAATCTAATTAACCACCATGGAAGAGTCGGAAGAAATTTGGATGGGGTTAATATTGTACTCTATGCAAACATCAGGACCCATTTTCAAACCTAAAAGTTGGTTATGATCATTTTTTGAGTTACAAGGGGAAAAGTGAAAGCCACAACCAAATTACCCAGATGATTTCTAACATTGACACCACAACCACTTCTTCCAGTATTCCCTAAAAAAGTACCATAAATATCCAATTTAAACCAGGGTATAGGAGGTAATATCCATTTTATCTCTTGGAAATAACCTTGCATTTATTAAAGGGGAGATGAACCATGTTTATCAATCTATTATCGAAAGATTTTCCTGGATCTTTAAATTTGACAGTCTGGCTAATATCAATTATGAGTAAGATACTTCATCTTATGATCAAATTATGATGGACATTTGAATTCTCATAGAAGGCTTTATTTCTAGACTTCCCAATTCCTAGAAAACCATAATGCGGATCACCTTGTCAATGATTTTCATGAAGTCTTTCTTTCCAGTTCTAAATCACTAACTCATAAGCATCACATTGATACCACTATGACGTAATTGAATGCTTATAACCTTAGAAAAGAATTCTGAAATCATTTTAACTTTCTCACACCATAAGAATAGGTAAAAATAATTCTCAAATCATTTTAGCTTTTGCACACCATAAGAATAGGTGGTAAGTGGATTCCGTATGATTATGACATAACTTGCATCTGGAAGCTAGTATAATGCCAATGGATTGGATATTCTCATCCAGCAGTAAGTATTTATGAATAATAACACACATATTGATGGATAATGTTTTGGGAATTTTTTGTTGTCCCAAATAAATTCCAAAAGTTTGAATGACTAGTGGTGTCCTTTAATCACATCAACAACTGGTTTGAAGGAGAATTAGCCTTAACTAGATGCTCTCCAAGTTCATTTATATTCAATGATCTCCATGTTACTTAGGAAAATGTTTTTAACACTTTGAATTATATTCGAAGCTATGGGTTCCAAGCAAGAATTAGTAGATTACCTTCTATATATATTCATCATAAATTTAGCCCACAAAGTTTTCTCGGTCTTGTACTTCCAGAATAGTCTCATGATTGAGGTTATTGTTATCAAATTCATGTCACAAAAACTAAGCCCACTAGCAGATTTTTGTTTTCAAAGAAAGTCCCTATTTTTTCCTTAATACTTACATCCATTAGCCTCACTGCCTCCCCAGATGTATGATTTTAACAAATACATTTATCAGCACACCTGACATCAATTATTGGAGAGAAGGGTTTAATTTGATCCAAATGCTCCATATGCAGATACCACTGATATTTAAAAAGCGCGGATAGCATGGCAGTATCATAACATGCACATAATAATAATAATTTATGGCTATCACAGTGTGATATCAATAGTAATTATATGAAACACACTGAAATTATTATCGAAAGGGAAAAACCTACTTGTCGGCTGTTAAGAACAGTGTTTAAAATTGATTTTAAGAGGGATTGGAAGGGTCAAGTGGTTGATTATTTGCTAATCATCATCCTTGTAAGCGTATATTATCGGGACAAGATTCGATATGAAAGAAAAAAAAGGTGGAATATTGTAATTTTAATGATTAGGGGTTTCGTTATAATTATTTTTAGAAGTTTAAAATGAAGTTCTTAAAGTCATTATTGAAAAGGGGTGTAGCAAGTTTTTCAACTCAAATTTCAACAAAGAATATGTGTTAAAAAGTTGGGGTAAAAACTCAAAATATGAAAAATTATGAAGGGTCAATTTATAATTTTTCAAAATACCTTTTAAACCAAACCTGTGTTTTTCTGTAATTTGAGCTAGTTTTGGCCAAACACTCCCTCGCCATATACCTTTTTACTACAAAAATTTAATGAAATTTTGGAAGAAAAATTAAAAATTTATGATTGGCTACGTGCCCTCACGCGCTAAGTCAATGACTCATGTCAAATAGTCCATCTTCTTCCCACGACAATTGACTAGGGCTGGGACCAAACGTTGACCTAAAATTCCTTTAATATACTATATCATTTTAGATGATTACTATACGAGTCTAACAAATTTTTTTACAAGGAATCCAGATATATAAGCTTCATAGATTGAGGTTTATAAATGATTAAATTATGACAATTGTGTTTTTCGAAAAATTTGACCAAAATATTCGTGAAGTTTCAGAGTATGGAAATGGATTATAAGCTTATGGTTAGGTTTTTGGTATCCTAAGGAATATCATGGCTTTGATTTAAGGGAGAGGTGTATTAGTTTGGGAGAATTTTGAATTTGAAAATTCTGAATTCTAAAAAAACTTATGGATTATTGGGGGTCGAAACTCGATTAGTTTTTAAAAGGGGCACTACACTTGAGCTCTTGGTCTATGAACAAACTCACCCCTCACTTTGAAATAGGTTCAAAGTTAAATAATGGATTTTCACCATTAAACCTCAAGCTTTAATGGAGTTTTTCAAGGTTTTATCCTTTACAAGCTATGGCATACATAAGAACTTGGTTTTTTTAATTGGTTTGAGGTTTGTGATGGTGCAGAAATAGTTTTTGATAAGATAAAAAGAAAATGGTGGATAAAATAATGGGATACCAGATTTGATAGAAAAAGGACAAGTTTTTAACACTAAAATGGTGGGTTTTACTATAGTTGTTCATGGGGAGGTCTAGGGAGAATTGATTGCAGGTGAAAAAAGGTGGATTCTTCCATTATCCAGGAAGATAACCATGGTGACATAAGGGGTCACATGTGTCGGGGTGGTTTTCATGTGAGTTTTGACCTTATGTACTTATTTGTATGCATTATTGGAAATGGTGAAAGTCTAATTAATTCCATTTTGATTTAGGTCTTTGAGGAATGTGTTTAATATTTATTTTGAATTTTATTTGATTATTTTTAATATTTAATGAGAATTTATTTAATTTCATGGAAGTTCAAGTGTTGGGGTTAAAAAATTAAATTACTTTAGGTCTAGATGTTCAATTTGATATAAAGTTCGGTTCTTGGTGTGAAATGTACATCAAATTATGCTTCTTCAAAGGTTCGTAGGGGAATTTTGGTCATTTTCTATCCTTAGGGGCATTTATGTAATCAAGCAGATTTGTAGGGTTTTGTCAGTTGTTTCAACAAATGTTTAGGGTGTTTTTGAATATGACTAATGTATAAGGGGGATATAGGATAATATATGGTTAGCTTTTCATCGTTTGATCATTCTAGGGTTTTCTTGCTATGCGAGTATTTCGATTTAAGGGGTTTATCCACTTATGCCTACATCCACTGTAATAATATCTTATTTTTCACTATATCAAGAATTTTACACGAGTTTTAGATTATACTTTCTCTCTTTAGATTGTAAATGCATTTTTAGTAAAGGTCGAACTAAAAATATGACTTAGAGTATAAGTGATTAAGAATGAGGTCTATATAAGTGAATTGGGGTGTAATGTGCACCCGAAGTACAATTATGCTTGTAGAAGTTGCCAAGAATATATGATTTGTGCTCACCCTGGTATAGATAGGAAATGTTTAAAATCACATCACTGGTAAAATCTTCATGTTTCTGGATTTCTGTCACAAATTGGTCGGTCTCGCTGCGATCGACACTATTTTTACCAAATTAGTTATTGCCAACCCATTGAGGTCGACCTTAAGAGGCCGAGTCTATGAGGCTGACGTTTCATAGGGGCAATGTTTTCTTCATTACCCAATGAGGTTATTTCCAGGATCATCACCCATCGCCTTAGACATGGACAAACGGTTACTAACACCATGTGTTCGGGAGAATGTTGTTTTTTATGGAAGATGTCGACTCCCTACATTTATCGAAATAATGTGTATGCATATTATTTTTCCACATCTTTCATTAGTTCCTAATTATTTCTAACACAACATTTCTTTGTTCTGGGGGTATTTGGAGTTGAATTTGTTAATTAAAAAGATAGTAAAAATTTATCATGTTATTAAACACGCTAATCCTCAAAGTCAAAGTCAAAATCATATACTTCAAAATAATGAAATTATATCCCCGAAGTGCTCCCCACATTGCCAATTTCAATTGCTTAGTCAGGCTTATCCAATTCAGGTGGTCTAATCCAATTATAATTTTCATAAGATCTGATGATCAATTCGTAAAGTTAGTTTTGTTTTCTATTATATACCCTATCGAACTATAAGTCACGAACTTTCGAACAGATGAGGAGTGAGCGCCTTCAGTGTTATCTGGAGTCATATGTCCACCAGCTCCGAAATTTGAAATATTCTAAAAAATAGTGGACAGCATATTCATTCGCATGGATATATTGTAATTTAAATAAATTAGAAAAAAAGTAAGTATTCATCATGGATAAGTGAGTGTTGGAGGTAGAAAATGTAAATTAACAACCAAACAGACCTGAAAAAGTCCCAAACACCTCTTATGTGCCACATTTGAGGTGTTTGTTGCTCTTTGGGGATAATGTTGAATATAGAACATATCAAATGTCTACAATTGAATTCATTAGCATGACGATATCACAATTTAAATAATTTTGGAAAATATAAGTATCGAGCATGAATAAATTGAGAGTTGTAGGTTGAAAATATAAATTAAGAATCGAACGACCCCAAAAGGGGAAAAAACTCCTCGTACAGGACACGAGTGAGGTGTTTGTACCTATTTCGAAGTAACGTTGAATATGTAACACACATAAAATGGCTAAAATATAATTCATTGTCATGAATATATTAGAAATTAAATTGATTTAGGAAATTTGTATTTAACAGGCTAAATTGGGAGTTTAAGGGTGAAATTATAAATTAACAATCGAATAGACTTGAAAGAGGAACAAACACCGCATATGGGACCGATGTGATGTGTTTGTGCCTCTTTCGGGATAACATTTAATATGAAGCAAATTAAATTACTACAACATAATTCATTTGCATGACTATATTAGAATTTAAATAGCCCTAGGAAACCTAAATATTAACCATGGCTAAATTGGGAGGTGGGGGTGGAAAATGTAAATTAACAAACACCTCATACGAGACATGTGTTCGGTGTTACATGTGTTAGGTGTTTTTGCCTATTTCAGGATAACATTAAATATAATACACATCAAATGGCTACAATAGAATTCAGTAGCATGTGTATATTATACTTTAAATAGATTCGGGAAATATAAGTATTATCTATGGCTAAATTGGGAGTTTGAGGTGGAAAATATAAATAAGCAACTTAGCAACACCAAAAGAGGCACAAACACCTCATAAGAGACACGTGTGATGTGCTTGTGCCTTTTTTGGGATAAAACAGAATATAGAACACATGAAATGGCTAAAATAGAATTTTTTAGAACGACTATATTAGAAAATGTAAATTAACAAATGAACAACCCCGAAAGACATTTGAATATAATAAACCAGATTAAGTTTTACAAACCTAAAATTACAAATTGAAATCAACATTACAATTAACAAGCCAAAAAAACCCACCAAAGTGAATCAATGTCCCCCTTTGTTAACCCGTGTATAAATACTCACAAAAAGTGTCACAACCTCACCATCTACCTAGTAAAAACCAACAAAGTAAATCCAAATTAAAAATAAAAACCCAAATAAATATGCTCATCCAAATAATGTATAAATAATTTTAAGTCTGGGTTATTAACCAAAATGGATTGATAGTCAGTAGGATATTTCAGGTCATCCATGTCAATGGTGAGATGCTTTGGTGTGTGTAAGATGGATGGAAACATTTTATTGTTAATATAATCTGAGCAGTGTAAACTTTTTTGAAATTTACGTAATATAATTGAAAAATGTTTTGAATAACACGGTAGTAAATAATTTATGCTTCAACAAGGTTTCCAGATTTATCACTCACCCTAAAATACTTAAGAGCCTTCATTGAAATTTCATTGTTTTTTATCCCAATCATATTTTCTCGTATAAGCTAGATGAGAATACAAAATTATCCAGGTGATACTTTTTAAAATTGGGTTTCATGAAATTGGATTTATTAGCAAGAAGGGAAAGCTTTGACATGACATCACCCGTATTCAATAAATAAAAATTATGTATGACATAACTTCAGTGTTTTTTTAATCATTGTAATAATTAATCATTTATTAAGGTATATAAGATGTAGTAATTACCTATTATGACACCCAAAGTCTAAATTTTCCACCTAAATGTGAGATGTAATAATAACCTATTAGATAACAAAACGAGTTTACTCCCTCCGTTCGTTGTCATCTTTATGGGTTTCAAACACACAATGAGACACTTACATGAATTGTAAACTTGTTAGTTTAACTCACTTTCCCATGATTAAGCCCCCCCCCCCCCCCCCCAATCATCCATCTCATCTCCATATTCAACAAATAGCTCGCGGTTGGAATTAAAACTAAAAATGTTATGGCCAGGATTCCTAAAGTAAATCACCATATGAAATGTGAAGATTTCAGACCAATTATCCTTTGCAACCATAGTTATAAGATAATATCCAAGATCCTCTCCACTTGTCTCAACTTAATCCTTTTCGAGATGATTTCTCAAATCAAAGTGGCTTCGTCAATGATCGATCCTTTAATGATAATATTGTTTCGGCTTAGGATATGGTTCATAACATATGGAAAAATATCATGGTGACAATGTTATAGTTAAGATTGATATCGATAAGGCTTATGACTGAATTAACAGATTGTCTCTTAAAAATTACTTCACAAATTCGGGTTTGGTAAAAGTTGGATTGACTTCATTTAGAGAATGATATCTAATAATTGGTTCTCAATCATTATTATTATTAATGGGTTGTCTTAACGGTATATCAAGTCCTCAAGGCCTTCATCAAGGGAATCAAATCCCCCTAAGTTTATTTATTATTGTTGGTAAAACTTAAAGATGGGGGTTTGAAAATATTATTACCAATGGCCTCGTTAAGCCCTTCTATCACACTAATAGCAGCACTTTGATATCTTATATTAGTTTTCTCAATGATATTATTCTTATCACTAGAGGTGATATGAGAAGTCTTAAAAATCTTATGGAGCTTGTTCATAAATATGCCACTGGTTCTAGGGAGAAAATGAATTTTTAAAAAAAGTAGTTTTTCAATTGATTCCAAATAACCCACTTGAAAAAGGAACCTCATAGCGGATGTTGCTGGTCTGGTTTATAAATATCTCCCAATCAATTACTTGGGTTGCCCTTGATTCAAAAGGAGAAACAAAATTTCCTACTTTTTTAATCTGATTGATTTTATTAGACTAAAAATTATTGTGTCGCATTCCAAATATTTATCTTGTGGAGGTACAACCATTTTTCTGCAGCATGTTGTTTCCTCCATCCCCATCTATCTCTTAGATTTTATACAACCTCCTAAGTGAGTCATAACATATATACTGGAATTGATTATGACTTAGGGAGTGGACTGACATGTTATCCCACGAAACTTCTCTACTTTTCCTATAAGTCTTAATATGTTTTAAGAGTCTAGTTATGCTACATATATATAAAAAAGTCATTCCTGCAAAACCTGTGTCGCCTAGTTATAATTATAGGATTATACGTTTCAAACACCTTGATTTTATCCTCTATCTATAAGAATTGTATATTATGCTTAATTCATAACAATATCCATTAAACAATTAAATCCATACAATCGTCAAACCTCTATATAAATATATTCAATATAGAATTGGTGAAAATCTACCTAGCATAATTGTGCTAATTCTTATTTACCTCCAGATGTACTAGGATAGACAAGTAGCACCGCCTCGCCTTTGTTGATAAGCATGGAACACTTTTATGCCATTATAACTATACGGAATGAAGTTAAAAAAGATGGAAGCAATGAATGGAATTACTCGATGAGCTTCATCATTTTCTAGTTTGGATAAAAACGTAGTACTTATAATCACCCATGTGTTTAGTGATACAAGATATGTAACATGATGGTAATTATCGATATAATGAATAAAGTTCTATTATTTTCGCCTAAAATTTAGTTTAAATGCTTTGTTACTATCTTGTAGATTCATAACAAAAATAGGGTGTGATAAGTTGATATCAGAGCATGATTCTAAAATGCACTGGGTTATGCACCTATACGAGAATTATATAGGATATTAGTTATGTTATATTTTTTGTAAATTCTTTACTCTCATCATAGACTAAATATGTTTTGCAGCATGATCATTTGGAATTCCCAGCTATTTAATCTCGACCTAGTTTCTACCAATTCGTGGTAAGATACCTTTAAAGAACAATCATTCTTCAATCTTAGCGACATGGTTAGTGAAGTGGATGATCTCTAGAGAAGTTCAAGTGCCATTGTAAAACACCTTGTGCTCACAAATTGTATATCTGGTGAAGATCAAACCATGAGGAAATGAAAATAATATCTGATGATCCAATCATACTCCAAGTAGTCATTAATCTTGCTAGAATTGAACTCTACTCCCCATCCTCGCCCAAAAATGAATCCAAATCAAATTGATATATTTTCATCGAATTTCCCTCCAAGTCTTCAAGCAGCTCAGCTAAATCCAATCCATCTGAACCCGATGACTTTGTCCTTTAATGAAGAAAAGAGTGATGTTCCCTCCCCTTAGTAGTAGTATAATTAAATAAGTAGCCTATAGATATTGTGGTAATGCGACAAGCATATGTGTAGTTCTAACTACTACTGTGATATGAAATTGAATAATAGTAGTGTTCCTAGTGTATTAGTGTGCTTAGTTTGATAGTGTGCGAAAGGGATAATGTGACATAACTACTTGTTGTAATAACTTTAGGCATAATATGACCTCGTTAGAAGTTACTTTCTATATGCTCTCTCTAAAGAACCTTACTATTACACATCCTATAGATTCAAATATTATAACTCGTTATGCTTTAGGATGGTTAACACTCTCACTCCTTTTATCGAAGCCCGAACTGAGCACACTTACGCCAAAGGAATCATGAAATGCCTCGAAGAATTAACATATCTCACTAGGCAACAACATTCACCGACTCAACACACGACTTAGAAAGAAGAAATAGAGGAAATACGAGTGAATGCTCTTAAGGAATTTCTAGGACATTGACCCACTCACTTTCTTGGATATCCTAGAGCACGTGAGGCTAAGAACTGGATACGCCAAATTATGAAGATATTCAATGGGATAGGAATTTCTTCCAACCTTCAAGTAGTTTTAGCATCAATATTTGAAAGTTAATCCAATTTCGGGTGGGGATCCGTAACCCGATGCTGTAATGTAGTCGTCCTAACATGGTAATAGTTTGAATAAATGTTCTACAAAAAATACTTTTCGGAGACTGAAAGAGACAAGTTAATCGTGAATTTTCTGAGCTTACAATAAAACGACATGTTTGTAGTCGCCCAATATGAAGCTAAGCTTACCGAGTTGTCCCATTATGCATTCGAGTATGTAAGTACCGAAGCCAAGAAATGAAAGCATCTTGAGAGAGCACTACAACGAAGGATTAAAACCTCTATCATAACTTTACAAATTTGAGACTTTTCCCAAATTATTGAAGTTGCCTCAATCGTTGAACGTTATCCCGCATCAGGTGGATATGTACGCCCATTCAATCCCATAAATAGGAACAATTATGTTGCTAGAACCTCACCCAAGACTCAAGTCCAACCTTATCCTCGGTCCAATGAATAAATATATTGACAAATTCAACATAGTACTAGAAATCATGTGATTCGATGCCCTGAGTTTCAAGAAATACGACATATAAGTACGAAGTGTACCAAGTTGTATCCACCAATGACAAGAAACAGACTCGCTACTTCCAAGAGACCTATAGGAACAACTCCTTCCTATATCAAGCGAATGACTTATAATGCTTCTAGAAAGCCTGGGTCAATCCCTAACTATGGGAAAAATTATTTTATATTGCTCGCACAAAAATTGCATGATGTGGTGGAAGGTACGATACTCTTTTATAACTATCCTGCCTATATCTTATTTGATTTTGAATCAACAAACTCATTCATTAGTCTTAAACTAGCTAAATTTGTAATTTTTTTGCCAAAGTCATTAGATACTCCCTTAGAAATAAAATTACCTAGTGGTGAAATTAGTAAGCCTACCCAACATTGTGACAAATGTGAAATTCAGCTAGGTATAGATACACTCTTTTTAAATTTAATAATCTTATATATACGGGGATTCGATATAATTGTTAGAGTGGATGTGTTATCAATAAACCATGCGTTAATCGATTGTTATATGAAATGAGTATACTTTTGAGACCAAAATAACCAATTCTTTATGTTCCAAGGAATTTGTCATTCTGATCCTTAAACATCCCAAATCCAAAGTACAAATTTCCCTTTGATTTCTAGGACCTTAGAATATTTTGATGATGTATTTCCATAAAATTACCTGGAATACGACCCTCTTAAGAAATTGAGTTTACAATCAATCCATTGTGAAATACCTCCCATATTTCGATACCTCCTTATCGACTGGCCCCTTAAAACTTTGTGAAATTCGTACACAACTAGATGATTTACTTAAAAAGAGTTTTATTCTCTTTAGTTCATCCCTTTAGGGAGTCCCGATTTTATTTGTTAAAAAAAGGATAGAAGTTTTAGATTGTGCGTAGACTATCATAGATTAAATTCCAAACTGTTAAGATTAAGTATCCCTTATCCATAATTGGAGATCTATTCAATAAACATAGGGGTGAACGGATGTTTTAACAAATAGACTTACGATCTGGTTACCATCAGTTATGAGTTAAAGAAGAGGATATTCAAAAACTGTATTTCGAACTCATTACGGAAATTTTGAATTGGCCCTAATTTCTTTTGGACTAAACCAATGCCCTAATAGCCTTTATAGACCTAATATATCAAATATTCCGGCCTTTCCTCGATCACTTTTTAATCATATTCATTAATAACATTCTTGTTTACTCCCAGAATCTAGAAGAGCATGCCTAACTTCTAGAGACAGGGTTAGTTACCCTAAAAAACAACGATTCGTATGGAAAAAAGAGTAAATGCAACTTCTCAATGAAGTAAGTAAAGTTTTTAGGACGTGTGATTTCTAAAAATGGAATCCAACTTGACCCCAAGAAGATAAAAACCATTCGAGAATGGAAATATTCGACCAGTGTTATTAAGATTAAAAGTTATCTTTGATTAGATGGTTGCTCTCATATTGATGAAGTTAAGTACTATTTATATGAACTTCTGAATGTGAGCCGACATTCCAACCCTCAATGGATAAGTTGACCACTTATGTCGTCCTAATCATCCTTTATAGTAACGTAAGCTATAATATATACATCGATGCCTCGTTCCAAGGTTTAGGTTATGTATTGATGCAAAGAGGATAGGTAATTGAGTATGGATCTTGACAACTTAAAACTCATAAATGTAGTTATCTTGTACATGATCTTGAGTTAGTAGCAGTACTTTTTGCCTAAAAAATATGGCATTATTATTTGTATGTTAAATAATTTCTAGTCTCTAAGACCAAAAAACTTTGAAATACATACTTACCCCAAAAGACTTGAATTTAAGACAAAGATGATGGATGGAATTTTCGAAAGATTACAGATTCAAGTTAGACTACCATCTGGGAAGAGGAAATGTTATAGGATACCCCTTAAGCCATAACCCCATTGGAAGGCTTAACAATATAATTTTTTATGATATTGCTTCTTCCATTGGGAAATATAATCTTCATCTAACCCACCCTTTTATCGAAATTAACCAATAACATTACTAACCCAAGTGTTGATGCAAAAAACTAGACTATGCTAATTAATTGATCACAGATAGATAGAAATAAAAGAGACAAGATATTTTTAAAGTGGTTCGGCTTAATGGAAAGACTACATCCACTGTTCTGTATTTCTTTAGGATTGTTCAATTGCCTCTCTCTTTATGTCCCTTGGATGCAGGGTTTACAATGTATTTATAGCCCCCAGGGGGATTACAATTGCTGGAATATCAAACGATGGAATGTCTTTATGTCGTGTAGACATTTACAATTGTAAGAGGGTACTTTAGATTATAAATGGAGGCGTAACCCCTATTTGAGTATGATAATGATAAGCTAATTTGGCCAAAGCTTTAGATTAATGATAGGACACACAAACACAAACTCAATGAAGATAAACTCGGTTTAAACTCACAAAGCTCTCGTGTATGACTCAGTAAATAGTAATGAACTTTAGAAGTAACTTAGCTAGAGGGGGGAGAAGTAAGGACCCTAGATACACCTTAGTAGGAAAGCAGACACACCAAAAACACTCAAGAATCTCTGTGAAGTATTACAAGCTTTGTAATAAATAACAATGGTGAATGAGTAACACCTCTGGTTGGCGATAACTCTCTCTGATATGTATTCTTTTTATCAATAACTCTTAAATCCTCAAAAAGATCTATCCTCTCCTCCAGGGTGGTTGGGGTCCTTAAATACCCCCCCCCCCCACACACACACACCATCCCCGAGGCAACTCAGTCATTAAAGACTATGAAACACATCCCTCATATTTTATATCACAACCTTAAATACCCGATGCACTAGTTGTCTCCACGTCATAAACATTAAATGCCAAGACATGCCTTTTGCATAACCACTGTGTGTCAGGGGCTGATGTCGTAGAGGTGGCTCACTAACTGCTTGACAGCCCCAAATACCACGGTGGTTTACTCAAGTGCAGGTGTGACAATATTTAGCTGGCTAGTGACATCACCTATAGTAGATGTGACATTATGTAGATGGTTGTTTGGTTCACAACTTAACGTCCAATGGAACTCCAAGCTGCTCCGCCCGAGGTTCCACGGTCACGGACCTTCGGTGTTTTACCAGGTGTATATAAGATGGTCAGGACAAGCCCCAATGGTGCCTCACTTCTCAATCCTCCAAACCAAGTCCCTCTAAAGTTACCACGACGAGGTCATTCGATAGAGCATGAAAGCTCTCCCAGGCCCTGCCAAGCTTGGTCTCTCGCGAGTATCGTTTGACCTCACTCTAAGACTCATTATTATTCTCGTTACATCATTACAACCGTTATAGATTTCACTCAACATAAACGGAAATACAATATGACTAATATAATAATCTAAAGTATGATTTGCCATGCCAAGCTGCCTCACTGAGTTGCCACGCTTGAGCTGCCTCGGTTGCTTAATCTTAAACATTATTGGCAATTAGGGAATTATCCCTAATCTCAGGATTACCTTCAAGCCCCCTCTACATTTTCCCCTTCGTGGAGAGATTTATTGGAACAAGAAATATCTGCACAAAACTTCTTAATCCGATGAACCTTCTCTGTGTGAAAAAATTCTGGCCTTCCTCCCTTTGTTAGAACTGCAGCATTATAATATCCTGGAAAAAGTAAAATTCTCCCCGATTTACCTGAGCCAAAGCGCCAAAACTAATTGGTGCTTGGGCGGAGGAATATCGCCACTTTTTCCAAATGCTAAGCCTCAATCGTTCTAGCTTTATTCTTTGAAATTCTCCCGAAAGGCCTGCTAGCTTTCTTAAATACTCGTTTGGACTCCTGGTAAGTAAAATTCTCCCCGATGTAACTGAGTAAAAATTCAAACCGTGTTTGGACCTATGGTGAGGGGTCATCATAGCTGAACTGTTGGGACATATTTACTTTTAGGCGGTGGTGGATAAGTCTGACACCAATTTGGCGCCAAAACATAAACTTGGTTAGGAAGGCAACCCTTTCTATTCCCTAGACGTCACTTCGTATTCGATGTAAAGCTGTCTTTTCAGCTATCGAGACCCTTCTCGATGTGCCATGTGTTCATTTGAAATGATTATAGGCGGCCCTTGCACTTGCGATGGTGGGAAACTCCAACCGTCGAGTTTGAAACCCTTCAAACGTCTATTTTATTTCAAAACCGTTCTATATCCTCATCTTCTTTATCTTCTTCAAGCTCCCCACTTCTTTTTGAAAGAGAAACTTTGTGCGAACTCTGTGCAACCTCCATTGTTGCCTCCTTCTTTACTCAGTCTCCTCCTCCTCTCATCTTTTGCACCACCACTTGCGGTTGTGCACCTCCACATTCATTTCTAACTCTTCTTTTATCATACCTTTTCGTACTTCTGTTGTCTACAATGGACTCTTCAAGTAACCCCACCACTCCTGCCACCAGTGCTCCTCCTGTCGCCCCCATTGTCATCGCCCCCTTTACTGGCTCATTGATCGCTACTCGTCAAGAATAATTGCATTTCTACCGCCGGTCCCCCATTTTTCATGAAGTTGATGAATTTGTTGGGTTTTGCAAAAGTTGCATTTTTAATGCCAAGTATTATGCTATGACACTTGGTGATGAAGATAAGGATTCTGATGAATGGGGATTTCTTCCTCCCGAGGGGACTCTCAGATTTCATCTTGAGCGAGGGGACTTCCCATGGTCCCACATCGATTTTGAAAGTCCTAGGGGCTCTCCTGCTCACTTTGTTGCTTGGAACTCTCATATGTAGAGTTCCCATGATGAAGCCCTCACTAAGATTGGGCTACATCGAGCCAAGTGATTTGGTGAGTTCACCTTCTCCAATAATAATGTTGGTCTTCCCGTTCTGGTATCTCGCTAGAATGTTACTACTCACACATTCATTACTGCATGGGGAGAGTTTATAATAACGTTAGAAGACGTGTGCGAGCTCCTAGGCCTTGAGGCAACATGTCATGAGCCCTATTCTGATGAAGCTCTGGATGCCCAAGAAACTGCTAACCAGTTGGAGCCGGACCATATATGTCGAAGGTGTATCGGTACTTCAAATAAAGCCATGTTCACTCCCCTTATCAACTACTTCTTCAAGGACCCTTCCAAAAAAAGTTCCTCTGAGGCTGCCCCTAGACAAGGTACATCGCTAGAGCTTCCTGCCTATATCCTTATCATTCTTTCTCTCTTCTTTTTAACGGGGAAGCCGAACGACCAGTCCCAAAGGGACCTCATCAACATATCTCTCCGATTGGCCCGGGGTGTCAAGATCCCTCTAGCTGCAATCACCTTGGGGTCCCTCTACACATGGCTTGATAGGGTCCTGTTTGACATGGAGTGATCTCTGGGTCGTTACAACCTAGCTAATTTTTCCAACTGCATTTTCCTTACAGGTTTCCTTTATCTGTGCTTCCCGGTCGTAGCCGGCAAGACTAACAGTCCTCCCTCAGGGGAAACAATCCTGCCTCCTAGCTCATTTGTTTACCACAAGAGGCATAGCCAAAAGGAGCTGACCTCCTTTATTGATGACTTTTCTATGTTTGTAATGAGGCCTTATGAAGAAGATATTTTTCTTCATGCTTGTGATTTTTTCAATCATAGGGCAAGAGTAGTAAAGTCGACCACCGTAGACCTCATTACCGAACACCCTTCATTGGCCGTTGTGCTTTTGTTTTTACCTGGATACCTTCCCTCATACATCGAGTGGGGATATACCAGCGAACATTATAATCCCAACCGATGCAGTTATCAATTTGGCTTTGATCAAGGGGCTCCTCGCTCGGTGTTTCTATTATCTAAACCCAAGGTATCTTTTGGCAAGGCATGTTCTCTATTCTCTGCAAAGGCTTCCTGGGAAGTGAGTTCGACATTGGCTGGGCGAGTCACCATCCCTAGCATCAGTAGCCAATGGGACATGACCCCTCTGTTTACCATAAATTATTATCCAAGGCAACTGGCCCTGATTACTGAATTCATCGAGGGTGATTCTGTGTATCCCCCAGTTCTTTCATTTTTTGCCCTAGAGCTGTGACTGAAGGGTAATTTTTTTCTTGGGGTGGAGTTCCCTCTAAGAAAGTCCTGCAAAGAACCACCCACAGAGCTTCCTCCATACTGCCCTACGATCCCCCTTGTCATGCCCAAACTAAAGGCCGCTGCTTCCCCCAAACCATTTGTCCCTACGGCCGAAGCTGCTATGGAGAAGGGCCTTCTCAGCCACCTGCTAAGAAAGCCAAGAAATCCAAGTCTAAGATTATTGAGGTCAAACATGAAATCCATTAGAGGCATTCCCAATTGCCTCCGTTCCCCCTCCCATGTCTTTAGAAATGGCTGAAGAGATGAGAAGGTGGGTGGAGGCCAAAGTTGCCCGAATAAATATTGAATTCTAATGACGAGCAGTCCCCATTCCTCCTCCTAGTATGTTCCCCACAATCGTGGTTGATCCTAGTGAGCCCCCAGCAAAAAGGAGAAGAAGGTCGAAGGTACCTGAAGTTTATTTTGCAACGAGCTCCAGGAGGGAAATGCTGGGTACCAAGTCCCAGAGGAAACAGCCACACAAGGAGCCCTCCTCCCCAATTATTTCGGATGTTTCCCCTTCGCCATGTTCACCAGTGGTCATACCCCCTCGTTCTCCCTCCGGATATGAGGTATATGTGCATTCTGTATTTATCGCTCTTCATTTCTTCATATACCGGCTTTACTTATTACCTCTTATCTTTGGTGCAGGGAGTTGAAGAAGTGAGGGTCATTCCTGCTAGTCCCCTCAGTCCCTAGTGAGTCATTTTGTGGTGGGGCGTTGTGGTAATCTTCCATCCACTGCTTCCCTTCCACGCTCTCCGTTAATAAGCCTTACCTATTCACACTGTCCCTTCTCCCACTAGGACATAAATGCCATCGTGGGTGCTGCTGAGATGTCTAACCAGCCCGAGGAAACTGTTCTAGCTTCCTCTAAGTTTCCCTTGGAGAGGGACGTCTCTTTACCCCTATTATGGTTGAAGAGAGTGCCCCAGAGGTAGATTTCGTTCAAATACTTGCATCTTTTATTTATCCCATTGGTTTATTTATCAACTCTAACATGTTGGGCTATTTTAGGTGGAAGTGGCGTCGCTGATTGCCAACATTCTCCTTCCTCCTGCATTATTAAGACCCATTACTACAGTTCCTCTCTTCAGTGCCATAACGGGGGTAAGCTAGGTGCATTTCTACCTCTTGTCCTTCTTATTCACTTCTTGTGTCTGGCACTTGGATTTTCATTGGCAGCTTTCTCCAAGTCTCTCTCCACCCTTTGCCCCGAGTGTCCTTTTTCCCTCCCAGGTCCAGGTTGGTGCAGTTGATGTCGCTGGGGCATCTCTTGAAGGTCCAACATCTCCTTCTGATGATATGCCCATGCTTGACATAATACCCTATGCTGGCGAGGGGGTGTGCCTACCTTTGAGGCTTCTGAAGTCGGAGGCTCCATTGAAGTTGCTGAGGTAACGAGCCTGCCTCCCACGGTTTCTAGTATTATGGTTCCCGTGGTAACTACCCATCTCGCTCCTGCTGCTGCTGAGGTACTTCTCTAATTTCTCTGTATTTCTCATCTTTTCAAACTCCACCTTTATAGGTGACTTAACAACGAAAATGCTTGTTAAGTTTTTTTGTACAAACTCCACCTATAACGGTGACTTAACAACAAAAACACTTGTTAAGATTTTTTCTACACTCAACCTATAACGGTGACTTAACAACGAAAACCCGTGTTAAGATTTTTTCACAAACTCCACCTATAACGGTGACTTAACAACAAAAACACTTGTTAAATTTTTTTTCACAAACTCCACCTATAACGGTGACTTAACAACGAAAACACTCGTTAAGATTTTTTCTAAATTCCACCTATAACGGTGACTTAACAACACAAGCAGTTGTTAAGATTTTTTCACAAACTCCACCTATAACGGTGACTTAACAAAGAAAACACTTGTTAAGATTTTTTTTCTAAACTCCACTTATAACGGTGACTTAATAACGCAAACACTTGTTAAGATTTTTTCATAAACTCCACCTATAACGATGACTTAACAACAAACTCCACCTATAATGGTGACTTAACAACGCAAACACTTTTTAAGATTTTTTTTCACAAACTCCACCTATAACGGTGACTTAACAACGAAAACACTTGTTAAGATATTTTCATAAACTCCTTGTTTCCTCTAACTATTTTCAGGTTGCTCAGGAGGATTCTCCACCAGTTCCTTCACCTATTGCCTCGCCACCTTGTGAACCTGTCTCCTTCGAAGGATCCAGCCTCGACTTGCCTCCTCCCGCCTTCTGCCTAATGGTGCTCCAACATTGTCCCCAAATTACTGCCAACCACCATTTGGCCATTAAGAAACTTATGAGCCATCATCCTAAGACCTTTATGGTGGACTGCCTTCATTCAAACATCGCAGTTATGAGTCATAGGCTCTAAGGCATAGCCACCGTTATTACTGAAATCACCACCACTCCTACCGCGAACGTGACCTGACCCCCTTAACCAATTCCTGGGTTATGTGAAGGAGTTGGGTTATGAAGGGTTTCATTTTGACTGGCTCATCGCACACTTGAAGACTTTAAAGAGCCAGCAGTTGGACAGCCAAAGGGAGCTCTTACAAAAACATCAGGAGGATCAGAGGGTCGAGGAAGCCAAGTGGCCAAGCTAGTGCCTGTCCTCGGAGCCATTGGCAAGGAGGTGGAGGACCTCGAAGAGGCCCTGCGCGCGGAGAAGTTAAAATAAGAGAAACTCCTGATCGAGCGCCCATAGGCACAGACAAGGTTTGAGGTCTCTATCAATAACCAACGGTCTTGCTTATAAGCTTCTACGGGTCTCCCTGGAGATTTCTTTTCTTCCCCAGATATGTGGTTCCTCCTGGGTTAATGAGTTTTTTTATATTTATTTTTTTCTTTCTTTCTATGCAATCCTTGGGCGATAGTTCCCATTTTTGTAATGCCCCAAAGTATATGAATGGAAAAGAACACTTATTCCCATGATATTTCTTTGTGTTATAGCTGTTTACATAGATCGTGACATAAAGTTCTGTAGTTATTTCATCTCTATTTGAATTAAAAATAAAGAGAACTTGCATAAACAAAATGAACTCATATATTCATATCAGTTAGATATATTGGTGACTCCAAATGTAATTGCTTACATGTGATAGACCTTCAACCATTTGTTGTTAATCTTAAATGGTCTCTCTTCTTCTATCTTGGAAATTATGTAATAACCTGAGTCATGAGCGTCTTTTACGATGAAAGGTCCCTCCAAATTCGCTGCAAACTTAGGTAGAGGGAGCCCCCTAATATGTTCAACTGATGCCTTTAATACGAGATCTCCCTCCATGAATTTCCTTGGTCTCACTAAGTTATCATATGCCCTAGAGAGCTGCCTCGTATACATTTGAAAGTGTTGCATCGCATTATCCCTGTGTTTGTCCAATGCTTCCAACTGCACGTGTCTATTCTGAGGGAGCATGCTACTTCGCAAAGCATATCGATCCGAGGGAACTTCTAACTCTATCGGGATAATTTCCTCAACCCCGTAAATAAGAGAGAATGACATATACCCAGTAGGCTTCCTCTTAATTGTCCAATAGGCCCATAAAACAACTGGTATTTTATCCTCCCACGATCCTGGGAAATCTTCAATCATTTTAGCCAAGATATTGACCAAAGTCTTGTTAGTCACTTTGGCTTGACCGTTTCCCTTTGGGTATGCCACCGTCGAAGTGTGATGGATAATAGAGTACTTGTCTGTGAGCATCGTTACCTCTGAATTGACGAAAGGGGTTCCATTATCTGAAAGGATAACCTTTGGGATCCCAAAACGACAAATGATGTATTCCCTAATGAAGTTGATCACTACTCCTATTGTTTCCCTTCTCAATGGTATCACCTCGGTCACACCGTTGCTACTAGGATCCATATCCTCCCCCTAGAAGAAGGGTGTATTGCCCCTACCAGGTCGAATGCCCATGTGTGAAATGGATAAGGCATTGCTAGGGAGTGTAAGTCTATTGACAGGGTATGGATCATATTTCCATAAATCTAGCAAGCCTTGCACTTTCGAACGAACTCGACAGAATCTTTCTCCATCGTTGGCCAATAGTACCCCAAAGTCATCAACTGGTCATATAACTTGGCCCCTCTTATATGAGCTGGATCGTGCGCCTGTTTGAGAACCTCGGCTGCCTATTCCTTCGTGATGCAACTTAATGGCCTGTTGAAGTACCCCCTTTAATAAAGATGCCCCTCTTGAACGTAAAATCTCGGGGCCTCTCGCCAGAGTCTCATCGCATCAATTTTCTCTATTAGGACAAATCCATCTTTAATGAAGTCAATATAGGGTTGTCTCCAGTCAGGCTGAGTCTCTATGAAATGACATTCTGCTTCCACAAAGAACAACTGGTATTTATCACACCATTGTTGTAACTCGGCTACATCTTGCTTCAAGCTAGGCCATAAATATCCTCCCCTTTGAATTCTTCTATAGAAGGGGATCTCAGTCATTTCGCAGTGTTCTTCGTGCATTTTTTTAGACTCTACCCTTCTTCTGCTGGGCTGATGCACCTTGATAGCCATCCTCCTGCATTTTTGAACTAAAGGTTCCCCTGGTTTGTAAAGTATTGGGCCAATTCTTTGAGCCCCATCATTCCTTCACCAAACTCCAGTTGTCTCTTAATATCTCCCCTCCAGTCTGCATTCTCATCCATCGGCAGAATTGATTATATCATTGAAGGAGCTATTCTTTATTGGATCACAATGGTAGTTATATCGCTTCTCATGATCATCTTCTGGGCAATGGAGGCATAGGCATATGAATGTCGGTTCATCATTATAGGTTGCCTTTTGATTTTGGTTTAATGGAATTGACAAATAACTCTGGATGATTGTTCTATATGGTGCCAAGCCCATATTTTTCAATGCGTACTCCCCATTCACCTGCTGAATCACCAAGTTTGAATCCCCCTTGATGGTGAGTGAATGATTCACTCTTCAAAGAGCCTCTAGAAATCCTAACACCAATGCTTCATATTCTACCTCGTTGTTAGAGCAAGGGAAGTCCAACTTGTAGGAAAGGCAAATCTCCTCTATTCCTTTCGAAATAATGACCCATGTTCCGCCTTTATTTTCTATCGATGACCTATCAAACTGCATTGTCCATTCCTCGTTCGTTGTGTCTAGATGGTTGGCCTATAAATTGTCTCTTGGAATATCTTCTTTGGGTGGCTCGAAAGTTCCCGAAGGGAAGATAGCCAATAGATCAGCGTATGCCTTTCTTTTAGTTGTGCAAGGGACTACGCATTTCAAGTCATATTCGGAGAGGATAAGGAACCATCTAACTACCCTGCGAATCAATATAATTCTTTCAAGAAAATATTTAATAGGATCACATATAGTTATAATATGAATTGTAAAAGACAACATATAATGTCTAAGTTTTTGCGCTATAAATACTAAGGCCAAGCAATGCCTTTCTAGGCTACTATACCTGACTTATGGCCCATGGATGATCCTGCTGAGGTAGTAAACTGTCTATTCTTGCCCATCGATATCTTATGCTAGAAAAACTCCCATGGACCTTATGCTGGATGTGAGGTACAGTTGCAACAGTATTCCTACCTTTGGTGGAACCATGGTCTGTGGTAAGATGAGCAGCCTCTTCAATCCGTCAAGAGACTCTTGGTGAATGGCCTCCCATTTGAACTTTGAGTTCTTTTGTATCAGATGCATTAGTGGGTGTGTTATCTCGGCTAAATCTCCTAAGGTAGGAGACTTTACCAAGAAAACTCTTCAGCTCCTTCACCGTTCTCGGACACGGCATTTCTAAGATCGCCCGCTGTTTGTCCTGGTCCATCTGTACCCCTTGTCGATTGACTACAAATCCTAGGAATTTCCCACTTGTCACCCCAAAAATGCACTTCAGCAGATTCATTTTTACTTTAAACTTCCTGCAATGGGAAAACACCTTCCTCAAATTGCTCAGATGAGACTCCTCCTTCCTCGACTTGATGACCAAGTCATCCACATATAATTCCACAAACTTGTGAAAGAAGTCATGGAAAATGGACATCATTATTCTCTGGTAAGTCGCCCCGGCATTCTTGAGTCCAAACGCCATCACCCTGTACGTGAAGTTACCCAACGGGGTTCTGAATGTTATCTTTTCAGCATCTGAGGGGTCCATCTTGATCTGGTTGTATCCCACATACCCGTCCGTGAACCTATATATCTCATGACCCGTCGTTTCATCTATCACGCCATCAATGGAGGGAAGAGGGAACTCATCTTTGGGGCAAGCTCTGTTTAAATCTCTAAAGTCCACATAAATTTTTATTTGATTTTTATCTTTCTTTCCTACAAGGACAATGCTGGACAGCCAGATCGGGTGTTGTATCGGCTTGATAAACCTTGCCGTTAGTAAGCGTTGAACCTCTTCCTTGATCTTCAAATCCATCTCAGGCTTGTATGTTCTCATTGCTTGTTTTACTGGAATGGCTGAAGGCGTCACGTTCAATTTCTGACAGCTCACTTCCTCGTCCAACCCTTCCATTTCTGTTTACTTCCATGCGAATACGTCTACAAAATCCTAAATCAATTCAACCAAGGCCCCTAGTTTCTCCTTAATGAGATCCTTTGAGATGAATATGGTCCTTGGATCCTCCCCTCCTTTTTCTAGGTTCAACTGCTCTAGCTCTTGTGCCTGAGGCTTCGGTCGATCAGCCATGTAATTTGGTTCTTCAGCAACTTTCTCCATAAATTCCTGTATGTTGGAATTGTCTATCACCATACATTGTCCCCGTTGATCCACTAGAAAGCATTCGTATATCGGGTCAACCTCATCATCAGCTTCCTTGTCCGCCTGCTCACACCATCATAATCGATACACCACATTTCCTTCTTCAGTAATGACCTTCTTGCATTGTCTGCCGGTAGTGGTGACTTCTTTCATCTTTTTCTCTCTAGATGATTTGTCCACTTTTTTCCCTGAGAACTGACTCAGCACGCTTTGTCATTGGACCTCATTCTCCATCGGATCCACTATAGGCCTCATCATGTCTTTAAGCTGCTTCGAGATGCCTTGGGTTAGAGGGACCGCCTGGTGAGCTTCTTCAGTCATTACTCTTGCACTACTTGCAACCTCCTTACTTTTCTCATTCACGGGCCCCATCCGTTCTCTAATCGAGGGAACCCATTCTCCCTCCCTCCTTCTTTTTAGGACCCGTTCATGCTCTTCCAACTCAGTATAAAATGCTGCATCCACCAAGTGAGCTTCCTCGATAGCGAAAGGCCTCTTTGTAGCCCTAATGGTCACCTGTGTCCCCTTGATGTTCACCTTGGTACACTGGTGGTACGTGGAAGGAACTAGCCCTTGGTTATGCATCCACACTTTTCCTATTAGCAGATGATAGGAAGTTGCACTCTCTATTACATGGAACTTTATATGGGAACTCAAATTTCCCATCAAAATCCCCACATTAACATGCCCAATGGATTTGGAAGATTGGCTATCATATCCCGAAATTACCAAAGGCATGGGGACCAACCTTTCTTTAGGAATATTGGTTGCATGAAAGGAGTTAATTGACATGATATTAATGGAAGATCCCCCATCCATGAGAGTCCTTGTAAAACTAACTCCATTGACACTAGCAGTCACATACAATGGACAATTATAAGGGAATCTCACAGCCCTATCGGCATCGCTGAAACTCACCTCTGACAGGAATCTCCTTACCAGCCTGGCCATGGGTCCCTTCCATTTCAGTGAAGGGACTGCATCTTTCCTTGCAATATTTATTATCTCCTGGGTTATTTTCAGCATGCTCTCTTTTGTTATCCCTACCTGTTCGAAGAACCAGGTGTACTTTAGGGATTTTGAGACTACATAGTACTCTAGGCCCGGATCTACTTCCTCACCTTCAACGCTGTACACGTCCTCCATGTCTTTGGCGCTTGCTTCATCATAGTCCAAAAGTACATTGGTCATTCCCTTTGTACAGGTCTCTAAAGCTGCTCCGTACTCTTCTCTTTCTCCTCCCTCCGCCTCTTCATAATAGGCCGTCACTATATTGGCCCCATGTGCTTGTAGTGGGTTGTTATTGACATTTTGTGAAGGAATTTGCAACGTTCCTGCCTTCACGTACTTGTCAATAATTCTTCTTAGTGCGAATCAACATTTTTTTGGGTGCTGGATCCTCCGATGGACCTGGAAATACTTCGAGTCCACTTTCATTATCGCATCGAGCTCCCCAGCGAGATTGTCCTTTGCCTCATAGACCATTCCCCCTTGGACCATCGCGTTGTAACAGCTGAAAGCTTCTTCTACTGTACAGTGTAATGGTGGTGGGTCTTCCCTGTCTCTTCTGAACTTCCTCTTATTATCCTTCTCCGTTATTTTACCCCTATCTCCCCCCTCGGTGTACCCTACCCATGGGGGTGACCCCTCCCCCTGCGGGTTACATCGGCTGCCTAAACATCATGGGCACCACCATCGGATTGGACCGCACCACAAAGGAGATATTCCTTACCGCCTTTAAGAATGCCGCAAAAGTCCCCTCGCGTGTCTCGTTGATAAGATGGCAGATATACTCCGGAAACAACCCCTCGACGTAGATCTGCAATAGTTTGGACTCTTTGGCCTCCTCCCTCACATCGAGGGTTCTTTCCCTGAACCTTCGAACATAGGCCACCACTTTTTCCCCAGGTCTTTTCTTCTCCCTACCCAGTTGGGTCAAAGTAAACTCATCTTTCACCAGAAAAAACTTCTGGACAAACAATGCGTGCATCTATTCCCGTGTAGAAATATTGTTGGGAGCTAAATGGGAATACCAGGTCTATGCTTTATCTATCAAGGATTTATAAAACTCCCTCATCCTGAGCCTTTTATTGTTACAATGCACCAACAAATGTTCAACAAAGCGCTTAATATGCTCCTTCGGGTTCCCACGCTTTCCCGTGTATTTTTCAAAAATAGGAGGAATATAGTCCTTTGGATAGGGCTCGTCGTTGTATTCCTGGGGATACTGTGTTCGAAAGTCATCGAAAACCAAAATTACCTCGCCAGTAGATTGCGAGGACGCCTGAATGAACTTCAGCATCTCTTTCTACATCTCCCTTCTCATTTCCTCCATGGGTAATGTCACTGGGGCAACATCCAATGGTACCACGGGCTGGGCGCCCATTGCAGCTGGCACCAATGTCACAGCGGGCGCCGTTGAAACTCCTGAGATTCCCGTTGTTGGATTCACAGTAGAGGGTATTCTTGTTGGGACCGTTCCTGCAATACCTGCACCTGGTGGGGCCGTTGGAGCTACCCCTGGTGTTAAGAAGGCATTAGCCTCCAATTCTCCCAGCATAGTTGAAGCTACTGGTGTTTGCAAAAACTCATAAAACTTGCTCATGAGGAGTGCGACCTGTGTAGGTCCTAACCCCGCACTCGTGGGAGCTTGTGTCACCCTCGGAATGCCTGACATCGCCGGAACCGAAGATACCTCTACTCGAGGAGCCCCATCCCTTAGGGACTCCAGTTCTCTTACAGCTTGTTCATCATTATGCTGGATGTCATCAAAGTTGAGCCTTCGATTAGCATTATCCTGCGCCATACTCCATACTTAGAATAATGCCTCCCCAGCAGAATCGCCAAATGTAAGAGGGTACTTTAGATTATAGAAGGAGGCGTAACCCCTATTTGAGTATGGTAATGATAAGATAATTTGGCCAAAGCTTTGGATTAATGATAGGACACACAAACACAAACTCAATGAAGATAAACTCGATTTATACTCAAAAAGCTCTTGTGTATAACTTAGGAAATAGTAATGAACTTTAGAAGTAACTTAGCTAGAGGGAGTGATAAGTAAGCACCCTAGATACACCTTGGTAGGCAGGGAAACACACCAAAAACCCTCAAGAATCTCTGTCAAGTATTAAAAGCATCGTAATAAATAACAATGGTGAATAAGTAACCCCTCTGGTTTGCAACAACTCTCTCTGATCTGTATTCTTTTTAGCCATAACTCTTGAATCCTCAAAAAGATCGATCCTCTCCTCAAGGGTGGTTGGGGTTCTTAAATAGCCCCCCCCCCCCCCCCCAACACACCACCATCCCCGAGGCAACTCAGTCATTAAAGACAATAAAAGACATCCCTCATACTTTATATCACAATATTAAATGCCAAATGCACTAGTTGTCTTCACGTCATAAACATTAAATGCCAAGACATGCCTTTTGCCTAACCACTGTGTGTCAGGGGGATGATGTCGCAGAGGTGGCTCACCAACTTACTGACAGTCCCAAAAACCATGGTGGTTTACTCAAGTGCAGGTCTGACACTATTTAGCTGGCTAGTGACATCACCTACAGTAGATGTGACATTAAGTAGAGGGCTGTTTGGTTCATAACTCAACGCCCGATGGAACTCCAAGCTACTCCGCCTGAGGCTCCACGGTCAGGGTCATTCGGTGTTTTACCAGGTGTATCTAAGATGGTCAGGACAAGCCCCAATGGTGCCTCACTTATCAATCCTCCAAACCAAGTCCCTATAATGTTCCCACGATGAGGTCATTCGATAGAGCATAAAACCTCTCCCAGGCCCTGCCAAGCCTGGTATCTCGTGAGTATCGTTTGACCTCGTGCTAAGACTCATTATTATTCTCGTTACATCATTACAACCGTTATAGATTTCAGTCAACATAAACGGAAATACAATATGAGTAATACGACAAGCTAAAGTATGAGTTGCCATGCAAAGCTGCCTCGCTGAGTCGCCACGCTTGAGCTGCCTCAGTTGCTTAATCTTAAACACTATTCCAATTAGGTAATTATCCCTAATCTCAGGATTACCTTCAAGCCCCCTCTACAATAACTATACTATCATTTATGTATACAACTGTTGGAGTTTTCTTGTAATCGTTAGTCGATCTTCTGGGTGTTGGTCGACATCCCTCATTTGGTCGGCATTTCATCCTTGCTGACTATGATTAATCTTTGACTGTACAACACGTGTCAGTATCCGAAGGGTCCACGTAAATGGATATTTTTTGTATCAACACCAAGTTTAAACAATAATTTTATAGAGCCAAAACTTCAAGACGCCTTCATTACTAAGCATAAAGTCGGAAGCAAGACCAAAGAATTGAAGCCCCCAATGTTTCATGCTTGAAGTTTTTATAAGAGTATGGAGCATTTAGATCTTAAAGTTTCTTGGGAAATAATTTTAGGTTTGTTCGGTTGTCAACTTCCCATACATGTAAAAATTATGGTTTGATTATGTAAATATAATGAGAGTGGCATTTTTGAAAGTATCCACAACTTTAATGAATCATTTTTTGTGCAAATACGTCTTTTCTTCTTTTAACCGCCATCAAATCAATCGACGCTGCCTTTTTTGAGGAAACATATAAAGAGAGGGAAAATCCACGATATTTTCCCACCTCAAAGTTTTTGAGTGTTTTTGCTACAGTGTCTTTAAGCTTTATTTTTCTCTCTTATGCGATCGATTTTTGTTGTTTGGTTCTTGGTGAATCCTTCATCTATGTAAGAACTCTTTCGCTTTTCTTTTATTCTTCATCATGGTTTACTCTATTGATTCTCTTGATGAATTCAAAAATGAATTTAAGATTCTCTCGTAGGTTGTTTTGGAACATGCTAATTTTCCTATTATATTTTTCTCACTTGCCGAGGGTCATTGGATTCCCTTTATATTTATAGCTGAGTGTGGGTTTACCTTTCCTCCCAACCCTTCATGCCTTGAGTTTTGTCAATACTTTGACGTTGTCCCAGAAAGGGTAGCCCCCACGGAGTGTATAGATTGAATCAAGTCCATGGAACCCATCTAGGGATTCCATAAATAATATTTAGTTATAAGTGGGTGACTAGTGACACCACTTTTTATTTAAATACTAGGGATTTAAACAAAGCATTACTAGTTAATCTTCCAAACTCTAATAGGTATTATTTTGAGCATGGAGTTGTTGTAAAAAATTGGCAATACGCCCCTTTGATTGGAAATGCTGAGTACCTGGGGCCTAGATGCCCTCCTTTTGGCAATGGGATAGGTTATTCCTTATTTAACTATTTTGCCCTGTTCATATTTGTTTAAATGTAATATTAATTATTGCTCTATAAATTTTAATTGTAGTTAATCAGAAGAGAAGGTGCCCAAAGGAAAATGAAGTGAATCTTAGGGAGTTGAAATTTATTTGGGGACTTCATCAGAGGATTGGCAAGGAGAACGTCGGATCTGCATCCTATTTGCTGCAGTACAAGAATACAATTTCCTCCTTTGTTGCTCGTCCTACTCTTTCCCCTGTAATTGACCTTGAGCAAGAACCTCTTTCTACTTACTCAACTGGTGCATCTGGAAGTGGTGATCTTTCTTCCTACTCCCCTTCTTCCTTAGATTTCAACTTACGTCTTACCATTGCTATGGGAAAAAGGAAGGTTCTCAATATTTTGGGAGACATAGCTGTCAATACCCCTTTCTAAACAAACTGGTGAATGGGTGAAAAATAAAGATGAGACTAAGAAGAAATCCCAACCAAGAAAGTTAAAGAGAACCCCTTGAAAAAAATAAAGAAATGGCTTCTTTCTAAGTTAGGAGAAGTCTCTTATGTCATTCTTGACTAGCGTGAGTTGGTCGATATATCTTCTTATGCTTCTCCAGGGGTCCTTGTTCCTAGATTGGGAAGACATTTAATAAATTCTGGCACTTTCCTAGACCACAGGGTTCTGGAGTTGCACTACCTCATTCTAAAATTTCTGATAGGTCTTCTCAAAGACTTGATCTAGTATATTCTTTTACCTTTTTTATTTTTCTGTCTCTTTACTTGTTCTCCATTATACTGACTTTCCTTGATGTTTTTTTACAATTCCTCATTGACTTCAATAACATGTTGGAGAAAGATGAGGCTTTGAGACCTTCTTCTGGTGAAGTTGAAGAAGCTTTTAATGAGCTGAAAAAGTCAGTGCTTGATTCTCGAAAATCATTGGTCAGTGAACCAAAGAAATGGGAGGAGAAGGTGAAAGCTACTGAAGAAGCCGCTGAAATTACTCGGGGTTTGGCTGATAAGTTGAAAAAAGACTTAGATGCTGAGAAAGTAAAGACCGCTTAACTACAGAAGGATTTGGGTGGTGAGAAGGTGAAAAGGACTACGTCTAGGGAGGTTGGCTTGAACAAAGGTTGGGATAAGGCTATTGGAGCAGCTTCTTTGCAAACTGAGTTTGCGAATAAGAAATTCTTTAAGGACGGATGGTTTGCTACCATGGTAAAGGTCAGAACTTCAAAAGATTTCTAGTTATTCTTGCCACATGATCTTGGGTCCCCTCTAAACTTCGATGAGGAAGTTGATGATGATTGGGGTTCCAGTGAATCCCTTATAGTAGTGTAATCTGCCGACCATGACTAGGATGTTGATTCTTCTACCCCCACCACAGTTAATCCTCCTCCTACTGCTCCTGTTTCTACTTCAGCCGATCCTGAGGCATCTAAGAAGAAGGTGTAGAATCGAGCATCTTTAGTTTTCCATTTTTAGTAGTTGTATTTTTCTTTTTCTTTTTATTTTTAAAGATGTATCTGTAATTTCCCTTTTTATTAATGAAGGAGAAATGTTTGTGTTCCTATGCTTGTGTTTTTTATGCTCAGAACCTTGTTGATTGATGACTTTATCCTTCTTAATAGTTTATGGCTAAATTGGAATACTTCTCATCTACTGACTCCGAGCTACTCCAGAGGTGTAATGATCTTTTCAAAGATGGTCACTTATCTTGGCTGATGGCGACCGACTGAAGTTGATCGGGGAAGGGGTATCCGAGCAAGCCAAAGAAGCCTATGTTCATCTGAAGTGTCTTCTTGATCAGGCAGTGGCCAACAATGTTGCCTACTATGAAATGGTTGAAGAGTTGTAGTAAGACCATAATGAATCTAAGGCACATTTTCCTAAAGATTATGAAAATAAGTTTCAGGCCTTTAGAGAAGGTTAGGGCTTTAAGCAAAAGGTTGATAAATTTTCTTCTCATTTTCGAAGGCAAGAATTCTTGTTTAAACGTGAAGTGGATGAAGCAAGGGACATTTCCAAGCTTCTAGAGTAGGAGAAAAACAACTTAAGAGATGAACGTAATGCCTTGAAGGCATGCGTTGCTATTGTTAGATAAAGTCCATTCGTTCTTGAAAGATTAGAATGCAAGGTTAAGTGAGGAATTGGAGGCTGTGAAAAAATCAAAACATGTTTCTTCATATTCCCGAGCTAGAGTCAAGCCTAACCAAGGTACTATAGAGGAAATCAGGACCCAATAGGCCCTTACAAATCAAGATCCACAATTAAAAAAAGCCAAAACTCAATCCATTGCTAAGATGTCCCAGAAGCTACAGGCCTTGTCTGAGTAATTACCCACTCAATTTTCTCAGTTACAAGCTAAGGATGGAGTGTTGAAGAAATTGCATTACCATATTGATAGATTGACCTTTCAATCCCATAAACAACCAAGGGAAATATGTATGGACGGGTACAATGAAGTTCTAGGGCATTTTGATGATAAGCTTGAACAAGCAAAGAATGATAGCTATAAATGGGGTTGGATGAATGCTTTGACAGTGATGAAGGTGGATCAAAACAGCTAATTGTAGGACTAGTACGATCTAGGATTGCTTGGCCTTGACAATCCCCCAATTAAATTTGATGTCAATTTGATTCCAATCCAACGTATTCCTCAATGCTTAATTTATAAATACTTGGGAGATTATAAGCCTCATGATGAATTAGATATCGTCTGACCTCCTCACCTACTTGATTATCCTAGTAGAAGCTATGGTGAAAAAAATCTCAACACAAATAATTAATTAAGGGAAAACAATCACCAATATAAAAGAAACAGTAACGACCACAATCATAATCACACAACACAAGAATATACTTGGTTCGACAAATTGCCTACGTCCACAGAGAGGTATATTGTTCTTTTTAAGTAACTCTCGAGACAGTTTTTCCATTGTAATTTTCCCTGGACCAGGAGTACAATATATATTCAGTTTAAAGAAAGAGAGTATCGGTAACCAACACATTGGCCCAGTATCCCCTGAATATCTCGTCCAAGATTTTAGGTATGAACTTGGCCATATCTTTTTATTATAACCGCCATCTAGAACTCATAATTTGGACCGAGCACCTTTTATTCTCATTTGGGCTTGGTCGACTACTCTTATGGGCCTAGTTGATGAAAAGGGACCCATAATTTCCCTTAAAATTTTAGGGCCACAATTGGGCTAAAAAAATTTAAATGTGGCTCCTGGCCGGCTTGTGATGGTACTATTATGATTTTTAAGATTTAGAGGAAAGTAAATCGTCATTCTGCGATAGTTTTGAGGGGAAAATCATCTTTGATTACCGTGCTCTATCACTGGGGGGGGGGGGGTTAAACTGAGGCGTTCAGATGATCCACTTCGTCACTTCTACTCTATGCTTCCTTTTGCTTCCAAATTATCCTTCGCTCTTAAGCTTCTTCTTGCATTCAAGTTTGCTCTTCGTTGTTTGAAAGTTATTTTCTTCTTTTCATCTTCATTCACCTGTGGTCTCTCATCATTACCGGCTTGATACCTGCTTCAAAAGTTCTTATTCTTTTCTTTTTTTGTATTTCCTTTCGTCATTTTTCGTTCTACTGTATCTAGGGTTTTCTCAATGCTAGGATAGACAACAAATCTCTAGTATATTCCTTATTGGGTGGATATTTAGTGGGCCCATGTTCCTCGTAATGTTTGCAACATTGAGGATGGCCACTGTATTCCCGTTCTTTTTTTGTCTCAAGGGGGTTTAACTTTTCCCGCAAATTGCCTTTTCTTATACTTCTTCCAGTATTTTTATATAGTCCCAACCTAGTTTTCTCATAACGTTTGGAAGATTGTAAATGGCATACATAGAATAAACCAACTTTATGGCTCTAATTTAGGTTTAGTTGAAATCTTCTTTTTTATGCCTTTTCTTGTACCAGCTCTGGCCTTCTTTACTTGAAAGCGAGGAGTCTGTATTGGGTGTTAGTAGTGAATCTATCTGATTATCATAAGGACTACTGGTCTAAAGGATTCAGATCTAAGAATTGGCGATTCCCACCCCAAGTAGGTGGTGCGCGGTATAAGGGACCTCTAATCCCTACTTATGGGGAGTAATATATAGGTTGTTGTTCAATCTCCTTGCCTCTTAATCTTTTCTATAATGTGTTCTTCCTCTAATGTTTTCTTTTCTTTTTCAGCGAAGTCGAAGAATTAAGAACTTGCTCTCCACAAGATCCATGATGATGAGTTACTCAAGGCCTGGAATATAAGGGACTCTATTATGGAAGGTGAACATCCCAGGTCGACTACCTTCTTGCTGGAATACAAGAACACTACCACAAGCTTCATCACCCATCAAGTTGACTCCATTCCTTATCTTGATATCCTAGAGGAAGAAGAAGAAGAAATTTCTCTCGAACCCATCTAGCTAGATGAGTAGGAGGAAAGCAACTCAGAGTCTTGTGTTGTTGTAGGCAAAATAGGTGGTAGTGGTGAGGCAGGATCTAGTTAGGAGGGATCTAGTGAAGAAGAGTCTTACAGAGAGAGGTCCATCGAGGAGTGTTCTAGTTCAGGTGGTTCTGGGTCATAGAGTTCTAGCGAGGAAGATAAGTCTCCTCTAAGAAGAAAGAACTTGATCCCTAATGATGATGATAATGATGTATTATTTTCCAATATGCTGAAGATTCAGAAGACAGGGTCTAGAGACACTGCTTATGGTTCCAAAATAGCAGCTCGTGAGAAAGATATAGACAATAAGAGGAAAGAATAAGATAAGAGGGAGAGGGAGAGGGAGAGAAAAAAAAAGAGGAATAGAGAAAGAGAGAAAAGTAGAAGAATAAGAAAGAAGATGAGAGACAGAGAGTAGAGGAAAGAACAAATAAGGCACAGGCTTCCTTTGTGCATGCGGTTTTTCCATCTGAGGGGGCCTTTGTGTCTCTAGCCCCTCAACTTTCTCCGATGATGATCGAAAGGGAAGTACTAATGGAGGACCGTGAATGATCCTCAAAGATGGGTCCAAACTAGTTAGCCTTGAATGAAGATCAGGGGATTGCTTTGGTAAGGTCATTTCCTTTCTTCTTCTTTTTTTTTTCTTTTAATTTTTTGCATTGTTTGCCTTACACCTCTTTCTTCTTGAAGTTTTTGTCTGACTACATCGTCCTCCTCCATAGTCGAGATGGGCTGGCGAGGAAGAATGCTGAACTCGAGGGGAGCCTGAAGTCTGCACAAGAAGCCCAAAAGTTCACCCAGAGAGCTCTCATAGATTCTGAGGCCTCTTTTCCTAAGGAAAGGGTTAAGGCAGCCAAGGCGCTGAAGGAACTCTGAAAGGCCTTTGAGTTGGTTTTGGTGAGAAAACTTAACGTCATAAATGAGAATATAGGGCTCGCTGAGAAGGTGAAGAGCTTGGAGGCAGAGGCGACCACGGGTAGAGAGAATGGCTACAATGAGGGATGGGAGGTATCCTATGAAGACACCGATAAGAAAATTGACTATATCAGTCGGGCGATAATTGAAAAGGCTGGGATCGAGCCCTAGTTGCTACTCGAGTTTCTTCTGACTCACCTCTGTTTGGCGAGCACAACCCTTGCCCCAATCCCATCATTGATGAGGAAGCCCTTGTTGTCAATCGTCCTACTGCTCCTACTGCTGATGGTCCTATCACTCCTATTGCTGATGCCCTTGTTTCTTCTATTGTTGATGCCCCTACACTTGGTTCATAGATGAGTGACACTACTGGTAACAAGGGGAAAGAGACTTCAAGGATCATTTCCTTTACGTGTATTTTTTGTTCTCTCTTTTTATCACTTCGTGTATCTGTACTTGGATAGTTCCATTTTTTAGTGAAGTGAAGGAATTTTGTTTTTGCATTCACTGATATACTTGTCATTTGTGTTCTATGTCTTGTATTATATTCCTGAAAATTCTTATCTATAACGAATCCTTGGTTTGAATTTAAGCGACCAAGTTCGCTGAGCATTTATCAAGATTTGCAAATCCCTTAAGATAAGTAACCAAGACTATAAAGATCAATCCGAGGTAGTTGTCAGGCTAAAGGATAGACTTGCATCGATGGAGGATTTCGGTGCCTCTGTTCAAGAGGAGATGGATGCCCTGAAGGCTAAACTGTTGGACGCCTCCAAGATCAATCAGGTTGGAGAGGTTCTGCAGTAGGAAAATAATTCCTTAAGGAGGGAAGTTACACGCCTCAAGGAGAATGAACCGAGTATTTCCCCTTCAGTTATACAGTGTTCTTCGTCATCAACCAGGAAGGGAACTACGATTGACGATAGTGGTTCTGTAAGGGAGATTGCCAAACTAAGGGGAGATATGTGTAGAGCGTATGTGATAGATGATGGGCTTCAGATGGACATTACCAGGGTCAGGCACTTATTCAAACAGGGTTCTTGGAAAGTGTGGGCATATGGATACAACCAGGGCTGGACAGATGCTCCCACAAAATTAAGGGAGGTGGAGGAGCTGGCCTTTATCAGAGGGTGGTTAAGTGCCCTCGGGGAGTTAAAGGAGCCCAAGAACTCTATCATGTAGTATAGGCATGAGATCACTCCCTCATCCTTGGAGATAAATACATTTAGAAGGGATGATCGTTGGATCCCAATATATGCAATCCCGAGGCAACTGATAGAGTTAAGCCCGGAGCATAACTTTTCCCCTTATCTAGACGATGGTCGAAGGGCGCGAGTGGTTGATTACCTTGCTTAACGACCTGGTCCCTCTTAGGATCGAAATTATTTTTTCTATTTTATCACTTTTGTACGTCTAACCTTTAGCAATAAATTTTTTATGTTTTGGGTAGTTACCAACTAAGCATATGTTCTTTGTTTTTGAGTTATAATGTCTAGTGATTTTGGGTTTCTCAGCCAACTAAATATGAGAGAGTTTATTTTCGAATGAGTATTCCCCCAGTCCATTATTCCATAGACATAGCATTCCACCTCACTTTACCTTTTAGGTCGTGTCGTCACACTACCTTAGGCTTAAGTAGGGCGATGGTAAGGATACACCTGATTAATGGACAATCCGCCCGAGCAAGATTTTAGAGCCAAGCTATGTTGATTTGGGTTAGACATATTGCCTAAGGATCCCCTGTAGATCTACATTTGTTCTCGGAGAAACCTAGGAGGCTGGTTGTGTTACAATAAAGGCTGAAGGAGGTTTATTATATGTCAACCCTGCTAGTTATGCTTTAGAGAAGTTGAGCTGCTATAAACCCAACCACTGTGGTAGAATCATAAGAGGCTAGCTTAAGAGATATTTTGACTTGAGCAACTTAACCAACTTGCTGTAATCCATGATCTTTATAATATATGTTAAAACAGTAAGATTGTAACTTGTAAAGGGTTCATATAATAAAATATACTTGAGAGAACCAGCATATACAAAATGCTAAGGCCAGTCAAGTTTTATTGATTAAAGTAAGGAATAGAGAGCAACATTAATTTATAAATTAAAAATTGCCTAAACTAATGGTGCATAAAGAAATCTAAAAGTATAATTTATTTAGGTTGGCCACATGCTAAGCTCTTAGTATCTCCCTTCCCTCCAGTGTTTCCAAGTGTTAGGCTCCTTGTAGGTCGTCCCTTATCACCTTGAATGGTCCTTCCCAGTTAGGTACTAGCTTTCCATCTGATAGTCTCACAGCACTACCAAGAACTTCCCTTAGGACATAGTCTCCGACTTGGAATTTTCTTGGGTTGAATTTATGATTGTATTATTCTGATAGTTGTTGCTGGTAAGATACCAGCTTAACTAGAGCTAATTCTCATCGCTCATCGGCTAAATTAAGTTCGGTGATCAATGCTTCATCATTGTGGCCTTATTCGACTAACGTAGACTTCATGGTAGGGAAACCAACTTCTAGTGAAATAATTTCTTTCATTCCATATGTGAGAACAAAGGGTGTCTCCCCATTTGCTCACCTTGGGGTGGTGCAATAAGCCCAGTGGATGTGGGGTAATTCGTTCTCCCATGCTCCTTTGGCTCGTTCTAGGAAATTTTTCAGTCCATGGATCACTGTCTTTTTAGAAGCCTTAATTTGACCATTTCTTTGAGGATATGCCACAGATCTAAAGTAGTGTCTGATTCCATGATCTTCGCAAAAGCTTTGGAAGGGTCCACTCTCGAACTGGGTCCCATTGTCGGTAATAATCATCCTGGGTATGCCGAAGCATGTGATGATATTTCTCCATATGAACCTTATCATATCAGTGTCCCTGATATTTGCCAGCGGTTCGACATCTATCCACTTTATGAAGTAGTCTGTGGAGACCAACAAATACTTCTAATTTCCTGCTACAGTAGGAAGAGGGCCTACGACGTCCAGGCCCCACTAGGTGAAGGATCAGGGGTTAGTTAGGGACTTTAGGTCGCTGGGGGATTGGTGGACCATGGGCGAGTGCTTTAGGCATTTTTTGAACATTGACTCTAGCATCCTTTTACATGTACAACCACCTATATCCTTCCTTTATTGCTCGAAAGGCTATCGACCTTCCTCCTGCATAACTTCCATGGATTCCTTCATAAAGCATGTACAGAAATTGCTCGACGTCATATACATGAACACATTGGAGATACGAGACATTTAAGGATCTCTTATACAACTTGCCCTCAGGAGATAAGTGAAAGCAGGCGGCCTTGACTCTTATCTGATGAGTTGTCTTCTTATCATTGGGCAATTTATTATTTTACAAGTAATATATAATGGGATCCATCCAGCTTAGAGATTTTTCAATATGGAGAATTCTCTCGGTGTTTCGTAATTCAGTAGCCTGATGAATGCTGAGTTGCGTGAGGAAATCAATTTGGATTGTCCTTATCAAGTTAGAGTCTATTGCTGATCTTAGAGCTACTAGGGTATCTATATGGCTATTATGTTCCTTGTAAAATTCATGAACATCAACTTGATCGATGTTGGCCATTAATCCTTTTACAATGGAGTGATAAGTTTCCATCCTTTCATCCTTTTCATTGAAGTCACCACTTTTTTGGTTGGAAACTTGCTGTGAATCGCTAAAGGCCTAAAGGTACCTCGCCCCCAACTGCTGTTCTTTGCATAGTCCAGAGATCAGCACCTTGTATTCTACCTCATTGTTGGAAGCTTCAAATCCAATTCTAATTCCTTACTGAATCACTGTATTCTCAGGAGTCACTAACACAATACCTACCCCTTCCCCTTGAGTTGGAAGCTATATCAACGTATAATGTCCAAACACTTAAGACTTCCCTTGAATGATTGGTCTTAGGGTGATTACAAGGTTGTTCCCCTACGAACTCAGTAGTAAAATTATCCAGGACTTGACCCTTGACGGTTGTTCTTGATTAAAAGTGAATGCCAAACCTTTTGAGCTCGACTGACCACTTGAATAGTTAGCTACAGATATCTGCTTTCCTCATAACAACCTTAAGGGGGTGTGATGTAACTACGATGATGGAGTGAGCCTCAAAATAATGCTTCAGTTTCCTTGAGCCTATCACGAGTATGTAGGTGAGCTTCTCCAATGGCATGTATTACTGCTTGGCTTCCAAAATTATTTTACTTGCGTGGTAGACTAGATGTTGCCTTCCCTTTCATTCACATCCCAAGGCAGATCTTACAACATGGTCTGACACTGCTAGGTATAGGTACATCGGATCACTCTTCTTAGGGATCACGAGTAAAGGAGGCCTGTTAAGGTAAACCTTCAGTTCTTCTAAAGCTCTCGAGCAGTCTTCATCCCATGTTACTCCTTTGTTTCTTTTTAGTAATTGAAAGAACAGTTGACACCATTCCGAAGATATAAAAATCAACCGATTGAGCGTGACAAGCATTCTTGTGAGCTTTTGAACATCTCTTATTGTTTGAGGGGGATGAACTTTATTGATAGCATCGATCTGGTTGAGGTTTGACTTTATTCCTCTCTTACTCACCAAGTATCCAAGAAAATTTTCCATACTGGACGTCGAAAGAACACTTAATTGCATTGAGTTTCATTCGATACGTCCTGAGGATTTTGAAGGTCCTTTCCAGGTCGAAAAGTTGGTCATCCTTGAGCTTTCTCTTAACGAGCATATCATCGATGTAAACTTCCATGGTATCCCTCATCTGGTCTTTGAACATCCTTGTGACTAGATGCTAATAAGTTGCCCTTGTGTTCTTAAGGCCAAAAGGCATAACTTTATAGCAATATAAACTAATAGTGGTTATAAATGAGGTTTTATATTGATCTGTCACGTGAAGGGGGATTTGATGATATCCAGAATATGAATCCAAGAAGCTCACCCTCTTGTGTGTAGATATAGCATCGACTAGTTTATCAATCTTTGGAAGGGGGAAAGTGTCCTTGGGACATGCTCTATTGAGGTCGGTGAAGTCAATACAAACTCTCCACTTTCCATTGGACTTAGGAACTACTATAGGGTTGGATAACCATTTAGGCAACTAAACTTCCTGTATGGACCCTACATCTAGTAGCTTCTCGACCCCTTTCTCTACTGCCTTAGCCTTCTCCGGGGCTATTCGTCGAGCCTTCTGTATAACTGTCCTGAAGGCTAGGTCTAAGTGTAATTAATGACAAAGAATGATGGGATCAATCCTAGGAAACTCATAGGGCTCCCATGAAAAAACATCCAAGTTTCTCCACAGAAGGATGAATAGTTATTTCTTCTCACGATCAGTCAAGGAGGTGCCAATCAAAAACTTCTTTTTAGTCGGGCTACTCCTAGTTACGACCTCTTTAGTCTTTAACAACACTTTCAGAGGGGAGGATCCAGGTCTCATCCACTCCTAGTCGACCATACCTTAGATACTATTTATAGGGAATTAACCCCTCATGGGTTTCATCCTTGCCTTTTGATTCTCCCACTTTCTTCTCCTGTGTGGGGTGTATAGTCGCGATGAAATGCTTCCTAGTCATAGCCTGGTCTTTATGGATCTTAACTACTCCTTGATCAGTTACGTACTTCAATTTCTGGTGATAGGTCGATGGAACGGCCTTCTTTACATGGAGACATCCCCGACTGAGCATGGATTGGTATTGCAATTCAATATCAACAACAAGAAACTCAATCAATTTTAAGATGTTTCCTGCCCTGACTGGCAGGGTAATCTTTCCGAGAGGGATTGTGATCTTCCTAGTAAAGCTGACCAACGAAACACTGGCTTCCTTGAGATCGGTTATGCTTAGCTTTAGGTTCTTGAATACTTTAAGGTACATTACTTCGAATGATCTTCCTTAGTTGACGAGAAGTCTATCGACGTCCCAATTGTCTATCCTGAGTGTAATGACTAGTGCATCATGATGAGGGGTTCTCACTCCCACTTAATCTTCATCCGTTAAAAAAATATGCTTATTGTAATCGATGTCCTCTAGTCGACGACTCTTACCTTCCTAATACTTAGATGGGTCAATCTGGAATGCCTGTATGACTGCGGTAAGCTTCTTAATTTCCATTCGAGCTGCATTTCCTTGAATCAGTTTGAGGTCTGACGCCCCATGTATCACTACAAATTCATGGCCAATATCCTCCTCAAGGACATTATTGGGCTTCTGCTCCCCATTCTATGCTATTTTATCTACCTTTTTCTCTACAAACTCATTAAGATACCCATCTTAGGTCAACTCCTCGAGGTGAGACTTTAGGGCTTTACAGTTTTCAGTTTTATGTCCACCCTCCTAGTGGAATTCACACCTTAGTGAGTTATTCTTCTTGGAAGGATCTCCTCCCATATTCCTCGATTATTTGATAAATGGTTCATCCTTGATCATTGTAAGAATCTTATAGATCGGATCCTTAAAGACTGTGTTTATTGCTTAGAATTCCTTTGAGGCACCATTCTTATTTCCATTCTAGGAGCCGTTCTTACCCCCATTCATATTCATTTTCTTTGGCGATTCAGTCTTCTCGTCCCTTTTACTATCCTTCGTACGACCATTTTCCCCTGCACTAAGATGGGTCACATCCTCGACTTTAGCATATTTCTTAATACGGGCCATCAAGTCATCAATGGTTATGGACTCCTTATTAGTTAAGGACTGGTACAAGAGGCAGGACCTAGGCAGGCCTATTTTGAAGGATGCTATGGTGACCATCTCTGAGCAATCCTTGATTTCATTGAACATTTCCCAGTACCACTTTTCATACTATCTGAGGTTCTTCTATGGCTTTTTCTTCACAGTAAGCAAAGCATCCATCATCTATGGTGGGAACTGCTCGTAATGAAGTGAGTTATAAATAGCTCAGCCAGAGATTTGAAACTCTTGATGGATTGGTGAGGTAGCTTCTTAAACCACTTATGGCCCACATCATGCAAGCTCTAGGGAAACATTCGTCACAAGAGTGCATCATTATAACTCCATATGGTCATTGCTTTCCTGTATTACCTAACATGGTCGATGGGATCAGTTTTTCCATCATAAATCCTAAACCTGGGAATCACAAACTTCTTCGGGCTTCCTCTTATTCTATCTCCCTTAAAAAGGGGGACTTCATCTGAGTTTTCATAGCTCATCTTTCTATCTCCCTTATTGATCTACCACCACGGTGAACTGGGTGCTAATCCATCTCTCTCCAAACCAGACTCCGTATATTATCATCCTGTCGATCAGGACTCTTGTACTAGCAAGTTGGTTGCAAGTATTCATAATGGTTATCAACTGACCTGGGTCTCCCTATTCTTTTTGAGCCAAGCCTTGGGATTCTTCTCTAGCTGCGAGATTTACTCACCCGAGGGCTAGGATCCCTACTATGGCGCCGCCTTGTATTACGATGGAGTTCTCTCTCTAGTTTTTCCAGTCTCCTTTTGAGGTAAGCATTCTCGTTCACCCATTGGTGAGTGGACTCCTCCTGTTCTTGGAGTCTGGACTCATAGGAATCAATTATCCTAGGGATTTGTGTGGACCTGGGTGACCCTTGACTTTCTTCAAAGACTTACCTCTCCCGAAAAAGTCTTGGGTTTAAATGGTGCATTTCAGACCTTACCCTTGGGGGGTCAGCTGTTGCTAGATATATTTTGCTTGAGGAACTATAGTGCTGTTAAGGGACATCGTTGGTTCTTATTAGTGAAGATTTTTGCAAGAAAAACAATCATTTCCCACCGACGGCGCTAATTGTGGTGACAAAAATCTCAACACAAATAATTTATGAAAGGAAAACAATCACCAGTATGAAAGAAACAACAACAATCACAATCACAATCACAATCACAATCACAATCACAATCACACAACACAAGAATATATGTGGTTCGACAAATTGCCTTCGTCCACGGAGCGATCTACTCTTCTTATTAAGTAACTCTCGATATAGTTTTCCACATGTCCTTTTCCCTGGACCCGGGGTACAATATATATTCAGTTTAAAGAAAGAGAGTATTGTTAACCAACACGTTGGCCCAGTATCCCCTAAATATCTTATCCGAGATTTTAGGGATGGATTTGGCCATATGTTTTTATTCTAACTGCTATCTAGAACTCATAATTTAGGCCAGACACCTTTCATTCTCATTTGGGCCTGACCGACTACTCTTATGGGCCTAGTTGATGAAAAGGTACCCATAGCAGTAATGCCAAAATGCTTTCGAATTTTAACTTCGTTAATTCTCCTTACACTTTAGATGATCCTCCTGCTGGAATGGATCTTGTTTCCAAAGCTGAAGGGAAACGTCATGTAGAATGAATCTTTGTATTTTATTTTAATAACACATTCATGTAATTAATTTAATTGAATGAAATGGAAATTTGATCAACTTATCTTTTGTTCTATTGATACACTCTAATTAAGTTGAGTCTCAATTACCAATTAGTGCAGATGTTCTACTAGCATATTTAGATTAAAATCTAAATTTAGAGCTAGTTAGATGAATACATAGATTCTACTAGCATACTTAGATTAAAATCTAAATTTAGAGCTAGTTACCTATGTGTGTCAAAAGGTTTTACTAACGCACCCAAGTGTTAGGTTTTTGCATTAGATATCAATTGTGTGACCAGGTGTATGTGGAATATGTGCTCATATTCCTCTTGAGGAAACTTTGCAACATTCTTCCTGCACTTTGCCCAGTAGGATAAATATCATGTTGTGGACCAAGTTTATCCTTATATTTGTGGACCAAGTTTCTTGAGGACATAGTATCCTGTTGACTTTGACTTTGCGTAACAGTGAGTAAGTTTGTGGATTTTCAGAGAAACTTATTACTTTTGCCAACTAACTCGCTTTTATTCTTATGTTCTGCCGAGCATATTTTAGGGCAATACTTTCTTAGCCGATCAATAATTTGAAGAACTATTAACTTTTTTCAATTTAGCTATAGTAGTGCATAACACTAGTACTTCCAAAAAAAATCAAAAACATACATTTAAAGAACTGATGATTTTATTAATATTGAAAGTCGATTTCAAATTGATCACAACATCCTTGGTAATATTTTCTGAGATGCTCTTCATGCCATGGGTTTTTTAATTCTTCGCCTTCTAAGGTTTCAATTCGATTAGTTCCAGGTCAAATCACTGATGTAATATGGTATGGCCCATGCCAATTAGCTACAAGCTTGTTATTTTTCTACAGTATTGATGTAAGAAACTAGATTTGATCTAATTAATCCCAGATAAAAATGGGTAAATAAATAAGACAAGAGATTTTTACAGTGGTTCATCCTTAAGGAAATGTCCTACATCCAGTGGTTTGTATTACTGTGTGTCTTGCCTTGGTTTCAATTGTGTTCGCGTGCCCTGCCATGAGGGTATTACAATGTATTTATAGCCTTTGGGATGTCAATGTGAATAAATAGTGCTCATTTATCGAATAGGCGTATACATCTGTACATGGTAAGGAATGACTCTAATACAATAAACATTGAATTCGTCTGGTCGTTTTGCATTCCTAATAAGTTGCTCGGTATGCTGAGTAGCTGGTTACATTGAGTAGTTCGGTACGCTGAGTAGCTCGGTACATTGAGTAGCTCGCTTCATTAAACTTTTGCCACGTCGGATGCTAAGTATCTTCATATAAATGGTCCACATCAGCTGACTAATTTTTATATCAACAGAAGCCCCCAATGTGTGAGAGTGTGAAATATTTTACCAAAAAGTTGCTCGGGCACATCCCCATGTCTTGGTTAATTATAGACCTTAAACACTTGTAAAAAAATTCCATTTTGCGTAACAGTTTTGAGCGCGAAATGACAAATTTGTAAATATTTTAAGTTCTCGTGAACACTTGGGCATTTGCGTCTTTTTCCTTTGATTAGACATCGAGAATTTTGATCATTACTTTTCTCATTTTTCGAAGTGGCATATATAAAGACGATAAAATCCGATTGTCTTTTACCTTTTGCCATCTTTGTTTCCAAAGTCCTTGTTTTCTCATTTTTCTTCTTACGAAGATTCTTTATGTCATCTGTCTTAGCTAGTTCCTTAATCTTCTATAAGAATTTCTTCCTCCCTTCTTATTTCTTTGCGTTAATCACCATGGTTTACCTTATCTAATCATTAGATAAGTTTAGAACCGATTTTGTGATTCCTTCTTGGGTTGACTTGGAAGAACCTGTTTATCCTTGTAATTTCTTTTCTTTAGCGGAGGGACACTGGTTTTCCTCCATATTTATGGCTGAATGTGGTTTTTCTTTCCCGCTTAATCCCCTGTGTTTGGAATTTTTCCAATACTTTGATATTGTACCTGCAAGAGTAGTTCTAAATACACGGAAGGTAGTTAATGGCGTAGATAAGTTAAATAAAATATATGGAACTCATTTAGGGATTCCTGAAATTATGTTTTGTTATTAGTGGGTCACCAGTGACACCACTTATTATTTAAAAACTAGGTTTGTTAACAAAGCCTTGCTGGTAAATCTCCCTGATTCTAATAGGGATTATTTTGATCACGGGGTTGTGATAAAAATTTGGAAAAACCCTCCATTAAATGGCAATGATGTTTACCCAGGTCCCAGATATCAACCTTATGGCAATGGGGTAGGTTGTTCTTTATTTTTAAATTAGCTCTGGTTTTGTTTGATAAAATGTTTCACTGACTTTTTCTTTCTTTAATTTTAATTTTTAATTGACAGTAAAATAAAATCACCAAAAGAGAGTTGTATTAATATAAAAAAGTTGAAGTTTATCTGGGATCTTTAATAATTAGTTGTTGGGGAGCACGTGAGATCTGCTTCCTATTTATTGGAATATAACAACACAACTTCTTCCTTTATTGCTCGACATATTTCTCCACTTACTTTGGTGATTGACCTTGAGCAAATTCCATCATCGCCTTCAGTTGTTGAAGAATCTTCCTCTGATTTGGGTACCTCCCTTACTGATCTGATAACGAAGAAGAGGAAAATTCTTGATATCCTTGCCATGATTTGTCCCTAGTGCTGATGGGGAAAAAAGAACAAAGAAGATATCCTAGCTGAAGGGATTAAGACAAAGGACGTTAATCCATCTGAGGGGATAATTACATCTATTAAGGAGGTTACCAAGAAGCCCCTTACTGCTCGAAAAGAGGCAGCACCTTTGACTGAAGAGGCTTCACCTTTGAGAAGATTGAGAATGGCTCTTACTAAGGAGACCATTGATGTTGCTGCTCAACCTGTTGGGTTGAATTACCTACCTTCAGTTTTGGTCCACCAACATTCATTACACCTAGTTTAGCTAGGAAATTAAGCTGGTCTGGAACTCTCCCAGATCACAGAGCTATTGAAACCTCTACTCCTCAGGGAAAAATCTTTTATTTGGTTGCCAAATACCTTGACTTAGTAAGTGTTATTTTATCTTCACATTTCAGTTCTTCTTTCAATTTTCATATACTAACTTGAATTTCCTTTTGTCTTGTAGTTTTTGGTGTATTTCAATAATATCTTGGAAAAAGATGAAGCTATCAAAGCTGCTTCCTCTTCCAGTGAAGTAGATGAAGCCCTTATTGGGCTATCAAAACTTTGAAGTACTCTCGAAAACAATATGAAGATGACAAAACTTCATGGGAGAATAAAATGAAGGATGCTGAGACATCTCAACAAAAATTGTGGATGTCACAAAGGAGGCATATGATAAATTAAAGGTCACTATTACTAGCAAGGAAGAAGCTGAGGAAAATCTTGAAAAGGTTAAACGGTGTAAGAAAGATCTTAAACAGAAAGTAAAATCTGTTGAAGAACTACTTAGGGAGAATGCTTCCTCGGAGAGGGCGGAGAGGAGGTTTGCTATAAAAAAAAGTCCTTTAGCTTTGGCTAGGACAAAGGTTGGAATAAGTCTCTAACTACTACCTCTGCTCAAATTGAGTATGAAAGTTTAAAATTCACCAGGGATGGATGGGTTGCAGCATTGAAAGAGCTAAATGTTGCTGAAGACTCTGAATTATTTTAGATATATGTTCACGTCCCTTCTCCTATCACTGGAGAAGAAGAAGAAGAAGAAGATGAAGATGAAGCTGGATCTAATGAATCTTCTTTGATGGTGGTGGAACAAACACCTGCTGCCACTATCCATCAGTCTTCTGAGCAAGCCCAATAGACAGCGACTTCCTCCAAACAACATTTGTTACCTATTGAGAAAGTTCAGCAACCAACTACTTCTTCTAGAGAGATTCAGCCCCCAATTTCCACTTCAAAGTCAAACTGAGAAGGTGGTGGGTTATAAGGAGAAAGTGTAGAGTTGTTCAACATTTTTTCTTTATTTTCCTCTGTTTTTCATATGTTTTGTACCTCTGGTTGTACTTTCGTCTATTATGATTAATAAAATTGACTTGTTACTTATTTTAACTTCTACTTTATTGTTCAATATAGCTATTGTTGATTTTTTTTTACATTTCCATGCTAGTTTACTGCCAGGATGGAACTATTATCAACTCATGATACAGAGTTGGTAAAGAAATCTACAGACTACTTCAAAGCTAGTCGTGCAGATTTTACTGAAGCCCAAATAATTAACATTCTTAGTCATGATGCCTCTGAACGAGCAACCGAGGCTTACCAATACTTGAAATGCTTACTTGATCGTGCAGTAGCGAAAAATGTAGCTTACTACGAAATGATTGAAGATCTTCAACGAATGATGGAAGAACTTCAACTTTAACACAAGGAAGCCACTGCTCTTCTTCATGAAGGTTATGAGAAGAAATACCAACAATTAAGTGATGATCGGGGTTAAGATACATTCATTTCTTCCCATAATAAAAGAGAGAGAGTGCTGAAATTTGAAATTGAGGAGCATAGAAACATTGTCAAACTGCTAGAGGAGGAAAATAACACTTTGAGACAAGAATCAAGACAGTTAAAATCAGGTTCTTCTTCAGGAGCAATAATCCTGATTAATGATTAAGGTATTTTCTTTTTGGAGACTGAAAATACTTCATTAAGAGAAGAGTTGGAAACTTTAAAAAGATTTAGACATGTATCCACTTCTCGAGGTAGAACAAAAGGAGGTAGGAGTAGCATTAAAGAGACTTGAACTGAGCAAGTCTTAAAAAATTAGGTTGCTTAATTGAAGGTGAAAAATGAATCTCTGGCAGAAATGTCCCAGAAGATTCAAAATTTTATAGAGCAATTATTCACTCAGAGTTCTTCGTTGCAAAATAAAGAAAGTGTACTGAAAAGACTACACCAATATGTTGAATGACTAACTTATCAGTTTTACAAGCAGCCTAGAGAGTTATGAATGGAGGGATACAATGAAGATTTATATCATCTTCATGACAGATTGAAACAATCGAACAGTGAATGGTACAAACATGGATGCATGAACACTTTAACTGTAATGAAAGTTGAGCAAGCAACTGAACTGTATGATTGGTATGACCTTGGGCTTCTTGATCTGCCAAAACCATCTTTCTATCTAGACGTTAATTGGATTCCAGTTAGCTCTATTCCTCATTGTTTGATTTTGAAATACATTGGTGAGTATAGTCTTCATGAAGAATTTGAAATATCCCGACCTCCTCATTTGTTAGACCGACCAAGTTCGAGCAACGCCAGAATGCTTTAGGACTTGAATTTTATCAATTCTTCTTATTCTTTGGACGACCCTCCAGCTGGAATGGATCATGTATCAAAATCTAAATGAAAGAAACCAATCAAATAGGCTATTTATATTTTGTTAGTAATTGTTGTTGTAAGTGAAGAAAAATCATCTTCTTGTAATTTAATTTTCATGGAAGAAAATAATTGCATGATGTTGACTTTGTTAATCTTTGTTCAAAATATGAGATCAACGATATTAGTACTGTATTAATAAAAATAATGGGTTACTTTTTAGTGATTGAATATATATATTTAAACGGACATGTTCCCTTTTTTTATTTGATTGCCTAGACAATGGAACGTTTTTGTCGCATGTGTTTGTCTCGTTGTAGTGATTTTTTTTATCACCCATAAGTGCCTAAGCAATGGAATGTTTATCCCATGTTCCTTCTTAGTTGTAAAATCATTCAGATAAATAATTGCCTTGGTTCCCAAGAAGTGGATATTGTAATCAACTTCTTGCCCAGTTTAGATGCCTCTTGGGTCACCCATAATCAAGCAGGACTTGCCTTACTCGATTTTTTAACCAACATTGTTGGTGTCTTTGTTGATGCCGACCAACATTTAGTTAGTGGTTGTTGATTCTGACTAACTTTTAGTTGGTGATTGTTGATGCGACCAACTTTTAGTTAGTGGTTGGGCGTTTTCAAATCCTGCAAGCTATTGAGTGTAGTGTGTAGCACTAGTACTCCAAAAAAAATGGATCGAGAAATCATCTTTTCATTCATATGGAAATAATTGAGTACATTGAATCTTACATCACTGGTAGTACTTTCACAGTTGCTCTGCATTCCAGGCATTCTTGAATTCTTCCCGTTTAAGAGTTTATATTCTGTAAGTGCCAGGTAAGACAACTGTCATGATGCGATAGGGCCCATGCCAATTGACCTCCAATTTATTATGCTTTTGAATGACCTTCTTGAGCACGTAATCAAATTCTTTTAGATCATATTTCTTTACCCTTTTGTTATAGAACGTAGCATTCCTTTGCAGATCGGCTGTATTTTGGATCATTGCTTCCTCTCTTACTTCATCGAGCATGTCCAAATCCAAGAGTCTCATCAAATCCCTCACCATAGAATTTAAATATAGCACCCTATGAGTAGGTAATCCTAGTTCAGCAAGTATCACTGCTAATCTCCCAAAAGCTAACATGTAAAGGGTTTCTCCAGTTGTTGTTCGGGGATTCGGAAAGCCCATAACACTGATTGCAACTCGTTGATCAAATTTCCTTTTCCAGCATCTAATCTCTTCTTCAACCCAAGAAGCAGCGTTATGTTTTCTACCTCTGTTTGTCCGTTACTTTGGGGTTGACCTATAGTAGAATGGACCTTGTGAATGTTGGACTGTAGACAGTACACTGTAAAATCATCATTGTCAAACTGGGTACCGTGATCAGTGATAAAGGAATGGGACAAACTGTATCTGCAAATGATATTCTTCCAAATGAATTGATAGACTTTTTCATAGGCCATATCGATGAGAGGTTCATCTTCCACCCATTTTGTGAAGTAATCAACATCTACCACCAAATATTTGAATCGTCCTCTTGTAGTTGGCAAAGGCCCAACTAAGTCTATTTCCCATATAGAAAATGGCCAAGGAGAAGTGATTGGTGTTAGCAGTGCCTAAGGAGTTCTTTGTATCGTAGAAAATCTCTAACACTTGTCACATTTTTTAGCATAAGTTGTGTAATCAACGTGCATTGTTGGCCAATAGTACCCTTGCATACTCATTCTTTGTACTAGAGTTCTTCCTACTATGTGAGACCCACAGGATCGTTTATGAATTTCCTTTATTAAGTCTTTTACTTCTACTAGGTGAACACACCTTTGTAAATAATCTATCAAACCTCTCTTTTATAGAACTCCATTATTCAAAACATATCTGGATGCCTTGTACTTCAAGTAGGTCGGCTGGTAAAATACCTTCTTCAATATAAGCCATGATGGGATGCATCCAAGATGGTCCCATATCCAATGTAATAAAATTCACCATAAGGTGTTCATCAATACTTCTGCTTATAAGTACTTCGATGAGGATTTTTCTTCATATCTCGGTGCGAGTAGCTGAAGCTAACCGAGCAAGTGCATCTACCCTTGCATTCTCCAGTTTAGGTATTCTAACCACTTGAATAACTTCCAAAGTTGCTACAATCTCCAAAGCCTTTGTTAAGTATCTTGACATGAACTCCCCTTTTGCTGCATAAAGACTTAGCATCTAATTCACCACTAATTACGAATCACTGAACACCATAACTTGCTCTGCGTTCAATGATTTAGCTAAATTGAGGCCCACAATAATAACTTCATACTCAGCTTTATTATTGGAAGCTTGGAATTAGAAATGCATAGCGTATTCAATGTCTATCCCATCTAGACTGTTGAGAATAATTCCATCACCGCAACCTATTGCACATGAAGAACCATCGACATATAAATTCTATATAGGAATATTATCATCAAACCCTTCTTCTGACATAATCCCTTGATGGAATATCTTGTCCTTCCTGTCTTCATACTTCTTTGTTGACTCTTGTACTTTACCCGAGGATACTAGTTGATCGATTGCCATCCCTTCTGGCAATTCTGCTGCTGGGAGTTGATCGGGGACATTTTTTTGAGCCTCTGGCATCCTTTAGTTCCTTTATAATGGACACTTATTGATCGGAGACATCTGGGTAGGTAAACTCAACAATGACACATTCCACTGCCTATCCTTTGAGAGAGGACCTTGGCTCATAGATAATGTCATATTCCCCTAACTCCACTGTCGAATACATTAATCTTCCAGAATTTTTTGGCTTGTGTAAAGCATGTCCAAGCGGCATGTCAGTATATACCACTATTGTATGAACTTGAAAGTATGGTTTCATTATCATGCTTGCTTCAATCAATGCCAATGCCAACTTCTACAATTTAGGATACCTGATTTCTGCTCCCTTGAATGCCTTGCCAGTATAATAAACCGATTTTTGCACTCCATCTTCTATTCTTATCAAGGTTGAGCTGGCTGCACTTTCGAAGACTACCAGCTACAAATATAATTTTTCTCTTGTCACCGGTTTGGATAATAAAGGAGGTGTCCCCAAGTATCTTTTTAATTCTAAGAACTCCTAATCGCATTCTTTGTTCCACTCAAAGGTCTTTCTGAGCACCTTGAAGAATGGAAAACATCTATCAGTTGGATGGGAGATAAATCTATTAAGAGCTGCAATACGCACTGTAAGGCTCTGTACTTCCTTCTTGGTGGTTGGAGATTCTAACTCCAGCAAGGCTTTTATCTTGTCATGGGTTGCTTCAATACCTCTTTGATTCACAATGTATCTGAGGAACATGCCTTTCTGTACGCCAAAAATGCACTTGGACATATTCAACTTCATCTGGTACTTCTCTAGTTAATAAAATGTTTGGCTCAGATTAGTTAAATCTTCAGTAGCTTTTTTACTTTTAGTCAACATGTCGTCGACATATACCTTCATATTTTTGCCAATCTCCTTCACAAATACCTTGTTTACCAGCCGCTATATGTACCCCCTGTTTACCAGCCGCTATATGTACCCCCTGCATTTTTAAGACCAAAAGACATAAAATAATAACAATATGTTCCTTGGGGATTAATAAAAGATGTACTTTCCCTGTCTTCTGGATTTATTTTAATTTGATTATATCCAGAATAGGCATCCATAAAGCTTAGTAGCTCATGTCCTAAAGTTGCGTCCATTAGCTGATCTATTCTGGGTAGAGGAAAAAGATCTTTCGAGCAAGCTTTATTCAGATATGTGAATTCCACACATATTCTCCACTTATTCTTCTTCTTTTTGACCATCACAACATTAGCCAACCAATCTGGATATTTCACGTCTTTGATGAAAGAAGCTTTTTACAGTTTGTCCACTTCTTTTTGAATAACATGGTTCTTCTTCGGACTAAAGAATCTTGTCCTTTGCTTTATTGGTTTGATCACCTTATTGAGATTGATCTCGTGGCATAAGAAATTTGGGTCTATCCCTGGAATATCCCCATGGCTCCATGCAAATACCTGTTTTATTTGCTTAAAAAATGCTACCATTTCTTACTTCAATATTGGAGCAACTGAAGCACCAATCTCAGTTATTCTTTCTGATTGATCGTCGTCTAGAATAGTACTTTATGTTGCCTCCATGACTTGTCCCCTAAAGAGTTTCGTTTCATCTCTTGGGTCTAAGGTTTCAATCTCAGACTGATCAGATTCATCCACTTGATAAGTGGTTGTTTTCTTCCTAGAATCCTCCAATTCCTCTTGCTCGGTAGACAAGTAGTAACATTCCTGAGCTACTTTTTTATATCCCTTTACAACTCCAACCCCAATGTTGGTCGGGAACTTTAAACACTAATGTACTATTGATGGAACTACTTTAAAAAAAATTAGGCCTACTCTTCCCTTGATTATATTATAAGCTGACTGGGCATTTTTGTCCATCACAAAGAAATGCACCTTCTCTATTCTGCTAACTGGCTAGGTACCAATCAACATGTCTATCTTGATCGTTCCAAGTGGAAAAACTTTTTCTCCAAAAAACCTAATGAGGGGCTTATGATACGGATCCAACTGACGAAGTTTCAAGTTCAAACTATCGAAGTAGGGGTAAAGCATGATTTCTGTCGAGCTACCATTATCCACCGGTACTCTCGAAATGATTACATCCTTCATTATCATGTTGATCACCAGAGGGTCATCATGAGGATACAAGACTCCTTCCAAATCATTTTTGAAAAAACCATTGACCAACTTATCTTTATTAACCTTCCTCGGGTGATCTTCTTCTGCTACATTTATTCGTTGTATATAGGAACAAGCTTGAGCCTCATTAAGGTAAGCTTTCCTTTCAGCGCTATAATCACCCCCTCCAACATCGTCGTCTGTAGTGATGTTATAATCAAATGAACCAAAATGAATCAAAAATACTTCACGCTCCGGTTATCTTGGCCTCTTTGGGAGATCAGGATCATCTTCAGGGTCATCTTCATGGCAACTGTTCTTATCTTCTCTTAGTCGGTAATGAGATTTGGATTTCTGTCGATATCTGTTTTTGGTCCTCCCATCATTTTTACGATTAACAATCTTGTTCAGCATTCCTCGTCTAATGAGTGCCTCTATCTCATTTTCGATATCTACACACTGCTTGGTCATATGGACATGATCTTGATGGAACTCACAATACTTAGATTTATCCCTCCTTTCGGGAGTTGTCCTTAGTTTTTCTAGCCAATTTGTTCCTCACTGTTCTTGATTTCCACCAGAACGTGGTTTATATCCACTTTTGAGGGAGTATAATTTGTATACTTCCTTAAATGATCCAACATTTCTTTACCTTTCAACTGCTTTCTCCCACCATTATTCTTGTGATATTTCTTCTTCGACTTACCTTTAGCTTTAGCTTCCACCTTCTCCTCAGCATTCTTCTTTGCATCCATAGCTTCCTCGGCATTCATAATTTTGGGCTTTTTCCATCAATTCAGCACTGGATTTGGGGGATCCTTGGCTAAGGTTTAATACTGCTTATCTATCAAAAGAGCACTTATGAGAGCTGTAATGGTTATCTTCTCCTAATAGTCTATAACCTCCAGTTTCTCGTTGTTTAAATGAGTGACGTAATCTTTGGTACATTCACCTGCTTTTTGCCTAACACTAAAAAAATGTGCTACCTTTTTAATCGGATTTGCACTAAAATAGAAATATCCTATAAAGAGCTCTTCCAGTTGGTGGAAGGTTGAAATCTTCCACCGAGGAAGGGTATTGTACCATATCTGAGCAGATTCGATAATGGTCTTTGAGAACGCCATGCACCTTATTTCATCTGGGACTGTATAAATATATGTTGCAGCTTGGTACTGCTCTATGTAAAGAACATGATCAGTTTTCCCATCGTACTTCGGTGTGACCACAGGAGCCTTGAACTTTGCTGGTGTGGGAAAATCTACAATCGCTTGTACAAATGGATATCCCTTAATAAAAATTATTTGGAGAGGGTTATTGGCCTTGTCTATCTCTCCTAACCTTTCTTCCAACATCTCAATAGACGCTTTTTATGCATCATTTCCAGCACCTAATTTATTTATGTTTGTCTGAGCAACAGATTGCGCAGAATTCCCCTCTTGGGATCTTTCTTTGCGAGCTGAAGGTATTGGGTTTGGATGTGATTGGGCTGAGCCTTCCCTTAAATCATTTGGTCATTGAGAATTTATGTTCCCCCTAGGGCCCAAATGTTTGAAGGTAGAGGCTCTACTCAACCTTTCCAGAGCACTTGGTCTCTCTGGAGTTAGAGTTATATTTTCCTGAGAATACAAAATCCATACAAGGGAAGTTAAACTGGGGTGATATGATGGATCACTTTAATTCCCAGAATAATTGAATTCAGTATGTCTGGATCCTGGTCATTACTGTCGTGAAGATGGTGGATGTATGCTTTTCAGATGCTCCATTTTGAATAGTCTAAATGAACTATCGCATAGTTTCCATCATAGCCACTTGTCCCCTGGATAAGCTTGTCAAGATTCCTATTATATCATTTTCATTTGGAGGGGTAGAAGGGTTAGGAGGATTCCCTTCATTATTCTTATTGCTAGATTCTGGGATTTCATCCATTTATGATGAGTTTTTTTGGTGAAAAATGCTATGTATAGTCGTTACCACAGATGACGCCAATCTGTTGATTTAAAAACTAGATTTGATCTAATTAATTAATCACACATAAATATGAGTAAAAAAATAAGACAAGAGATTTTTAAAGTGGTTCAGCCTTAAGGAAATGGCCTACGTCCACTGGTTTGTATTACTGGGTGTCTTGCCATGGTTTCAATTATGTTCACTTGCCCTACCATGAGGGTATTATAATGTACATATAGCCTATGGGCTATCAATGTGAATAGATAATGCGCCTTTAACGAATAGGCGTATACATCTGTACATGGTAAGTAATGATTCTAATATAATAAATATTGAATCTGTCTGGTGGTTTTGCATTCCTAATAAGTTGCTAGGTGCACTGAGTTGCTTGATACATTGAGTAGCTCAATACGCTGAGTAGCTCGGTACATTGAGTAGCTGGGTTCATTAAACTTGTACCACGTCGGATGGTGCGTGTCTTCATTTAAATGGTCCACATCAGCTGACTAATTTTTGTATCAACATGCATCATTTTCTTCAGCACATAATCACCTTCCTTTAAGTGGGATTGTTCCATCCTTTAATTGTAAAAACAGGTTGTTCTCTGTTAGTAGGTTACATTTCTCAGGGAAGCATCTTCTCTTACTTTTCCCAACGTATCTAGATCCAACCTTCTCATTAAGTCACTTATACGAGAGTTAAAATTTAAAACTCTATGGGATGGTAAGCCCAGCTCGGCAAGAATGACAGCTTCAGTCACAAATGCTAACATATATGAGGATTCTCCAGTCGTTGTTCTCGGTGTTGTTTGGTATGCCCACAAGACATAATGTAGATAGTTTATCCAATTTCCCTTGGCATCACTGAGCCTTTTCTTCAAACAATTAAGCAATGGTTTATTCATAACTTCAGTTTGTCCAATGCTATGAGGATGTCCTTGAGCTGAATGCAATTTTTGAATATTGGATTGAGCACTGTAAGTTGCGAATTTATCATTGTAAAATTGTGTTCCATGATCGATAATGAAATCATAGGTAAACCCATACCTACAAATGATGCTTTTCCATATGAACTGATAGAACTTTTCATAAGGCATGTCTATCAAAGGCTCTGCCTCAACACATTTTGTAAAATAATCCACAGCGACAACAAACAATTTAAATCTTCCTCGGGTGGTCGGCAGTGTTCCAGCCAAGTCTATACCCCACATGGAAAATTCCCATGGTGAAGTGATTAGAGTAAGAGAAGCCTTTGGAGTTTTTTTAATGGTGAAGAACCTTTGACATTTGTCACATTTCTTAGCAAAAGTTGCAGTCTGTTCGCCTTATTGACCAGTAATACCATTGCATACTGATTCTCTACAGAAGTGTTCTCACTGCTGTGTGATCTCCACTTGATCCTTCACGCACCTCTTAAATTAGATCTTGGACCTCTGATGGATGCTCACAGCGTTACAAATTTACTGTTACTCTTCTCCTGTACAAAACACCTATATAAAATACACACCGAGCTGATTTGTACTTAAATATCTTTGCTTCCACTATATCTATTAGTAGAGTTTCTTCTTTAGTGTATGCTCTGATGGGGTCCATCTGCGATGGTCCCATATCTATGGCAATGAAATTGATCATCAAATCTTCATTTATGCTCCTATTCTCCAAAATCTCAATAGGGATAGTTCGTTAGAGTTCAATTCTTGTAGTCGAGGCTAACTGAGCAAGGGCATCAGCTCGGGCATTTTCCAATATCGGGATTCTGTTCATCTGAACAGCTAGTAATTTTTCAATGACTTCCATCACCTTGGAGAAATACCTAGTTGTTAATTCTCCTTTAGCTCCATACAAACCCAATAGTTGGTTCACCACCAGCTGAGAGTCACTATGTGCCACAACTTTCTCGGCACTAAATGATTGGGCTAAACTTAGGCCCATAATAAGGGCTTCATACTCTGCTTCATTGTTTGATGCATAGAATAAAAAACGTAGGGCATACTCAATATCAATACCATCAGGAGTGTTAAGTATTATACCTGCTCCACTGCTGGTTGAACAAGATCATCCATCATCACATAAGTTCCATATTGGGGCGTTGTTGTCCAACGCTTGGTCTGTCAAACTTCCATAGTGGAATATATTTCCCTTTTCTTCTTCCTACTTCCTAGTCATCTCATGTGTTCGGGAAGAGGAATCTCGTAGGTCGGCAACCGCTTCTTTTGAAGAAGGTTCTTCAGGAGCTTTTTTGTTAACATCACTTCCTCCTAATTCTTATTATGCCTATTCACTTTGTTGCTCGAGGGACCTCAGAGTAAGTGAACTCCACTACGAAATCTTGCACTGCTTGTCCTTTTAAATAAGACCTTGGTTCATATACGATATCGTACTCCCCCAATTCCACAGCCTAGTACATTAATCTACTAAATTTCTCCAATTTATGTAAAGCCTTCCTTAGAGGCATAACAATGTAAACTACGATTGTATGGGCTTAGAAATAAAGTTTCATACATCTAGATGCTTTAAGTAATGACAAAGACAATTTGTCCAACTGAGGGAACCTGATTTTTGCTCCTCGAAAAACCTTAGTGGTATAGTAAACTGGTTTTTGAACTCCATTTTCCTCTCGAATCAATGCAGATCCTACGGTCGATTCAGAAATAGCTAAGTAAAAGTATAATTTTTCACATGTGATTGGTCGGAAGAGTAATGGAAGTTAGGGCTGTCAATTTTTGACACGATAAATAGTTTATGATAATAACCCGAACATGACACGATTAGCTTGTGTAGATTTAAGAGTACCCAAAACTTATAATAAAATCAAAATCATCGCGACTCGAAAATGACACGACTAACCCGAATTGCCACCCCTAATGGAAGTGACCCCAAATACTTTTTTACTTCCAAAAAATATTTTCACATTCTTCGTTCCATTCAAAACTCTTTCTGAGCACCTTGAAGAACAACAGGCACCTATCTGTAGCTCGGGACATGAGTATGTTTAGTGCTGCTACTCATCCAGTCAGTCTTTTCACGTCCTTCTTGCAAGTTGGGGATTTTATTTGAATTAATCCCTTCATCTTATCTGGATTTTCTTTAATTCCCTTTTGATTTACTATATACCCAAGGAACATTCCTTCTTGCACTCCAAAAATGCACTTGGTCGGATTCAGCCTCATCTGGTGTTTCTCAAGTTGATAAAAAGTCTAGCTGAGGTTGGCAATGTGATCGGGCACATTTTTACTTTTTTGTAAGCATATAATCCAGGTGGACTTCCATATTATTTCCTATTTGATCCCCGAACACCCTATTAGCCAGCCTTTGATATGTAGCATCTGTATTTTTCAAACCAAAAGGCATTACATTATAATAATATGTTCCTCGGGGAGTGTTGAAAGAAGTGATTTCCCTGTCCTTAGGCTTCATTTTTATCTAGTTATAACTAGAATAAGCATCCATAAAACTGAGTAATTCATGTCCCGATGTTGCATCAACGAGTTGATCTATTTGGTGCAAAGGAAAGTGATCCTTTGGACATGCTTTATTCAAATCTCTGAAATCTACACGCATTCTCCTCTTGTTATTTTTCTTTTTGAGCATAACTACATGGGACAACCAGTCCTGATATTTCACTTCATTAATCAAAGATGCTTTCTGAATCTTCCCGACTTCTTTCTGTATGGATTGGTTCTTTTATAGGCTAAACACTATTTGTCTTTTCTTTATTAGTTTAACTTCTTTATTTGCGTTGACCTTATGGCAAAGGAAATCGGGATATATACTAGGCATATCTTCATGACTTCAGGTAAACACGTTCTTTTTCTATCTAAGGAAGATCACCAATTCCTGTTTAAGAATAGAATCCGTTGTTATCCCTCATTGAGTGGTGCTCCTATTTTTCATCGTTTAACACAATGCTTTCAGGTGCTTCCATAATCTGTCGCTTTATTATCTTTGTTTGCACCCGCGGATCTAAGGTTTTAACCTCAGATTCTTCATCAAGTACAGGAGTATCCATTTGGTAGGTAGTGATTTTCTTCTTTATTTCTTCCAAGTCTTCTTGCTCGACAGAAGAGTAGTAACACTCCCGAGCTATTTTCTGATCACTTTTCACAGTTCCCACACCAAAATTTGTAGGGAAATTTGAACACTGATGAAGAGTGGATGGTAATACCTCTAACTTATTAGCCCTACTCTTCCCATAATTATATTGTAAGTTGAATGGACATTTTTATCTATTACAAATAAACGGATCTTCTCTGTTCAGCTAGCTGGACAGGCTCCTATCATCACCTCCATCGTAATGGTTCCCAAAGTAAAGACTTTCTCACCTGCAAAGCCTATTAGTGGTCAATGATAGATCTCAATTGGTTGAGTTTAAAATCCAAGTTGCTTAAATAAGGATTGAACATGATATCCTCTAAGATGCCATTATCTACGAGTACTCTGGAGACAATGATTTTTTCCTTTCTGGCTTTGATTACTAATGGGTCATCATGAGGATACAGTACTTTTGAAAGGTCATTTTTAGAGAAACCAATTACTAGTTTGTCCTTGTTAACCTTCCTTTATCATTCTTCCTCGGCAAGGTTGATCCTCTATATGTACGAGCAAGCTTGTGCCTCATCTAGGTAAGATTTTCTCTCTTTTGTATGATTTCCTCCTCATGCATCTCCACTTATAATCATTTGTAAATCTAAAGAACCAATATTTATACCAAATACCTCACGTTCTGTTTATCAAGTTTTTTTAGGGAGATCGGGATCATCGTCTTTGTCATCATCATGAGTTCTTTTCATATCCTCTCTAGGATTGTAGGGAGATTTTGATCTTCACTGAATTCCCTCATTGTTCTACCGATCAACATACGGATTCAACTTTCCTCATCGAATGAGTGCTTTAATCTCATTTTGAAGAGCTATGCAGTATTCCGTCGTGTGACCGTGATCCCTGTGGAATTCGTAGTACTTAGTTTTGTCTCTCTTGGTTGGAGAACTTCTCAACTTATCAGGACAACGAACATCTTTATTATGCTTGATTTCTTCCAAAACATGGTGAATTCCCATGTTTAACAGAGTATAGTCGTTGTACTTCTTGAGTCACTCCAAAACTCTTTTCTATTTTGATTCCTCCTGTTGTTTGGGGTCTTTATGATCTTTCTTATCATTTTTTTCCACCAAACTTTTTGCTTGAGCTAAACTTGGGTTTCATTGCATCCTATGCATTCATGATCTTTACTTCTTTATCCATCAATTCTTCCATTGTCTTCGGAAGATCCTTGGCAAGAGTGTAATATAATTTTTCTAGTTATAATCCACTCAGGAGGGTGGTTATTGCAGTCTTCTCCTCATAATCTACAACTTCCAGTTTCTTATTATTAAAACGAGTAATGTAATCTCTGGTGCTCTCTCCTTCTTTCTGCCTCACACTAAGTAAGTTTTCCACCCTTTTCACAGGTTTTGCTCCAAAGAAAAAGTTGTTAATGAATAGCTCAACCAGTTGGTTGAAGCTAGAAATTTGTCCCCGAGGAAGACCATTGTACCAGATATGGGCAGATCCAGCAATGGTTTTAAAAAATGCTCTACACCTCATTTCGTTGGGGACGACAAAAATATCAACAGCTGCCTGATATTATTCTATATGGAGAACTGGATTAGTTTTTCCATCATATTTGGGTGTTACTACTGGAGCCTTGAACTTTGCTGGAGTGGGGAAATCCACAATTACGTGCACAAATGAAAACCCTTTTTACAAAACTTCTTTGTTGTAGGTTTCTCATCTTCCCCATTTCTCCTAATTTCTCTTCCAATCTCTGTATGGAGCCTTTCCATGAATCATTGGCAGCACCGGATTTATGCAGTGCAACTTTTTTAGTTGTTGAGATTTTTTCCTAAAGACGTTGCTCAGTCTGAATAACAGTTAGTCGGGCATTTGATCTAGATTGAGTTGTGCTTCCCTTTGATCAAATGGTCGGCGTGTGTTACCTAACATTTCCCTAGGAACATTTATATTCCCCCTGGGTCCTAAACAATCGAAGGGAGAAGCGCGACTTAATCTCTCTAAGGCACTTAGCCTCTATGGAGAATAAGATTGTGCGTGGAAAGATTTCGATGTCCTCAGTAATGAATTTAACCTTGGATGGAAGGAGACATCTCCTGTCATCATCGAGTGGCTGCGCCAACCACCTTATGGTGGGGGTGGTGGCATATTTCCTTGACAACACAGAGCAGGTGCTCTGGCATGAAGATTTTGTGCAAGTTACCTGATAGTATCTTGCATAGCCTCTTGGCCTCTTTCAAGACTTGCGAGAATCCCAGTTGAATCATTTGCAAATGGAGGAGCAGAAGGGGCAGGCATAATACCCCCGTTCCTGAGACTTTATTCAAGAATATCATCCATTTAGATGTTTGATTGGGTTACATCGATTAGAAATATCATTCCCACAGACGGTGCCAATCTGTTGATGAAAAAACTAGAGTAGGTTAATTAATTGATCTCAGATAAATAGAAATAAAAGAGAGAAGAGATTTCTAAAATGTTTCGTCTTAATGGAAGAGCCTACGTCCACTGTTGTTTATTGTTTTGCGATTTTTCAATTGCCTTTATTTTCGTGTCCCTTTGATGTAGGGTTTACAATGTATTTATAGCCCCCAGGGGGTGTACAAGTGCTGGAATATCAAATGATGAAATATATTTATATCGTAGACATTTACATCTGTATAATCATTTATGTATACAACTATTGGCATTTTCCAATCATCGTTGGTCGGTATCCCTAGTGTTGGTCGGCATCCCTCAGTAGGTAGGCATTTCATCCCTGCTGACTAGGATTAATCTTCCACTGTACAACACGTGTTACTATCCAAATGGTTCACGTAAAGGGATAATTTTTTGTATCAACACCAGGTTTAAAGAAGAATATTATAGAGCCAAAACTTCAAGACCCCTTCGTTACTAAGCATCAAACCGGAAGCAAGACCAAATAATTGTTGTACGAAAAGGAGTCTACTATTTAAAGATAGATTGTATGCACCCGATGAATCATCTTTATGGAAGAAGTGTTACAAAAAGCTCATCATTTAAAATTTATGAACATCCTGGAAGTTTGAAAATGCATCATGAACTTATGAAACAGTTCTGGTGGCTAAACATGAGGAACGTTATTCAAAACTTATTAAGAGATGCCTTAGCCATCAGCAACTAAAGATAGAACACAAGTGTCTTGGTGGACTCCTCCAACCTCTTATAATTCCTGAGTGGAAATGGTTACATATGACAATGGATTTTTTCAATTTATTAACACGTACACCCCAAGGATATAATTCTGTATGGGTAATAGTAGGCCGAGTGATCAAGTCTACCCATTTTTTAAGGGAAGGCTATTGATTATTTCAAAAAACATAGTAAACTCTAAATTCGAGAAATTACTCAATTACATGGAATTCCTTTATACATAGTATCTGATCGAGAATATTATTTCGTAGGAAGATTATGGAAAGCACTCTAAACAGTAATGGGTACCAAACTCCATTTTAGTACAAAATTTCTTCCTACGGCTGATGGATAATCTGAACGCACTATCCAAACATTAAAAGATATGCTAAGGGCATGTCCCTTAGATGTGCCCAATAACTACAGTGAGTAGTTGTCACTATTTGAGTTTTCATATAACAATAATTACTAATCAAGTGTCAAAACTGCCCCATTTATAGCATTGCGTTGAAAACCGTGGCTATCACCATTATGTTGGACCCAATCAGAAAATAACAAACACTTTTTTCCTAAGATAATTTAAGTAACTATCGAGAAGATACAACAGATTAGAGATCGACTACTGATGTCCCAAGATTGACAAAAGAGTTATGCTGACCACCGTAAAAAGCCCTTAAAAATCCAAATTTCCAATAAAGTTGTCCGTAAATTTTCGCATCGAAAAGACAATTTATTATTCAAAAAGAAAGGAAACTTAACGCCAAGATACATTGAACCATTTAGCATTACTAAACGTATTTTCCCTATGGCCTATGAATTATAATTACCCCCTGAATTGCCAAGTATTCATAATGTATTCCATGTGTCCTTATTAAATCGATATATTCCTGATCCGGAAAATGTGATTACCTGGAACAAAATCCTTATTCAACCATATCATGAATTTGAAGAGTGTCATATTCAAATTTTGGAGCATTAGGTAAAAGTTTACAGATTAAAAAAAGTTCCTTTAGTAAAAGTACTATAGTAGCCCATGAATTAGTAAGAAGCCACCTAGTAACCAGAGGAAACTATGAAAAAACAATATCATGAGATTTTTACTGGTAAATTTGAGGGCGATTTTTTTATTAGTTAGGTAGACTGTAATGCTCGCGTAGCAATGAAAACCTAGAACAATCAAACGACGACAAGTTAACCACATATTTCCCTATATCTCCCTTATACCATAGTCAAATTCAAAAACAACCAAACAAAGTTAAAACAACTCATGAAACCCTATAACTTTGCTTAATTACCTATGTACTCCCTAAGGTTATAAAATGACCAAAATACCTGTATGAACCTTTGAAGAAGCATAAATTGACCTACTTTTCATCTGAGAAGTGCAAACTGTGTGATAATTAATTAAACTAGATTTGCAAATTTCCAAGAACCCCTTATTTAATTAGAGACCCTAAACATGCATCTAAGGTGCGTGTGTCAACCCATAAATAAATAAAGCATGTGACACAAAAATATGTTGAGACACAGATTTCAAGAAGAAAAAAACCTTTCGGGTAAAACCTTTATTTCACTATGAATATACAAGTCGCAACTTACAATTACATAGAGAAATCTGGAATGGATCAACGCGCAGCCAACCCACAAAGACACGCAGTCTTGAACTCAGCAAGAGAATACACGCAGCACCCTCCAAGGACTCGCAACCTAAACGACAAAGGAAGAACTACAGCTCTCCTTAATGACACGCAGCCATAAAACTTTGTAGAGACTCCCTCAGCAATGACACGCAGCCCTCGATTGAAAAGATATCCCCACAAAGGTTGAACAATGGCAAAACTTGTGTTCTAGGGTTCCAAAAGATTCACAAAAGAAATTGGGATTTTTGTGTGTGAATCAAAAAGAGTCTTGGGACTCAAAAAGGTGAAGACTTAGAGTATTTAGGACTCTGAAAATTGTCTTGAAAAGTCTTGGAAAACAACTTCCCAAAGTTGGATTAAATAAGAAAACTTTGAGCCTAAAAAATCTCGAGCAGATCTGGCCGAATTTATCCCAGGCGGACCGGTTCGTCTTGGAGGCGGATCGGTCCGACCTCGGATCGGTTCTTTAAAAAAATCGCTTCTTCGGTTCTCTTTCGGTCCGGGGTTTACTGGATCTGCAGCAAGAGGATCGGTCTGGTTTAGGGGCGGACCGGTCCGGTATAGAGGCGGACCGGTCCGGCTTCCCAGAAACCTAAAATACTTTTTATAAAAATTTCCCAATTCTAAATATGAACTTTAAGGAACGTAAAAACAAAATTTTACCAAGTTCATTCTCGCAGAGGCTATGATGTTGAAGACACTTTGATATTCAGATCCATTGATGTAGATGCGATCTTGAGTTTCTTCAACGGTGTAACGGCGTACGACATATAAATTGATAATGGACAAAAATGTCCTTACATCATCGCAAGCACCAAGCTTTATCTCAAATTGAATCTCTAGACCTAACTAATTAAATTTTATAACCTTAACCCTTGAACTTTCATGAAATTAAATAAATAGCCCTTAAATATGGATATTAATCAAATAACGTAAAAAAAAATACTAAACACATTACTCAAAGACCAAAATTGAAATAAATTAATTACACTCTCCCCCTGCCAACAATGCATTAAAATAAGCATATCAGGTCAAAAATTACATGAAAACCACCCCACCCATGTGACCCCCTTGTGCCACCTTGGTTTTCTTGTTGTATAGATCAAGAATACATATCTTTTCACCTCCAATCAATTCTCTCTAGACAACCCGATAATAACCCCACAAATACCTAGAGTAAAACCCATCATTTCAGTGGTAAAAAACTTGTCATTTTTTTTCTCTCAAATCTGGAAACCCCTTATTTTATGCACCATTTTCTATTTTTTTTTATCAAAAATGATTTATGCACCATCACAAACCTCAAACCAAGAAAAGAACCAATTTCTTAGGTATATCATAGCCTCTATAGGCCAAAACCTTAAAGCTCTATTAAAGCTTGAGCTTTAATGGTGAAACTCTATTCTATGACTTTGAACCTGTTACAAAGAGAGTGATCAGTTTCTTAGGATCTCAATAGCTCAAGTGCAATGCCCTTTTTAAAAGCTAATCGAGTTTTAACCCCCAATTTCCAAAACATGTTTAGAGAGATCAGAATTTTTAAATTCAAAATTCTCCCAAACTAGTGCACCTCAATCCCTGAAACCAAATCCAAACTCTTTCTTAGGATAACAAAAACATAACCATAATGTCATACCCGTCCCTGCAATTTCACCATACCCACATGATTTGTTAACTTGGTGTGACCCATTTGGGCTTTAGACTTGGTAAGATGGATCATGAGGAAATATTGGCTAAATTAGTGGCCCTGGTGCGATTAAACTACATTTGTATGGCTTAATTTTGTATGTTGTATTTGTGCGATCGTTCGAACGAATTAGGGTTGTCATTCGAATGAGGAAGGCTATGTCATTTGAATGAGGTTCGAATGACCCTATGACGATAAGTACCCGCTCATTTTTCATCGCTCTCAAGAATCTCGTTAGAATGCATTCACTCGAATGAATTTCATTATCGTTCGAACAATGGGCACATTGCCTATTAAAAGAAAAAAATCTTACCCAATTTTTAAACATCATTTTACTCTCATTCGAATGAGAGGGGATGTCGTTCGAACGAGATAGGAAGTCATACGAACGACCCTGTGGAAATCAGAAATATCAGCATATTTTAATGTGCTATGGTGATAAAGATTATTAGATCGAATGAGTTGTCGAGCTCCCAATGGATCATATCAAATCTTGGGTAAAATCTTGGTTGGTCCATTGGGTAAAAGGTTGAGTTTAGGGGCATTATTGGGATTGAACCTCTAAGGTTTTGGGGTAATTAAAGTGGGTTTTGTCTCATTTGATAAGCTCAATCAAATTTTTCCTCTCTCTTTAGCTCTTTGAACTCCGCCTCCACTAACAACCATACACCAACCTAACACCACCATTACTCCACCCGAAACTACCATGGATTAACCATTTTCTTCCATATTTAAGCTTATAAACCCCATATACACCACATGTTTGAGAAAGATTGCATTTCATGGAGATGTTGTTGGGGATTCAAGAAGAAGAAGAAGAAGAAGAAGAAGAAGAAGAAAATAAAGAAGAATAAGGGGGTTAGAAGGGGGTTTTTCTTGGAGACTTTGTGGGGCATATTTTTATGAAGATAGCCAACATCCTTTAGGACACTTTAGGAGGTGGGAAGTTTCCATCACCATCTTCTTCATCCTATCATTGTCGGGGGTTATTTGAGGTGGGAAACTTTACTCTTTAGCTTAAGAACTATGTTTACCATAATATTGGTCTTGTAGTTTGAGTTTGTAAGAGTAGAATGAACATATGATTTAAGAAGGATATTTCTTATGGTTTTATATAAAATGGTTTACAAACGATATATTTCAAGAAAACTAAGTATCTAAACATTTTACTGAATAAAATGTTTGAAATAACATTTATCTTATTGAAGATTGTTTATGAACAAATGTCTCAATGTTTTCTTGTAAAAATTGGGATTTCTATAAAGATGGACATTTATTCAAGTTCGAAGAAACAAAAAAATTATCGTTAGAAGAATGTTTTTGCAAATATTATTAAATTTCCGAAATGAACCATGTGTTAAGCCCATTTAATGAGATTTTTGGACCTAAAATCCATCTTCCTATGTATATAAACTTGTAGTAATTTGGTGATCAACATATAGACAATTTTAATGAAGAGTTTAAGGATTTTTAACATGAGTCAAAGAAAAATAGAAATTTCAGTCATTAAAGTGTGTGAATATGGGATAACTAGGTACTTCAAGACTACATGTGAAAATAAAGGGAAAATGGTATTTTCTTACAATGGAGTCTACAAAATGTCAAATGGTTTCCTTAGTAAGAAAGTAATGAAATAAAGGGTTTTTCAACTTGAAAAACGTGTTATCTCCAAAGAGTTCAATGAGTGTTAATGAGTAAAAGCATTCAATAAGTTACTGTATGTTACCTAATAATGTTTTTGGGAAATAAATAATTCTGAAGATGAGAAAAAGGACAAGTTTCGAAATAAAGGGGTAAACTGGTAATTTTAGGTAAAGTGTAATATTTTTATGAAATAAAAATGTTTAAAAAGGTGTTACATAAATGGTCCGAATTGAAACTGATTTTTGGGATAAAATCAACGCGGGTGTATAAAGGAAAAGAAATGGTGATTTTCCAAGTGGAACACAAGGTGGGGTGAAATCTCCAAGTTTGTGCTTCGGCCTGTAAAAGTGGAATGCTGTGGACATTGAAAAATGTTAAAACACATTAATATGGACTAGGATGGGATCAATAAAGAATTAAGAAGGGCTCGGAGCCCAAGGGTGAAAGACTTAAAAACACTGATCAGACCATATGGTAGCGTAGCCGGCGGTGCCGAGCCCGTTAAAGTCGAGAAAAAGATAATAGAACGTGAAAAAGAAATGGGTTGTGTTATGAATATAAGAAAATAAAATTAACATGAAATGAAATTGGTCGATGTTCCGATTGAAAAACTAATGTGGACAAGTAAAATGAGAAATTTGTTAATGTCCATGTAAAGGGAAATGAATGGTAAAGTGAAGTGATTAAACGGGTAATTGGAAACCTAAGGAGGCTTGAACCTATAATTAACACAAGCGCGTGATTGTGAAATCATTTCAATGAAAAACAAATAATTTCGAATGATGTGCGTGCATGTTTTAGAGGGCTATTTTTAAGGAAAATACTAAGGTAATATATGTGTGAGTAAGTAGAAGATTTTGGCAAAATAAGTATTCTCACAAAAAAAAAGTTTTTGTCTAAGTATTTAACCGGATTTGTTAAATTGGTAAATTTGATAAGTTAAGCCAAAAGGGTCTCTTTTATAAGATTAATATGGTTTAATTCGAACAAGTAACATTTTGGAATAAGAATGGTTTCGAACGTTAATGTAGGTGTATATATATATGAGATAATTGCATGTGCACGTAGGTATGAAGTGTTAGAGTCTCTTTTCTATTGTTCAATTCAATATGGCATTGTTGTATTTTCCCACTGGGCATTTGGTTCAATCCTTCTTTTTGTATGAAGTGTTGGATTCCGGGGACATTTCCATGGTTCCCACATGTAGCTTGATATAAATTGGAATCACATGTTAAATAAGAGAAACGTTAATTAAATAAAACTAGACTAACAACATTATTTTGGTTGTCTCGTCTCACTTAACACCTAACTTTCAGGTCAGACTAGGTTAACCACGGGTAACCCATAAATTTGGCTCGGGGTGTTACACATGAGCTTGGAATCCATTGCCATAGTGTGAAACTTCATAAATAGTTTGGTCAAATTTTCCGAAAAAACACATTTTCCATATATTGATCATTTCTGAATCTCAATCCATGAAACTTATATATTAGTATTGCTTATGAAAATATAGGTTGGATTAGATCAGGAATCATCTAAAACGATATAGTATATTTAGAGTAGCTCAAAGTTTGGACCCAACAGTAGTCAACTATCGTGAGGAAAAAGATGAGTTATTTGACCAGATTCACTGACCTAACGCAGACTAATTAGAAATTTATTATTTTTCTTCAAAATTGTTTATGAATTTTTTTTTGTCAAAATAAAATATGGTAAGGTAGTGTTTGGTCAAACCTAAATCAAATAATAGGAAAACAAAGGTTTGGCTTAAAAATTATTTTCAAAAAATTACAAACTGACACCTCATACCTTTTCATATTTTGAGTGTTTACCCCAACTTTTTACCACATATTATTTGATATATTTTGAGTCAAAAAGTCTTATACACACCTTTTCAATTATGAATTTAATACCTTCTTTTTAAACTTCTAAAAATAATTACAAACAACCCCTAAACTATAAAATTATAGTTTTCTACTTTTTTCTTTTCTATAAAATCTTGTCCCCATAATATACGCTTATATGCATGATGATTGATGGATAATCAAACATTCAACCCTCCTAATCCCGCCTAAAATTAGTTTTAAAGATCATTCTTAACATCCGACAAGTAGGTTTTCTCCATTGAATAATAATTTTAATGTGTTCGATATAATTGCTATTGATATCAAACTGTGATTTCCATAAAGTATTATTAGTATATGCATGTTATGATACTACCATGTTATCTAAGCTTGTTACATATCATTGGAATCTGATTATGATCATTTGGATCAAATTAAACACTTCTCTCTAATAATTTTTTTCATGAGGTTATTGTAAATGATTGAATCAGTTCACCGAAGCATTTATATGCTAATAAATGTATTTGTTAAAAGCATACTTCTGGAGAGGCAGTGAAGCTAATGGATGAATGTATCAAGGGAAAAACTAGGACATTCTTTATAAAGAAAAATGTGATAGTGGGCTTGGTTTCTATGACACAAAATTGATAGCAACAACCTCAAGCATGAGACTAGTTAGGAAGTACAAGACTCAAGACAATCTATGGGCTAAATGTGAGATGTAATAATCACCTATTAAATAACAACACAAGCTTACTCTCTTTGTGCGTCGTAATCCTCATGGGTTTCAAACATATAGCTAGCCTTTTTCTTATATCGTAAACTTGTTATTTTAACTCGCTTTTCCATGACTAAGCCCCCCCTGCACCAACATCATCCAACTGATTTTCATAACTAACAAATAGCTCGCGATTTGAATTAAAACTAAGAATTATAGGGTCAAGATTCTCAAAGTAAATCACCTTAATAAATGTGAAGATTTTAGACCAATTAGCCTTTGCAACCATATTTATAAGGTAATATCCAAGATCCTCTCCACTAGGCTCGGCCCAAATGATTTCTCAAAAGAAAAGTGGCTTCGTCAAAGGTTGATTCGTTGAAGATAATGTTATTTTGTCTCAGGAGATGGTCCATAACATTGGAAAAAAATCTCATGGAGGCAATGTTATAGTTAAGATTTATATGAATAAGACATATGACATAATTGGTTGGTTGTTTCTTATAAATTTATTCATAAATTCGAGTTGGATTGGCTTCATTTGGAGAATGATATCTCATAATTAGTTATATATTATTATTAATGGTTTGTCTCAAGGGTATTTCAAGTCCGCAAGGCCTTCGTCAAGGGGATTCAATATCCCCAAGTCTATTTATTATTGTAGCTAATACTTTAAGGAGGGGGTTAGATAATATTATTACCAATGTCCTTGTTAAGCCCTTCTGTCGCACTAGTAGCAGCACCTTGATATCATATCTTAGTTTTTCCAATGATATTATTCTTATCACTATAGGCGACAAGAGAAGGCTTAAAAATCCTATGGAGTTTCTTAAAAAATATACCGTCGGATCTGGGCAGAAAATGAACTTTTAAAAAAGTTTATTTTCAATTGATTCCAAGTAACCGTCTTGCAAAAGGAACCTCTTAGAAGATGCTACTGGTCTGGTTTATAAATCTCTCCCAATCAATTACTTAGGTTTCCCTCTATTCAAAATGAGAAGCAAATTTTCCTACTTTTTTAATCTGATTGATTTCATTAGACTAAAAACTATTGTGTCGCATTCCAAACATATATTTAGTGGAGGTAGAGCCATTCTTCTGTAGTATGTTATTTCCTCCATACTACTTTTGATTATAACTTAGGGTGTAGACTGTCGTTTTATTCCACAAAATATTTCTAGTTTTCCTGTAAATATTCGAATGTTTTAAGAGTCTAGTTGTGCTATATATATAACAAAGTCGTTCTTGCAAAATGTGTGTAGCCTAGTTACTAAAAAATGGTTATACTAATATGCTTAATTCTTCTTTACATGCTAGTAAACTGATAATTATAGGATTATCCATTTCAAACTCCTTGATTTTACCCTCTATCTATAAGAATTGTCTCTTATGATTAATTCATAACAATATCCATTAAATAGTTAAATCCATACACCCCTCAAACCTCTACACAAATATATTCGTTACAGAATTGGTTAAAATATACATAGCATACTTTTGTCAATTCCTATTTACCTTCAGATATACCAGGATGGAGAAGTAGCACCCTCCTTCCCTTATGCTATTATAACTATATGGAATTAAGTTAAAGAAGACGAAAGCGGAGAATGGTGTTATTCGATGACCATCGTCATTTTCCATTTTTCTCCCCCATGTTTGTTGAGACAAGATATGTAACATGATGATAGTTATCGATATAATGAAAAACGTTATGTTATTTCTGCCTTAACTTTAGTTTCATTGCTTTGTTATTATCATGTACATTCATACCAAAAATAGGGTGTGACATAAATATATGCATTTTGATACATTATATCTTTTTTCTCCTTTATTTTTGCTGTTTAAATCCATACCCAAATATTGAAAATCATTATATCTCACTCAGATCATACTTTAACTGAGTTAATTCTCATTTTAATGAATCATGAGTTTGGTATCATCTATCAGAATCTACTAGACTGAAGCATTTTCCCTAGGTAGTCTTGTTCATATCCAATCCATATCTAGGTAAAACCAAATCTAGACTTATTATTTTAAGGGTTGTATTAAGGGTTTGCTCATTATTCAACCTAGCTCAATTTTAGATTGGTTTTTATATTCAATCTTCATCTAGGTATCCTTTTAGGAGAAATTAATGTTCACTCTCACAATTTCTCCCATTATATTCCAAAGTTATTAACATATCAAAAGTAATTTTGTTCATTTTTTTAACCCAAAAGGTCAAATCACTATTCATAATATATATCTCTTTCGAAATTTTTTTATATCAAAGAAAATAAACTTATTACTTATCATCTTGCTTAATGCTTTGTTGGTTGAGTTTCTATTTAACCCACAAATTTATTGACCAAAAATATCATTGGATTTACCACCACCATCTCCTCCAGGTGGAATGCAATCCTTAAGTAATGCACCTCCTTCAGATATAACTAAAATGTCAAAGTACTAAGGATGATAATAGCCAATCACTAAATGATGCGGTCACAAATGTTGCCTCTTACTGAAATGCTAGTAAGAAAAACATTTGAGGGGGTAGACAACCTTCATACTCGAATAGTATACTCAGTAGTAAGATGTAATTAGAATGCCTTATAAGAGTTTCTTTATGTGCCAAGAAAGGTTATGGCATCAGGAGTAGGACAGCGAGACATGGTAGGATCTCATATACTTGAATTGGGATATGAAGTAAAGGAGTCGAGTGCTGAAGTACCAATAGTGGAATGAGAAGAGACAGTGGTTAAATCATACCCAAGTGTCGATATTATTCCTACCTATTTGGAAAGACCTCTTATATCCAATAACAATTCGCGAAACCTAGATAAGGCTCCCATGACAAAAAAAAAAGGCAAGTCATTTGAACAAAATCATAAAAACTTCACCCTTAGGTATGCTATGACCAGATGGCACGAACCTTATGTTGCTTTTTCTAAGATGTGGGTTCGATAAATATGAGTAGTATTCAACGAGTCGTACCCCCTTTAGATTGATAATTATTACATAAAAAATAACAAATTCCATCACCTTGCAATAAATGATTTCAATACTTACAATAAATTGTCTGAATGTAAAAAAGTTTATTCAATAAACCTCTAGAACATAAATTCTCTTTCAACACAATGAATTATGAGTAGTATTCTGCATCTATATGCAGAATTTCAGATACAACAAACGGACCTATACTTTTGGTGATTTAAATGACCATCGAATCACCTTTTATGGAAACTTTTTGAGTAATTATTACATAAGCATCATGATGCTTATTCATTGTTCCATGATGTCTTCTTATTGTCACCTCGTGAAATTGTCCCAACAATCTGTGAATGATTGTTCGATAAGGTGCCAAACTTGCATGCTTCACGGTGTATTTTCCATTTACTTGCTTCACCACTAGGTTAGAATCACCTTTGATGACGATTCACTGGATGCCCCTTCACAAAGCTTCTAACAACCCAAGCACTAATGCCTTATACTCAACTTCATTACTGGAACAGTAAAAATTTAGCTTGAAGGACAAACACATTTCTTTTCTTACCCTACTTACAATAACATCAGCACTACCTTTTCCAGGAGTTGACGAACCATCATGCAGTTGTAAGGTTATATGTACTTAGGTTATTTCTTAGAATACACACACACAACACGATTAAAATTTTCCAAGTAGAGATATATTCCAATTTTAAATGCTTTTGCAAATTTAAAGGTTAGCATGAACATTAAACAATTAAAGTGATGGGATTGATAACTTCATTAAGAGATATAAATTATCCAAATTTATCCTTTTTATCCTACGCATACATCTAGGTGATTTAATAAAGTAAAGTGCGAAAATCACAACCACAATGCGCCGATGTATGAGAAAAATCCAAATGGGAAAAACATCAGACGATTGGGCCTAGACAAATCCACTACAAATAGGATTTACAAAGGACTCAAAAGACTTAAAAATTTTCACTCAATCAAGACACGATAATGCCGTCCTCTACCTCTAAATTTTCAGTACACGAAGCTCCAACGCGTTGCTAGACACTCCTCGTGTCGCGGTATCCACCGAATCCCAAACTACCGTTTCCAATAAGCCTGAACGCAGAAATCCACTGCAAGACTACTTGTTGAATTTCAGGTTCATGGCATGTGGTTTTGGATCAAAAGTTAAATTGTGTTGGAGAAGGAATTTTTATCAAAAAAGAAGATGTGAAATTTTTTCTCTCAAGTATATGTGAAACTTCCTAGTAAAAAAGAACTTATTTTCATCCATTTATTAAAACTGGAAAAGTAGTGAACCAAGGCAGTTATATAAAATAACTGCAGGAAAATAGTTTAAAAAATTTCAAAACTGAAAGATCTCATTCGAACAACCTTTCATTTCTAACGAGTTATCTAACGATAGTCCAGTGTAAAGTTTGATAATTCGTTAGAAATCTCATTCGAATGACATTTCTAACGAGCTTCTAACGAGTTACCAGTGTAGTCTGGGCAATGTCGTTAGATCCAGGTCCTTCGAACGACCTGGAAGGACTTCGAACGAGAATTCCTTTTTCTTTCAAAAAGAGTTAAAATTAATTTCAAAATTGGTTTTTTATGAAAATTAATTTTCTATGAAAATTGCTCTTTATAAAAATTATTCCAACACATAACATGATTTTGGTCATATACCTTTATATGAAAATGGAGTTGAAGGCATAATGATGTCGTGTGATCTTTGGATGCCTGATTCTCTTAGGTTGTACAAGCTTGATGAGGAATGACCCAAAAACGTTTTGTCCAACCGAATGTAGCTAATACTACAAATGACTCGATTGGAATTTTGTCCTTATAAATCTCCCCCTTTAGGTATTCCGGGACAAAACGAAATAATAAAAAATTAAACAAAAAGACTTAATTTTCTAAGCCAGTCGTCAAGCCGATTCTAAAGCCAGTCCCAAAATCCCAAATAAAAAGACAGATTAAATGACTCGACTGACAGTGTGTTGTAGAAAAGTAGGCGATATATCCTACACACTTGAAACAACAAATTCATCAAACGCACGGGGAAATAGAGAATATTAATCAAGCGTTAACTAATCATGAGAATATATTGTAACTTAATTAAACATGAGTATGACATATGTTAGATTATAATTAACTCCCCCTAAAATATGAACTCCCCTTATCAATGTTTCTCCCCTTTTTTGTGCGAAAAAGACAAAGGCATAGATATAGCCTGCATGGTTAGAGAAAAGGATAGGAGGCATAAAATCAATAGAAAAATATGCAACACAAGCAAACATCCAGATGTGCAACAATTGAAGAAACAAGAGAGATCTCATTAACCATAAATGGAAAAACAAAATATCCATACATTAAGAAAGAGAATGTAACCAAAGAAAATAAAAAACTACAAGTAAGAAAAAGTAAATAACGATGTTCTGCTCGACCTCACAAGTACAGATGAAATAAATTTAAACAGAAAATGAAATCAAGGAGTAGGGGCATCATTTGGTGAATCATCTGGAAGGGACCCGGTACCTGATAGCCAGCTCCATGGTGCATCTCCATGTGACAGATCGCCTCAAGGTGATCAAGATCCAAAGAATCTTGATGCGCTTGAGCTTCATCCCTGCGTGCTTGAGCCTCCTCGCAGCGAGCTTGATCCTCCCTATCTTGCTGCATAGAAATCAGAAGCTCCTGCAACATAGCCCGATCTTGACGCCTGTATTCTTAAATTTTCTCCACTTGTGAATGCACAAACCTAATATGCTATGATTCAATGGGTGCGGGAGAATGAGAAGATGCTGGTCTAGTGGTGGCACGAGAGGGTGCAGGCCTACTAGGGGCAGGAGTGGAGAAAGTGGTGGAGTGAGAAGATGTGGATTGAGAGGGAGTGAGTTAAGGAGTATCAGGGGGTAAGTGACCACGAGACCTAGCAACATAGGGCATATCAATGGTTTGGTAGCGGGTCACCGGGACATCGATAGGAAGATGAGGGCAGCCGGCGACAAGACAAATTCGGGTAATAATAACGGCAAAGGGGAGGGCTTGTCTAGCGGGACCAGAGGGAAGGATTCTAACAAACTTAATGACAAGATAAATGAAGGTAGAGAGGTCAATGTCAACCCTGATGCTAATAGCAAACATGAGGTCCACATGCATCTTTGTGACTTGGGTTAAGTTTGCACATGGAATGAGATAAGAACAAACAATTCAATTAAGGACCATAAAATCCGGATATAAATGTTTGTGAAAAATATGAGACGAGCTATGGAGTAGGGACTGACAATGATCTCCCGACCTCTCACACGAGAGAAAATAAAATCATCCCGAATAGACATCCAAAAATAAAATTCCTGAATGAGGTCGGGAAATATTATGTCAATGAGGGACAACAAGGGGTCCCACCCTAAGTCACATATCTAAGAGTGAACGGTGGTGCCTTCTAGAGATGTGAGATGGACAAGTTTTTCGCGGACAATGGCCCTAGTAGAAAATCCTTGAGTATGGTATTGTGTATGGATGGTGAGTGTCCTTCAACGCAGTTTATGATCTGGGATGGACGCATTGGCACTGTTGTCCTCATCGAATGAGGATGAAGAAGAGGAGGAAGAGCATTCCTCGGGAGAGTCGCTAATGCGGCGGGTGCGATGACTACGCTAAAAGGGGATAAACTAGAACCTACCCAAACAAACATCCATCCAAACCGCCTAACACACCAACAAACCAACAAACCAAGAAGCAATAATACCCATCATCCGTTAGATATAAAACAAAAACAAAATAAAATAAAAAATTAGGAGAATTTCCAGGAAATTATCAAAAAAAATAATTTATAGAAAAATGGTAATGTTCATGTAATTCAACTTAAATTGGGACGACACAAACAAAATTATGATATATTATATATCCCCAAAACAAAACTATATATATATATATATATATATATATATATATATATAGAGAGAGAGAGAGAGATACATATACATATAAAGAAGAGAAGAGAAAAAAAAATACCTAGAAGAGATAAGAGGAAGAACACCAAACTCGTAACCCTTCCTTGAGAATGATGAGATAGAAGAGGAAAGAGTGTTGTGGGAGGAAGAATGATGTTTAATGGATGTGATGGGAAAATTCATAGGAAACAATGGAGTATGGGAGTAGGGGAAAAATGGGTAATGGGTGTAGAGGGAAGAGAGGAAGTGGGGAAATGGGAGAAGAGAGATAAGGAAAAATTTTGGGGAAATCGGGGGAAACGAAGAGAAAGAAAAAAAAAAGCGGCATAAATTTTTGGAAGAGAAAACGCCCAAAATAATCCTAGGTAGTTCGAACGACATAGGTCGTTAGAACGATATGGTTCGTTAGAATGATATGGTTCGTTAGAACGATAATTTGAATGATATGCCAGAAGCATTTTTTGCACCTCGTTAGAAAATTCATTAGAAGTTCGTTCAAACAAATTTTTTGTCCGAACGATGTTCCAGACTTGAATGAGGAATTGTCATTTCAAAACTCATTTGAATGAGTTTTACTAAGGAAATTCAACCAGGTTAAAAAGAAAGAAAAAAAATAAGCTTGAAAATAACATATAAGAAAGAATTGGGAAGCCCAGAAAGTTGCCAAAATGTAAGTCTTAGTAGTCCTAGGTTGTGAAGACATATTCAAACTGTGGGAGCGAAAATGTAGGGGTGTGAACAATGCAAGTGAGAGTTTTTACCCAAGATAAAGAACAAGCATGGAATGCCCAAACAATATATAAACGTAATATGCACTCACATAAACCCTGTGTCAATAAAGAAATACCATTGGACACTCAAACAGTAAAGCAACACGCATACAAGATAGATGATTCTCTCGCCAATGTTGTCACAATTGGAAAGCAATGGATCGAATAAATGTGCATTCCCATTGATCTTGAACTTATATCTCCCATTAGCGACTTTAGATTTAGACTTTTCTTTTGAAGAATCAATCAAGATAAATAATTTTGGCCTTGGCATAATATATCATATTTTTAATTCTTCAATTTTCGGCACTGATATAGTTCGCTTTTTAATAGTTTGATGGTTCTTCACTAATATAGTTTTTGCTTTCGTATGTTTACTTTGATTCATTGATTGGATGGTGAATAAATTGGGATATTTTTATGAGCTTGGATTTTGTAAATGATTTTATCTTCTTAAGTTGGATAACTTTGACTATTTATTTGTTCATTGCGCCTAAACCATAATATCTTATGGGTTATAGACAACATTAAAATGCAATGTGTGTGTTTTTATTATCAATGTAATGGTTCATATTAATCCATTTATAAAGGTTTAAAGCATTTACTTAAATGCTTGGTGTAACTTTCTTACGAGTATGTAATTGAACTTATGATTTGTTTTACATATTACTTTCAGGGAATAATGCACATTATATGGTCACCATGGATAGAACTCGATGGTTCTTTGTTATACAACGTGAAAGCGAAAGGCTTGAACATTGTAAGCCTTTTAAGTCTCTATTTAAGTTTCCAATGATAGACATTACAATACATAAATAAAACTTTTAGGTAATTAGTGCCCATTCTTGATAAGTAGTTCTAAGTAAAGATAGGTTTAAATAAATTCCTAATAAGTAGTTTTATTTTAGTTTCTTATTTTAGTCCTCAAAATGTTGTAAAGCCCAACCATAAACTGAACAGAATCTAGTAGTGTTTATCGATAACTTATTACATCCCAAATAACTTTAATACCATACAATAGTGAACATAATAGTTCAGTCTACAGCTTATGAGAGAAAGGTGAAATTATTATGGACTGAAGTGAACAGAATGCCTCATGGTTAGTAAGGAGTTAGTGAATGAAACGATTTCAAATTATTATGGAGTAAGTGAACCGAATGCCTCAGGGTTAGTAAGAAGTCAATGAAATTATTATGGACTGAAGTGAAGCTAAACTTGTAATTAGTTGACCTTCACACACCCATATTTAAGTTAGAAGATGACCCCAATCTAAGCAGGGAATGTTTTCTATTTTTCTATTTGATTATTTTTAATTAAATTTTATTGAAATATATGTGAAATTGACATATTTTTGGTTTTTAAAGAGATGCAATTGGTTAATGGTATGCACACTACATATGAGGAGAACATTGAAGACGTATTTAGAATTGGTAATTGAATGTTTGTGTTATTTTTTCTTTCTAATTTTTTCTTTTCTCTAATTATTTTCCCTTCTTGATGATGTAATTTATTTGATATAATGAATAGCAGAGGACTCCAACAGAGAACCAAATTCACTATGTGTGGGACTATTCCTCTTACTAGAGAGTTTATGCACAATACAAGCTAAGGATAACGAAACAAGTCGGTCGTAATCCATTCCAATTTAAGGTGAGAAAAATAATTTTGACCCTAGATTCTTACCAAAGACGCGCTAATAACTCCATTGTAGTTAGCAATTGATTATGTGACTGAAATCGGGCTAGGATTCTTTGACTACATTCTGAAATGGGGTTAGTCAAGTTCTAGAGATTACCTTTGTTTTTGTCTTAGATTTAGACATAACGGTATTGTTTTCTTTGGAATTCTTCTAACATCAAGAACACCCTTAATCATCATGAGAGGTAATATCTATATATATATTCCTAAGTTTTTTTGGCATCACACTTTTATGAAACAGAACACGACATTATGCTGGTGGATCAAGGGTGTTGATGCTTAAAACAAAACAGTTCTCTATATTCCCAGTGATATTCAAATTAAAATGGTTAAATATTATGCCACGTTTGTTACTTTTTCGAAATATCAACAGTGCCTTTACACATGAAAAATACACTACATGGTTGAAAAATGCTTAAAGTGTTTCGATCGTCCATTTTCAAAGTTGCTTGGTACTATATTTGTAGAGTTTTATTTTTAAATTGCATGTTGTTAGCATTCATATTATAGAATTAAAAATCACAACATTTAAACTATATTATTTACTTTATTCGATCTCACTTTGATTGTTTATCTTCTTTTCTTATTATCTATAGTATTGTGACTATTTGACTAACGTAGAATGAAATAGTTAGGCTTTCTTTGGGGACTGAGGATTTATAATTCATGCAAATGCAATTAGTGGAAACAAAGTAAGAAATTCATATAATAATGGTTGTTTTCATTTTAATGTTTCTAATGGTTGTGGTAATGTTGGATACTATGATAAATAGATATGGATGCTTACTATGCTGACTATATGCATCTTAAATTAAGTATTTGTTTCTTTTTATTTAGGAACGTGACAATATATGTGAGCGTCTATATTTTACGAACAATATGTGTGGAACTCAACCATGGAGTATACACGAATACACTAAAATTGAAGCACTGGTGTGTCGAATATTTGAGGTATGCGCAACCACTTATGAGGTAATTATATATATTTTTGTTTTAAAAAGTTGAAGTCATCACTGGTGAGTCTTTTAGTGTTTAAATATACTTTGTCTTTGTGTTTGTTTGGTGGTTATAGGTTGTAGTCTATTTTCTCCCTTTTTGACACTATGATATCAAACACAAAAGTCCATCGGTAATTATTAGTAGATAGTTTCTTTTGTTCTCCTTATTACACTTAATAGTAATGCTTGATAAATAACACCTGTCATTATGATATCAAACACAAAGGATCATCAAAATTTGGTCATGTAATTATACTATTTGTTAATAGTAATGTTTTTTTGTTGATTATAAGTAGCCAAATTATGGCACTTCCAATTACAATTATAATAAAGTTTTTTAAGACCGTATTAGATGATTACGAGGTTTGGGAGAAAATTTATTTGCCGAAATATGTTTTTGCATCATAGAATATTTTATTTATTTATTGCTGTATTTATCTAACTTTTACGATTGGAGTTTAATTGATGATGTTTATACACGGTCCAAAATGGCCTATTAGTATTTTTGTGGGTGGAGTATTTTTTATTTCTTAAACAGGAAGGATAGTCCTATAAATAAATCAAACTCTGCCCAAATTTTCTAAATTGTTTACACGTATTAGTGTTATAAAAAAACTTTTGTCTTAAATTATACATGATTCAATACTTTAAGTTATAGCATGTCAATGTATACCCCCCCATCCCCACCCCCCACCCCTTCCCCAAACCTTTTATTCATGTATGTGTTATGGATTTCCTAACTTAACAATTTGCACATTTTTCATATAGAGTGTGGTCGTGAACTTGGCGGGGTGAAGAGATCGTATGTAGGTTTAGCAATGAAATAATTGTCGGATGAACATGTGAACTCATTTTTTTTGTATTTCTTCAGTGTTATTGTCTTCAAGTGCACCACAGGGTGAGGTCATGACATATTAAATATACACGTGTTATTTGCTAAAATGCATCCAATTAGTATTGTTGCAGTATTTTTTATTTCTTAGACATAGTGGAAGCTCTTATAAACAAAAGAATATATGCCCATTTTTTTAAAATTGTTTATAATTATTTGTGTTATATGAAAATATATTTGACTTAAATCATATTTCAATATTGTCGTTGGAGAATTTTTCTCTCTTAAAAAGGGTTGATAGTCTTATATATGAAAAAAAATATCCATTTTTTTTTAAAAAAATCGTGCCTTCAGGCACGGGCATTCCACTAGTGTAAATATATATATATAGAGAGAGAGAGAGAGAGATAAAGAGAGAGAGATACCTATAAAGAAGAGAAGAGAAAAAAAAATACCTAGAAGAGATAAGAGGAATAACTCCAAACTCGTAACCCTAGCTTGAGAATGATGAGATGGAAGAGGAATGAGTGTTGTGGGAGGAAGAATGAAGTTTAATGGAGGTGATGGGAAGATTCATAGGAAACAATGGAGTATGGGAGTAGTGGGAAAATGGGTACTAGGTGTAGAGGGAAGAGAGGAAGTGGGGAAATGGGAGAAGAGAGATATGGAAAATTTTTGGGGAAATCGGGGGAACGAAGAGAAAGAAAAAAAATGAAGTGACAGAAATTTTGGGAAGAGAAACCGCCCAAAATAAACCCAGGTCGTTCGAACGACATAGGTTGTTAGAAAGATAATTTGAACGATATGGTTCGTTAGAACAATAATTCGAACGATATGGCAGAAGCATTTTTTGAACCTTGTTAGAAAATTCGTTAGAAGTTCGTTCGAACAAAATTTTTGTTCGAACGATGTTCCAGACTTGAATGTGGAATTGTCATTCCAAAACTCGTTTGAACGAGTTTTACTGACGAAATTCAACCAGGTTAAAAGAAAGAAAAATAAAATAAGCTTGAAAATAACATATAAGAAGGAATTGGGAAGGGCAGAAAGTTGCCAAAAGGTAAGTTTTAATAGTCCTAGGTTGTGAAGACATATTCAAACCGTGGGAGAGGAAATGTAGGGGTGTGAACAATGCGAGTGAGAGTTTTTACCCCAGACAACAAACAAGTTCAGAATGCCCAAACAATATATAAACGTAATATTCACTCACATCAGCCTTGTCTCAATAAAGAAATACCATTGGACACTCAAACACTAAAGAAACACGCATACAAGATAGTTGATTCTCTCACCAATGTTGTCACAATTGGAAAGCAATGGATCGAATAAATGTGCATGCCCATTGATCTTCAACTTATATCTCCGATTAGCAAATTTAGATTTAGACTTTTCTTTTGAAGAATCAATCAAGCTAAACAATTTTAGCCTTGGCATTATATATCATTTTAGGCACTGATATAGTTCCTTTTTTAATAGTTTGATGGTTCTTAAACTGATATAGTTTTTACTTTGGTATGTTACTTTGATTCATTGATTGAATAGTGCATAAATTGGGATATTTGTATGAGCTTGGATTTTGTAAATGATTTTGTCTTCTTAAGTTGGTTAACTTTGACTATTTATTTGTTCATTGGGCCTAAACCATAATATCTTCTGGGTTATAGACAACATTAAAATGAAATGTTTGTGTTTTTATTATCAATGTAATGGTCCATATTAATCCATTTATAAAGGTTGAAAGCATTTAGTTGGATGCTTGGTGTAACTTTCTTACGAGTATGAAATTGAACTTATGATTTGTTTTACATATTACTTTCAGGGAATACTGCACATTTAATGGTCACCATGGATAGAACTGTATGGTTCTTTGTTATACAACGTGGAAGCGGAAGGGTTGAACATTGTAAGTCTTTTAAGTCTCTATTGAAGTTTTCAATAATAGACATTACAATACATAAATTAAACTTTTAGGTAATTAGTGCCCATTCTTGATAAGTAGTTCTAAGTAAAGATAGGTTTAAACAAATTCCTGATAAGTAGTTTTATTTTAGTTTCTTAGTTTCTTATTTTAGACCTCAAAATGTTGCGAAGCCCAACCATAATCTGAATAGAATCCAGTAGTGTTTATCGATAACTTATTACAGCCCAAACAGTTATAATACCATACAACAGTGAACATAATAGTTCAGTATGCAGCTTATTAGAGAATGTGAAATTATTATGGACTAAAGTTAACAGAATGCCTCATGGTTAGTAAGGAGTTAGTGAACAGAATGATTTCAAATTATTATAGAGTTAGTGAACAGAATGCATCATGGTTAGTAAGGAGTCAGTGAATAAACAAATACCCTAGACAACGAAAAAGTGCGTTATGCCCAAACAATATATAAACGTAATATGCCCTCACATCAACCTTGTGTCAATAAAGAAATAACATTGAACACTCAAACACTAAAGCAACACGCATACAATATAGATGATTCTCTCGCCAATGTTGCCACAATTGGAAAGAAATGGATCGAATAAATGTGCATGCCCATTGATCTTCAAGTTATATCTCCCATTAGCAACTTTAGATTTAGACTTTTCTTTTGAAGAATCAATCAAGCTAAATAATTTTGGCCTTGGCATTATATATCATTTTTTTAATGCTCCAATTTTAGGCACTTATTCTATTATGCAAATTGAGGCTATTCACTCAAAAACATTTTGTTTTTCGTAGACCGAGTCCATTGCTAGAAATAACAAATAACCGGATGAATATAATTACATTTTTTGTTTAAATCCGAGCAATGGATGATCATGCACAATTTCTATTGCTTATAAGAGGTGACTAAGATTGAAAAGACAACACCAAATCTCACCATACGGGAGCATTGTGAAAAAGATGTCCGCAATATTTCGTGAAAAGTGCGTGCAAGAAGGCAAATATATAAGTCACATAAATACATATCATAAAAGAGCATTATTGTGCACAAGAGAGAAGAAGTATGGCTTAACTACTCATCGAAAGCCATGTGGGCATGAAATAGAATAGTGATCCGAACACATCGAACACAAAACCATATAGAAAAAAAATTGTGAAAGCTTTTCTAACCGTTCCCATTTTCCTTGAAAACAACAAAATATTTTTGAAATTTTGAATAAAATATTTACAATGATAATCTAGTTCATAAATAAAAAGATAGACAATAAACACAACCTAAACTAGATAGGCGACTACGATCTCAATCAATGGACCAAACCCCAATCGATTTCCTAAGGTTTTCAAACCTAAGAGCATCTAGAGGTTTTGTGAAGATATCGGACAATTGTTGATATGTGCTAACGAAGCTTAATGAAACAATTTTATCTTCAACCAGGTCACGAATAAAATGTTCACGGATCCTAATATGATTTGTTCTAGAATGTTGAACGAGATTACGGGAAGCGTGAATTGCACTAGTATTGTCGCAATAGATAGTCATAGTGCCTTCAGAAATACCATAAGCTTCCAACATTTGTTTCATCCAAATGAGTTGAGTGCAATAACTCCCGGCGGCTATGTATTCGACCTTCGCCACGGACAAATAAATAGAATTTTATTTCTTGCTCATCCATGAGACAAGTGCACTTCCAAAGTAGAAATAATCGCCAGATGTACTTTTTCATCCATTAACATCTCCTGCCCAATCGACATCTGAATATGCCGATAGACAGTCATTTGTGTCGAATGAATACCAAATCCCAAAATACAGCCACTAACTTATTTGATAATACATTTAATGGCAAGTAAATGAGACTCTTTTAGGGAGGCTTGATAGCGGACACAAACTCCAACACTAAAGGAAATATCAGGACGACTAGCGGTTAGGTAAAGTAGACTCCCTATCATACTCCTAAAGAGAGTGTGATCTATATCCTTTCCTTCGGTGTCCTTACTAAGATTAATCGAAGAACTCATTAGAGTATGTTCATGCTTAGTGCATTTTAGTTTAAATTTATTAACTAAATCTTTAGCAAACTTAGTTTGGGACAAAAATATCCCACTTTCGAGTTGACGAACTTGAAGACCTAGGAAGAAGGTAAGTTCACCGACCATACTCATATCGGATTCATCTTGCATTTATTTTGAAAAACTTTGAGTATGTTTATCACACGTATAACCAAACACTATGTCGTCGACATACACTTGTGCAACTAAAATAGCTTTCTCATTACAACAGACAAATAGTGTCATAACTACTCCCCCTCTCAAAAAACTACGAGAAAGGATATAAGATGTGAGCCTTTCATACCAAGAACGGGGTGCTTGTTTCAAGCCATATAGTGATTTTTTTAGGAAGAAGACACGATTAGGATGCTTCAGGTCCTCAAACCTTTTAGGTTGTTCTACATAGACTTCTTCTTGAATAATACCATTTACAAAAGAACTTTTGACATCCATTTGATATAAGTTAAATTTAAGGTGACATAATATGGCTAATAAAAGGCGAACCTATTCTAACCTAGCAACTGGAGCCAAAGTTTCTTCAAAGTCAACACCTTCTATCTGGGTGTATCCCTGGGCAACCAATCTAGCTTTGTTACGAACAATGACACCATTTTCATCCATTTTATTTTTAAAAATACATTTGGTACCACTGCCGTTAGTATTAGAAGGCCTAGGAACTAATTCCCAAACATCGTTTTTCTTATATTGAAACAATTCTTCTTGCATGGCATTAATCAAATGCTCATCTTTTAATCCTTCTTTAAAGTTCTTAGGTTTAATTTTATAAGTATAGCACAAATAAGTAACTTCATTTTCTAATTGAGCCCTAGTCTTGAAACCTACCTCAGGATCTCCTATAATTTTTGAGGGATCATGACTTTTACGAACCCAAGGATAATGATCCTTTTTTCAGTAGTGGGAACAACCAAGTCATTGTGAGACTCAATATTTTCAACATCGGAAACAACATCACACTCACAAGACGAATCTTCCTTATTTTCAATAGATGTGGCTGGAGCATCGTCTTTTATTACAACATTTATAAATTCCATTACTTTTGAACTACTTAAGTTGAAAACTCTAAACGCTCTACTGTTTTGAGAATATCCTAGAAAAATACCTTAATCACTCCTTGAGTCAAATTTACCTTGAAGTTCTCTATCTCGAAGTATATAACAAGGACTATCAAAAACTCTAAAATAGGCCAAATTAGGTTTCTTGTTGGTCCACAATTCATATGGATTTTATTAGTATTAGTATGTAAATAAAACTTATTTACAGTGTGACATGCAGTATAAACCGGTTCGACCCATGATAAGCACCAAAAACTGTACAATTTATACCCCCAATAGATATATTTTAGTTGCTAATTCTCGGCAATTTGGGTCTTATGCACTTTATTATGTATTTTGTAGGTCCAATGCACATTGCGGTGTTCAAACGCGTATCTTAAGGAAATTATGCGAATTATCGAGCTAATTACCAATCTCGTAACCCTAGTTAACCGTAGCCTACCTTAACCTAGCCTAAACTCTGTCTAGAGTCGCTTGTCTTTGATTTGTTCCCTTTCGTATTTTTTATTTTTTAGATTTTTAGTTCAGTTGTTTTTATTTTTAGGGTTTATTTTAAATTTATTTAAAATTTTCTAGGATTAATTTCCCATATTTTTATTATTTTTATTTTTATTTTTATTTTTATTTTTATTTTTATTTTTATTTTTATTTTTATTTTTATTTTTATTTTTATTTTTATTTTTATTTTTATTTTTATTTTTATTTTTATTAGTTTTCAATTTTTATTTTATTTTATCTTATTTTATTAAAATTTATTTTTAGTTTTATTATATTTTACTCTTTTTTTATATCTTTAGTTTTTATGTTTTTATTAGCTTTTTAGTTTTATTTCTTTTAGTTTTATTTTATAGATTAGAAGTTTTATTTTAATTTTAGTTTTTATAGATTTTATTTTTTAGCATTTTAGTTATTTTAATTTTAATTTTTTAAGGTCATAAGTTAAACACACACACAAACAATCCCTCATCCCCACCATATCCCATACACCCTTACTACATACAATCATCACCCAAGTCATCTTCAACCTCAAACCCTCTCTCTCTCCTCTCACCAAAACCCACAACCTCCATACCCACACCACCATTAAACGCATCTCTCTCTCCTAACGCAACCCCCCAAATCTACAGCCATACCCAACACCCCCCTCTTCAACATCCAGTAGTGATACCCCAGATCTGTGTACCCGATCCAACTACCCTGTCAACCTCCATCTTCGGTGAACCTCTACCCGAACCCGTTCCAGCAACCCACACGCCCCACCGACGGCGCCCACAACCTGAGCTCTGAACACTCACTGGAACCTCAACCTACCTTACCCCATAACCCAAATCGTCAACCCACATGACCCAAGCTCCCTCAAACCTCGTACTCGTCGTCGCCTGAGCCCAGAACCAACAACCCTCTGCCTGGATCCAGCCCTTCCACCTACCCCCACCGACGGGCATTCAACTGGCCACGGCGCCTGCCTACGCCTCAATCAGAATCAACCCGCCTGCACAAGCAAACCCATTTCCATTCTTCTCCAGAAGCCATGACATGTTCAAAACCAAGCCAAAGCCTAAGTAAAAAAAATAAACAACACTAATTACCCACGTCCCATTTAAGCAAACCTTTTACCCATTTTCCCAAACTACCGCCAACACCCCCAATTCCAAAAATTTCCCCAAACCTCTCATCCCAAAATCTGATTTTATCCCCTCATCCCACTTCCCACATGACCTCACACAACTGATGCACAGTTGTGCATTTTCCTAAATTAACCCTCACCCACACCTTATAGAACCTCTTGCACCTTTATCCTCCCATTTTTACCCCTAGATCCATGCCTATTATAAAAAGAAGATGAAGACCCCATTTGAAGGAAGATTTAGAATAGGAATTAGTAGAGAGAATTTTAGAGAAAGAAATACCATTTAGCGTAGGTTTTTAGATTAGAATTTTTATTTTATTTTATTTTACATAGTGAGGGACAAATAAGTTGTTGTGAGAATTAATTTGAGTGAAGTTTGTGATGTAATTTTGTTTGGATCATTCAAATTTATGTATGTTGATTTCAACTTATGGATTGAAGTTCAATTAAGCATCAAGAGATTAGGTTTGATTGTTCTTTTCTCTTCTCATTTATTTTCTGCCTTTTCTTATTAATTTGTCATATTCCATACCATGTTAGGCTAAATCCCCTTTCAAGGGGTGGGGGGAAACCCTTATTTGATGTTATTTTAATTTAATTAGTTTGATTACTTGAAAATTCCCTTTGAATATTAATTTTGATCCCTCACCCTTAAATTTACGCCTCGAGAGAGGGTAAATGATTTTTGAGAGAAAATCAAAATTCTAGTTATAATACCCATTTTAGATTCGAACTAGAGATAGTGGTTTCTTAAGTGGGGTATTATTACTTCAATTTCAACTCTAAAATTCATTTTCTAGATTTACATAAATTTTATTCGATCAAAATTTCGTGCAGTTTGTTTCATCTCACTTATTTTACATAAAATTTAATTGATCGTACCTCTTTTGAAAAATTATGATTTTTTGAACCTGGTTTTTTAAAAAAATTCGTGCAGTTTCTTTCATCTCACTCATTTATGTGAATTTTCAATCATCCATCTTTCAAAGTCTAGGAATTAAGCTAGAGGGTATTCCTTTTATAAATAGCTTATGTAATACGTCCCAAGGCATGTTGCACCATGAATTTCTAGACTCAACAAAATTTGTGAACTTATCATGTCACTACGATTTAGAGTTGAGGAGTATTATAATTCTCAAGAGAACCTTAAGGATCACTAGTAGAGACTTTTAGCTTGTGAGATTTGTGCATTTCACCCTTTCAGAGTATTTTACGCAATCTCTGAGTCACAAGTTTATTCAACTTCGTTTGGGTCCACACTTTAATTGTTGTATGATCTCATTATCTTTCATAAAATTTTGGCTTAATCATTGAGAACGACATCACTTTCGAGTTGTAAGAAATGCGTGTCTTGAAATTTATCCCTAATACTAGATTCTCATCCATACACATACCATTTACCATTCACTTCTCCCATATTCTACCCTATTCACACATATTCCCCACACCCTTACCTATCATCTCCATTTATATTTCATCCATCATTTTTTGAGAAAAATTGTGTTGATTCCAAATGTTAAAAAGAAAAAAAAAGGACAACATAAAAATAGAAAAAATAGAAAAAAAAAAAAGAGTTTGTAGTTTGTTATTTTGAAATAAAGACATTTGTTCTTCAAGTATAAAACACTCTTCTATCGCATTCATGTTTTATCCATCACATCCATCACTTATCATTCATCCATACATCACCATCCTTACCCCATCATTTTCTTCCCATTTCATTTTCCCCTCACCCATATGCATACATATTCTCCCCTCGGTGTTCGGGTAAATGAAAGTCAACGTGGTGAATAACTCGACGTTCTTGCTATAATGATTAACATTATTTCCATGAGATCATTTTTCTTTTTATCTGATCGTTCTTTCTTATGTGTGTGTGAGACGTTTGAACTTGCTTACATTTACTCACCTCCTCACACACTATAGCGATACACTCGAGAGTTCGTTTGAGAGAGCTATATCTAGTGAGATTTGAAGTTCAAGCGTTGATTCCGAAGAGGAAATCTAGGAATTACTCTTGTGACATTCGACCCGTTTTGACGGATTCACACTACACACGTTGAGTTCTAGGAAGGATGTGCCTTGAGTATTTCCTTAGCTAAACTTTTTACGCTTCTAGCTTGTTTTTCTGAAAATATTTTTCTCATGATGGATTGTGCGATCATTCTATGCCTAATAAGAGATAAACTGCCTTTTACAAATAAGAATTGTGTGAGTATATTCCCTGAAAACCCTCACGAGACAAAACTCGTCATGTGGGGCAATCTATAGGTTTAACGGCTTGCTGTACATGCTAAGTGATATCACAAGTGCCTATGAAAGCGGTACACTTTTGGTTTCTTACATTTCTCTTTCTCTCTGTCTGATTGCTCGAGCACTAACAATCCTCTGTTTGGGGTGGTGTGATAAGCACCCAAAAGTGTACATTTTATACCCCGAATAGACGGATTTTAGTTGCTAAATCTCCACAATTGGGGTTTTATATTCTTTATTGTCTATTTTGTAGGTCGAATGCACGTTGCGGTGTTCAGATGCGTATTTCAAGACAATTGTGCGGATTATGGAGCTAATTACCATTGTCTCGTATCCTAACCGACCCAAACTTGTCCCGAACCATGTGTTTTTAGTTTGTCCCATTTTATTTCATTTGTGTCATTTTATTTTTAGGGTATATTTTATTATTTTATTATTTTATTTTATTGAGTCATGTATATATTTTTAGGATTTTTATATTTTAGCGCGTCGTTTATTAGTTTTTATGTTTTCTTTTAATTCTCTTAGTTTTTAGTTAGTTTATTATTATTTTCTTTTCTTAATTTATTAGTTTTTAAATTTATAGTTTTTATTTTAGTTGTGCTTAGTTTTTTCTTATACTTTGTATAGTGTTTCGTGTCGTGTCATTTTTACTTTTACTTGATTTTTATTTTTTTTAGTTTAGTTAAATTTTTATTTTATTTTATTTTTAGTTTTAGTTTATATTTTTAGGGGTCATAAGTTAAACACAAACACAACCCCTCACACCCAATTACAACACACTCACACACACCTAAACCAACCCTCATCTCACCCACATCCTAACACCCTACACCTCACACACACACTAAGCCCCACCTTTCATCTTCAACCTCAATCCCAATCTTCTCTCTCACACCCTCCATTAACACACCAAAATCACCTCACCCTCTCTCTCTCACCAACTCCCCTTAAACCCGCCGACCCGTAATCCAAATCCGACGCCGGCCAGCCACGATCCCCAGCAGCCACCTCCTGCCGACAACCCCCATTGGACCTTAACCTGCCTGCCCCCATTCGAGCGGAACCACCGTAAACTCGTAACCCCACTTATACCACTAACCCGCCACCATTTCCAGACCCGCGATACAGCACCCATACCCGAGATCCCGACCCCAAATCACCGACCCTTATACCTCCGGCCAGCCACCTCCCCCAAACCCGTCTCCAATCCAAGAAGACCTCAACCCAATTTCAACAAATCCCAAACCCACTGCCACCCAAAATCATGGCAATCCCTTTTTATCATTGATCTCCAATACCCTACCCAATCCAAACAAAACCCATGAACTTTGGAACGAAAAGAAGACCCATTTCTCAAATTAAAGCCATGACCTGTTAACAATACCCAAAGACAAAAACAAACCATCCAAGTTAAAATCCACATGCCAACTAAACCCATTTAAACCAACCTTTTACCCTTTTTCAAAAATACCCCCAACTACCTATTTTAACCAAATCTGATTTTATTTCCTCACCAACCCACTTCCCACATGACCTCACACAACCCATGTACTTGTCTGCATTTTCCTATATTAACCCCAACTTATCCTCACACACCACATGCTCTTGCATCCCTACCAAAATTACCCCCATGCTTCATGCCTACTATTTAAGGAAGATGAAGACCATTTGAAGAGGGATCTCCAAATTAGATTTTAAGCTCTGTGTGATAAAATTCTCTCCATCCCGCTATGTTGAGTATTTGCATTTCTAGCAAATATCTCAATATAGAGTGTGTAGTGAAATTTATCTCTAGGATAAATTCAACCCCACCCCTCTATAATGAATTTTTGCATTTTTAGCAATTATTTCAAAATAGATTGATGTAGTTGAATTCATCCCTTAGGGGAGATAAATTTTAACCCATTCCTTTATCTTGAGGTTTTTCATTTTTTGTAATTATCTCAATATAAAGTAATGATCTAGAATTTATTTCTTTGGATGGGTTCTAATGTACAATTTTATAATGTTATGATTTGCATTTTTAGCAAATCTCTTTTATTATTTAATTATCCATTATGAATTCATCCACCCTCCTTTTTATTTTTATTTTGTAGTTTTTAGTTTAGATTTAATAAATATATTAGTGATGGATTGTAATTGAGAGATTGTTGATGTAATTGAAGTTTTCAATTCAATTCAAGCCTTAAATGGGTTTGATATATTCTTGTAGAAGAAATTATTATGCAACACAAATAAATATGAGAGAAAGATTATCAAGAAGAGAACAAGGAATACAAGATGCCAATCAGACAACAAAGGATGTACGTGGTTCAGCCAAGATGTGCCTACGTCCACGGTGGTGCAGTCGATATTATTTCTATATACTCCGGAGAGTGATTACAGAGAATACAACTTGTCCTTTTGCCGCGGACCTAGGGTTTAATATATACATGTGCATGTAGATGAGTGGGGGTGATGGGTTCCTCCACGTTTTCCATTTCCCCCATAACTTCCCTTCATGGGATTGTGGGGGGAGACTGGATCAATTATAAAAGATGAGGGGCCTGGACTTTGGGCCGCCAGGACTGGGCTACTCATCCAGGACCATAGTTCTAAATTTCGGGTACCCACAATTTGCCCCTAAATTTGTTGGGCCATGTTTATGGGTCCAATGGATTTAAATGAGAATCCATCATGGCTCATTTGTGATTCTTCAAAAACTGTGCAGTTGCTTTGGCGGCACCCGCTTCGCTATCCGTGCGCTATGATTAGAATTGAAGGCTTGTTGGGATAGCCACTTTTTCATCCATCGTTTCAACCTTTTTAGTACTTTTCCTTCTTCTGAGAACTCTAGTGCCTCATACCTTCTTCTCTGAATCCCCATTCCCATTGCTTCTTAGTCGTCTTGAGCTCGTGCTTCTTCATCACTCGAACCTATCTTCTGTTTTGTAAGTTTCTCGTGCCCTTTCTCTGCACTTTCTCTTTGGTTTGTAGAGTTTTTTTGAGTTTTTCAATGGCGAAGATTGGAAATAGGTCAATCTCTGAGTTCAGGTAGTTCTACAATATTCCTGAGTGGGTAGATATTTAATGTTGTGCCTCCCCTCCTAGGAACGTTAGGGATATAGAGGATGCCCACTGGATCCATGTCTTGTTGTTCTCCTAGGGGGGACTTACTTTTCCCCCTAATGATCTATTTCTGCATTTTTTTGGTTATTTCGATATTGTTCCCGCACAGTGCTCTCCCAATGTGTGGAATATACTAAATGGCGTCCATAGAATAAACCAGTTGTATGGTACTAGGTTAGGACTTGCCGAGATCTGTTTCTGTTATTTCTTCTCTTGAACTAGCTCAGGTGTCTTATACCTCAAAGCTAGGATTCCTGATAGGGTATTGGTAGTAAACCTACCTGATTCCCATAAGGACTACTGGCAAGATGGTTTCCTTGTTAGGAATTGGCAGTTACCTCCCCATTTTGATGGGTCGAGGTCTGAGAGGTTCACTATCCCTTTTTATGGGGAAGAATATATAGGTAGACATTGTACCGTTATTTCAACCTTTGCTGACTTGTGACTTTTTTAACCTCTCTTTGCTTTTTCTTCCACAGCGAGGATAAAGAATTTAGAGCCCGCTCTCAGCGAGGTCCGTATTTCGGAGTTGGTGAAAGCTTGGAATATCAAGGAGCCTCTGGGTGACGGCGAGCACCCCAGGTCTGCTGCCTTTTTGCTCGAGTACAAGAACGCAGGCTCCAACTTCATAACACGGCCTGTGGATAGTGTTCCAGAGTTTGATTCTTTTGGAGGGACTACTGTTGAGCCTATCCCATTGGACGAAGAGGAAATTAGTTCTGAGAGTGAGCCTGCAGGAGCTGCGAGCAATTTGGGTGGAGGGAGCTCTGATAGTAGCAGTTCTTCTGAAGAAGATTCTGAAGCTCGAGGATCGTCGAGCACTTCCAATAGTTCAGGCGAAGAGATGCATCCAAGGAAGAAACCGATTAGAGAAGATGATGATGAGGACCATGTGCTTCTTGCACAGAGGTCAAAGAAACAAAAGTCTTCTTCTTGGGACGTGGCTACTGGCTCTCGGTCCACTCAGGAGCAAGAGAGGAAGAGCATGTGAGAGAGAGGGAGAGAAAGAAGGAGGAGGAGAGAAAGAATGTGGAGGAAAAGAAGAAGGTGGAGGAGAAGAATAAGGTGGAGGAGAGGAAGAGGATGGAGAGGAAGAGAGGAGGAAGATGGAATCGAGGACAAAGGGTGGGCAAGCCTTGGTCCCGGTGACAGCTTTACCCGAGGGGCCTCGGTTGCCAATTCCTCTCAGCTGGCTCCTGCATTTCTTGAGAGGGAAGTTCTTCCTTCAGATCACCAGAGGGCACTGGGGTCTGATTAATTAGCCCTTCAAGCTACCCAGAGACTAGCCCTGGTAAGGTTCTCTCCCTTTTTTAATTCCTTAATAAGTTTTAATTATTTCTCCTTCTTGATTTCTTCTTTTATTTATGGCAGTTTGTGATGGACTTCGCTGTGCTTTACCGTTCTCGCGACGAGTTGGTGAGAATGAATGGTGAGCTGGAGCAGCAGAAGTCCACTCTAGAAGTCAGGGGTTTTCGGCTGGAGGCTGATCAGAAGGCTGCTGACGCCGCCCGTGCCTCTTCTGATCTGGCCTCTAATAATTCTAACCGAGAGAGGGACGTTGCGGTTAAGGAGCTGGGCGAGTTGAGGCAGGCCTATGACCTAGTCTGCTCGAGCAAGCTGGGTGTTATAGAGGAGAACAAGGCTCTGACCGAGCAGTTGAAGGAGAAGGAGTCCCAGGTAGCCACCATCAAGGAGGACTCATATAACTCCGGATGGACTGCTGCTTATGAAGACGCCAAAGTTCAGATAGGTTATATCATCCATTTGAACTTCAAAAAGGGCTGGATCAAGTTCCTCCTAGCTGCTGGTGTTGACGCTGAGTCTCCTCTATTCGACGAGCATGACCCGGGTCCAAGGCCAACCGTGGAAGAAGAAGCCCCAGCCCCAGCCATCGAGGGTATTGATCTTAATTCTCAGACAACTCCTACTGATGTTGGTATTGCCCAGGCAAATGAGGGAATCTATGTAGAGGGGGACGCCTCTGCTGCTGCTGACAAGGGGAAATAGATAGCCACCTCTGGGCAACCTGAGGTTGCTAGTTAATCCTCCCTTAGGACTATTTTTGTACTTTTGCTTGTAATTTTTTCATTTCCATCTCGATGTACTTGACCTTCATTAATGAAATAAAAAGGCTTCTTTTTCCAATGCATTGATTTATTTCTCTTTCCCTTGACCTTTTATGTCTTATAGTTGACTGATGTAGAAGACTATATTCCTGCCACATCTCAATTGGGCAGGACTCTTGGTCCCAATTCCAGTCCTCAGGTTCGTCAGGCCTTTGTTAGGCTTTACAAGTCTCTTAGGTCAAGGAACTAAAAATATAAGGATCATTCTGAGCTAGTGGCTAAGCTGAAGGACAGGCTCCAGGAGATGGAAGGCATTGGTGCCTTTGTACAAGAGGAAGTCAATGTACTGAGAGCAAGGTTGCTAGAGGCCACCGAGATAAATCAAGTTGGGGAATTCCTGCAGTGGGAGAATGAAAACCTGAGGAGGGAAGTCCTGCAACTTAGAGAGCATGCACCGAGCACTATTTCAGTGATTCTGTAAGGCTCCTCGTCTTCGCGAGCTGGACATACTCCTATGCCGCGAGGTTCCACTCGTCCTCCCCTTCCACGAGATGGAAGGAGCACCAGGGGCAGGAACAGGGATGTAGAAGAACAGCAGGATAAGGAGACGGAAGAGCTCCATGATGATGTTCGCCGAGCATATATAACTGTTGCTAGGCTTCAAAGGGACGTTACTCGATTGCGGCATTTATTAAAGAAGGGTCCTTGACAAGCATGGGCTGACGATTATGACCAAGGCTGGCTAGATGCTCCCACAAGATTATCCGAGTTCGAAGAACTTTCTTTCATCAGAGGGTGGTTGAGTGCCTTGAAAGAACTCCAGGTCCCAAGGAACTCAGTGTTATGGTATCATCACGAGATGTCCTCCTCCACTCTGATGCCCAATCCATTCAGGAGGGATGATAGATGGATCCCTATTGATGTTATTCCTCGGCAACTGTTAGAGTTGGACGCAGATGAGGGTGTGGAAGAGCTGGTCCCTGCTCCTGATGATGGACGAAGATCTAGGGTGGCAGACTATCTTATTCAGAGGCTTCCTCCTTCTTGAATTTTTTGTGAGTTTTTTCTTTTGATAATGTAAACGCTTTGGGCGAGCTTCGCCGACTAAACGTGTATTATCTTTTTTGTAAATATAACAAGTTTTTATTCTTTTGTCCTTTTCGATAATGTAAATGCTTTGGGTGAGCTTCGCCGACTAAACATGTATTATCAGTGTTGTAAATATAAGAGATCAATGAAAAATTCATGTTTTGGGCGATTTTGCCGACTAAACGTGTTCATCCAATCTTTTTATATTCTTGCTGCTTCATAATTCTTTTTATTTTGCCATGCAAGTGTCCCCCCAGTCCAGTATAGTACCAAAATACCATTATGCCCCATTTTACCTTTTAGGTTGTGTCGTCGCACTCCCTTAGGCCTAAGTAGGGCAATTAGCGAGGACATACCTGGTATTGGATGTCTTCATCCGATCAGGATTTGGCTCAACCAAAGTAGGTTTGATGGCTAGTATAAAATCTGGTCATATTGCCTAAGAATCCTCTGTAGGGCTTTATATATTTCCAAGGGAAAGTCTAAGAGGTCTTTCGTGTTTCATGACAATGACCTGAGGAGGGGTATTCCCCTGCTATATCGACCATTGTGCCTGTGGTTTGGAAAAAGATGTGTGATAAAATGCAGTTTACTGATTTCATTAGTAATAAGGGGAATGCACTATTCCTTTCACATAATAAATACAAGAAAAAGATTCAACAATAGAATTACTTGAGAATTTAAAAATAGAATTTCTTAAGATTAGTTGCATTCCATGCTCGTGGTATCTCTCTTCCCTCCATTATTTCCAAATGATATGCACCTTGCAGGTCATCCCTAGTTACTTTGAAGGGTCCTTCCCAGTTTGGGTCTAGCTTGCCGTCTGATGCCCTTACTGTGTTGCCCAGGACTTTCCTTAGAACATAGTACCCAACTTGGAATCTTCTTGGGTTAACCCTTTTGTGGTAATGCCTTGCGAGCTGTTGTTGATAGCTCGCAAGATTCACCAGGGCCAGTTCTCTATGCTCGTCGGCAAGGTCGAGTTCAGCGAGCAACGCCCCATCATTCTGTCCTTGGTCGACAAGGTTGGATCTCATTGTTGGCAAGCCCACTTCTAGTGGAATGACTGCTTCCATGCCACATGTTAGCAAAAATGGGGTTTCTCCTGTTGCTCTCCGAGGAGTTGTTCGGTATTCCCGTAGGACATGGGGTAGCTCGGTTGCCCATGCGCCCTTGGTTCGCTCTAGTCGCTTTCTCAATCCATCGATCACAATTTTGTTGGAAGCTTCTACTTGCCCATTTCTCTGAGGGTAGGCCGCCGAACTAAAGTTGTGCCTGATCCCGTGCTCGTTACAGAAGTCCTGAAAGGGGCCACTCTTGAATTGTGTCCCATTATCAGTGATGATTGTTCTGGGGATTTCGAATCGAGTGATTATATTCCTCTATATAAATCTTATCATGTCAGTGTCTCGAATGTTTGCCAATAGTTCTGCCTCGATCCATTTGGTGAAGTAGTCAGTTGCAACCAACAGGTATTTGCGATTACTGACAGCAGTGGGTAGTGGTCCCACGATGTCCATGCCCCATTGGGCGAAGGGCCACGGGCTGGTCAGGGATTTTAGGTCGCTGGTTGGTTGGTGGACCATTGGAGCGTGAAGCTGGCATTTCGGGCATTTGCGGACATATACTACGGAGTCCTTTTGCATATATGGCCACCAATAGCCTTCCTTAATTGCTCGAAAGGCTAGAGACCTTCCTCCGACATGACTTCCACAGATTCCTTCATGAAGCTCGCGCAGCAGTTACTTGACATCGCCTAGGTGGACACATCTAAGGTAGGGACCGGAGAAGGACTTCTTATACAAGTCGCCTCCTGTGGATAAGTGAAAGCGAGCAGCTTTGACTATTCTCTGGTGGGTGATTTTCTTGTCCTCGGGGAGCGTGCCCTCCTTTAAATAGTCTCTTAAGGGGTCGATCCAGCTGGGGGCTGATCCCACCTGGAGTATTTGTTCCACGTTTGGCAGATTGATGTTGTGGTTAATGCTTGGACAAGTGAGGAAATCGATGGGAATGACCCTTTTAAGACTAGAATCGACTGCCGAGCTTAGGGCTGCTAAGGCGTCGACATGACTATTTTGTCCTTTGGGAGACTGCTGGATATTGATCTCCTCAAAGCTCATCATTAGTTTCCTCACCGGGGCAAGGTAGGCTTCCATCCTTTCATCCTTCGCGTTGTAATCTCCACTTATCTTATTGGAGACTAGTTGAGAATCGCCGAACACCTGTAAATGTTTTGATCCCAGAATTTGCGTCTTTTGGAGATCGATTATTAGGGCTTCGTACTCTACTTCGTTGTTGGAGGCTATAAATCCAAGACTGATTCTTTGCTCAAGGATTGTGTTTTCTGGCGTGATGAGGACAATGCCTACGCCTTCCCCTTTGAGTTGGAGGCTCCATCAACGAATAGTTTCCAGGTTTCCACTGTTGTTGGGTTCTCTTTTTGCTTTGTTGGTTAAGGTTGGTCAGGGAGTTCTTCGCCAGTGAATTCGGCTATGAAATCAGCAAGGATCTGACCCTTGATAGCGGTCCTTGGTTAAAATTGGATATCTAACCAGCCGAGCTCTACTGACCACTTAGACAATCTGCCCAACAAATCCGCTTTCCTCATGATCTCCTTAAAGGGGTGTGATGTAAGGACGATGATAGTATGAGCTTCAAAATAATGCTTTAGTTTCCTCGAGGCTATCACTAGTGCAAAGGCTAGCTTCTCTAATGGCAGGTACCTTTGCTCGGCGTCTAATAAGGTCTTGCTCGCGTAGTAAATGGGGTGTTGGATTCCTTCGACCTCGCATATTAGCGCCGAGCTGGCAGTGTGACTGGATACCGAGAGGTATAGGTATAAAGAGTCCATTGGTTGTGGTATGACAAGCAGCGGTGGAGAGCATAAGTAAGACTTGATCTCGTCCAATGCTTGCGAGCAGTCCGGGCTCCATTCTATTGGTTTATTCCCTTTTAGAAGCTTGAAAAAAGGCTTCCACTTCTCGGAGGATTTGGAAATGAAGCAATTTAAGGCAGTGAGCATTCCAGTGAGCTTCTGCACGTCCCGGACTATTCGAGGTGGTTGTACCCTGTTGATTACATCGATCTGGTTCAGATTAGCTACTATGCCTCTCTTGCTGACTAAGTATCCAAGAAATTTTCCTGATTGGACACCGAAGGAACATTTGCTCGCATTAAGCTTCATTCGGTACTTCCAGAGGATTTCGAAGGTCTTTGACAGGTCTCAGAGGTGATTTTCCTTTTTTTTGCTCTTAACGAGCATGTCTTCGATGTAGAGTTTCATTGTGTCTCCCATTTGATCTTTGAACATTTTTGTGACCAGCCGCTGGTAGGTTGCCCCTGCATTCTTTAGCCCAAATGGCATGACTTTGTAGTAATACAACCCAACCGTCGTGATGAACGCCATTTTGTCCTGGTCTGGGGAATACAAGGGGATCTGGTGATATCCTGAGTATGCGTCCAGGAAACTCATTCGCTCATGAGCTGCAGTGGCTCTACTAGTTGGTCTATCTTTGGGAGGGGGAAACTATCCTTTGGGCATGCTTTGTTGAGGTCAGTGAAGTCGATGAAAACTCTCCACTTCCCATTCTTCTTCGGGACTCCTACTGGGTTGGACAACCACTTGGGGAATTGTACTTCCGGTATGGATCCTGCATCCAGCAGTTTTTCGACCTCCTTTTCGACCGCTTTAGCCTTCTCAGGTGCAGTTCTTCGTACCTTCTGCGTGACTGGCTTGAATGTGGGGTCGACGTGCAGCTGATGACAGACCATATCAGGATCAATGCCAGGCAGCTCGTATGGTTCCCATGCGAAAACATCTACGTTGTGTCTCAGCAAGGTCGTCAACTCCTTCTGTTCTCGACCGGTGAGAGATGTTCCAATGAAGAAGACTCTGCTACTGTCACTAACTTCGGCTATAACTTCTACTAGGTCCTCGATGACACGCTCGGAGGGGAGGAGCCTGGTCTCCTCTACTCCTAGTCTTCCATACTTTAGTTGCTATTTAGAAGGTATCACACCCTTTTCAACTTCCTCGCTGGGTTGATCGTCCTTCTTCTCTGGCTTTGGTCGGATGGCTGCTATGAAGAACTTCCTCGCCATCGCTTAGTCGTCGTGGATCTCCATTGCTCCTCGCTCAGTTACATACTTGAGCTTCTGATGGTAGGTCGAGGAGACCGCCTTCATTGCATGAAGCCATCCTCTGCCGAGGATGGCCTGGTACGGTGATTCGATGTCAACTAATAAAAACTCAATCATCTTGGAGACGTTCCCAGCACGAACTGGCAGCACTATCTTGCCTAGGGGCATGGTCATTTTCCCAGCGAAGCCGACCAAAGGTACAGTAGCTTCCTTTAGGTCGACGACGCTCAACTTCAATTTCCTGAACAGGTCGAGGTACATTACTTCGGATGAGCTTCCTTGATCGACGAGCAGCTTGTCGATGTCAAAGTTGGCTATCCTGAGTGTAATGACCAGGGCATCATGATGTGGGGTCCTTACTCCCATCAAATCTTCATCCGTGAAAACAATATGCTTGTTATAGTTGACGTCCTCTGCTCGTCGGCGCTTTCCTGACTGTGATTTTACTGGATCGATTTGAAAGGCCTGCATTACCGCTGTAAGTTTTTTTAGCTCCATTCGAGCTGAGTTCCCTTGTATCTGCTTGACGTCAGATACTCCGTGAATTACGGCGAACTCCTGTCCAGCATCGTCCTCCAGCACATTGTCGGGTCTCATCTCTCTGTTGGCAGTCACTTTCTCTGCCCTTTTCTCCATAAAGTCGTTCAAATGCCCGGACTGGGGCAATTCTTCGAGGTGAGACTTAAGAACTTTGCAGTGCTCGGTCTTGTGCCCTCCCTCTTTGTGAAAAGCACATCTCAATGCATTGTTCCTCTTCGAGGGATCTCACCCCATCTTCCTGGGCCACTTGATGAATGACTCATCCTTGATCTTCGTGAGAACCTTGTAAATTGGTTCTTTGAAGACGGTGTTGACCGCCTGAAATGCTTTCGATGCATCCTGGTTCCCTCCATTTTTGGAGCCATTTTTGCCCCCGTTCTTTCCTCCTTTCCTCTGGTTCTCAGTTTTCTCACCTACCTTGGTAGTGAGCTTATCTCGATCGTTTTCTCCTGTATTAGAGCGGGTGACACCTTCCACCTTTTCGTATTTCTCGATTCGGGCCATAAGGTCGTCAATGGTCATAGCTTACTTCTTCGTCAGGGATTGGTAGAGGAGGGAATAATTAGGGAGCCTAATTTTAAAGGAGGCCACGGCCACCTCCTCCGCGTAGTCCTCGATCTCACTGAATAACTCCCAATACCTCTTCGCGTATTCTCGGAGGGTCTCTTGAGGCGTTTTCTTCATTTTCAGTAGAGCATCCATCCTTTTGGGATGGGAGCTACTGGTAAAGAATCGGGTCGTAAAGAGTTCGGCTAGGGATTCGAAATTCTTGATCGACCGGTGGGTGAGCCTTTCGAACCACTTCTGTGCTACATCATGAAGGCTCGAGGGTAAAATACGGCACATCAGGACATCCCGGTGACTCCAATGGGTCATGGCCTATCGGTATTGCCTGACGTGATCGATGGGACCAGTCTTTCCATCGTAAACCTTGAACCTTGTAATGGAAAATTTCTTGGGAGCTTCCTCCTCTTCGATTTCTTTCGTGAAAGGTGACTTCATCTAGGTTTTGAGAGCTCGCCTCGCGAGTTCTCTAGTTAATCTTGTCCCGTGGTGAGCGGGATGCTGGTCCATCTCCCTGCGAACCATGTTTCGTATGAGCTCGTCACTGCGAGCAGGGCTCTGGTGGTGTCGAGCTCTTTGCAGCAGTTCGTGGAGGTCTTCGTCTGACTCACCTCCTTCGTCCCTTTGAGATTCTCGCCTAGGGCTTCTTCCTCGGCTGCGAGACTTTCTCGCCTGAGGGCTAGGAGTGCGATATGGGTGTCTCCGGTTATCAGGACGAAGCTCCCTTTCTAGTCTTTCCATTCTTCTTTTCAAGCTAGCATTCTTAGCCTCATACCTGCGAGAAGACTCTCTCTGCTCGTGGAGCCTTGCCTCGTACGCATCAATCAACCTGGATATCTGCGTGGACCTCGCTGGTCCTTGACTTTCTTCTGAGGCTGGTCTTTCCAGACGAGCTCTCTGATCTGAACGTCGAACTTCATACCTAATCCTACGAGGAGCAGGTGGCTCTTGAATATCTCCTTCTTGGGGGGCATTGCTGCTGTGACCAGACATCTTAAACTCCTTTCTTAATGTGGGCTCTTCTTAAGGAAAGATGAACGCTTCCCACAGACGGCGCCAATTGTAGAAGCAATTATTATGCAACACAAATAAATATGAGAGAAAGATTATTAAGAAGAGAACAAGGAATACAATATGCCAATCACTGAACAAAGGATGTACGTGGTTCAGCCAAGATGTGCCTACGTCCACGGTGGTGCAGTCGATATTATTTCTATATACTCCGGAGAGTGATTACAGAGAATACAACTTGTCCTTTTGCCCCGAACCTAGGGTTTAATATATATGTAAGAGGGTAGTTTAGATAAGATGGAGGCGTAACCCCTTTTGAGTATGGTGATGACAAGGTTAATCAGTAAACACTAGTGATTTAGCCAGACACAAAGAACAGTTTGGAATGCATGAAACCCAGCTTAAACCCACAAATCTCTCGTGTATAACTCACAATATAATAAAGAACTCAGAAATAACTTAGCTAGAGGGAGATAGAAGTAAGCATCCTAGATACACCTTAGTAGGCAGGTAAAGGAACACACACACACCGAAAAGGTCTTCTTCCAGGATTTCTGTCAAGTTATTAAAGCTCCCTAATAAATGACAAATGGTGGGTGAAAGAACTCTCTGGTTTTTCAATAACTCTTTCTCTAGTAATAATTTCTAAAAATCTTAGAAGAATATCTCCAAAAGAACTCTTTTTAGAACTTTTTGATCGATGATCTTCCTTGGAGGTGGTTGGGGCCTTAAATAGTCCCCCACACCACCCCCGAGGCAGCTAAGTCATTAATGCCCGTGAAAAGACCTCCCTCATACCTTATGTCACCAGCATTAAATACCTAATGCACTAGTTGTCTTTATGTCATAAACATTAAATGCCAAGACATGCCTTTTGCCTAACCATTGTGTGTCAGGGGGCTATTGCCACAGAGGTTGCTTACCAACCGTCTGACAGCCCCAAATACCACGGTGGTTTACTCAAGTGCAGAGTTGACGTTGTCTAGTTCGCTAGTGACATCACCTACAGTAGATGGGACATAAAGTAGAGGGTTGTTTGGTTCACAGCAAAGCTCCCGATGGAACTCGAAGCTACTTTGCTCTAGGTTCCACGGTGAAGATCTTTCGGTGTTTTACCAGGTGTATCTAAGATGGTCAGGACAAGCCCCAACGGTGCCCCACTTTTTAATCCTCCAAACCAAGTCCCTCTAAAGTTCCCACGGTGAGGTTGTTCGATAGAGCATGAAAGCTCTCCCAGGCCCTGCCAAGCCTGGTCTCTCGCGAGTACCGTTCGACCTCACACCTATTCATTATTCTCCTTACAACATTACAGTCGTTACAACTCTTAGTCAATATAAACAAAGCTATAATATGACAAAGTAACAATAAGCTAAAGTGCGAGTTGCCACGCCACGCTTCCACGCTGAGCTGCCTCGCTGAGCTTATCCTCATAACACTGTTGCTAATTGGTGGATTATCCCTAATCCCAGGATTACCTTCAGGCCCCCTCTACAATATACATGTGCATGTAGATGAGTGGGGGTGATGGGTTCCTCCACGTTTTCCATTTCCCCCATAACTTCCCTTCATGGGATCGTGGGGGGAGACTGATTAATTATAAAAGATGAGGGGCCTGGACTTTGGACCGCCAGGACTGGGCTACTCGTCCAGGCCCATAGTTCTAAATTTCGGGTACCCACAATTCCTCTCTCATTACTTTTATTTTAACCATGTCATGCTCTTTTTTGTATACTTTTATTTTTAGTTTTTTGGATGGATATTATTGAGGGCTAATCTCCCATTAATGGGATGCATTTTGAAGCCCTCATGAGTCCAATTTAGTTAGTTTACTTTTTAGCACAATTTTGTTTACCTAATTTTTCATTAGCTTTTACATCTTAGTTAGTACTATAAAAATTAGTATATAGTTATTTAATTAATAATCCCTCAAAAAATTCATAAAAAAATAGAAAAAGAAAAAATAGAAAAAAATATTATAAAATTGAAATGAATCTATATATGTCCTCTCCAATTTTGTGTTTCACCGTTAGATGTGGATTCATACCTCACTTACCGCTATATTCTAGTTTTGTTATACTTTTTTAGGTTTGTGAAGATTTTTTATGGGAAGAGGAATTGCACCAACGACAACAAAATACACAATAGAGGTTCATATTTCTCTTTATCAAATGGTGTCGTTGTCGGAGAAATATATGCAAAAGCAAAGTTATCAAATGGCGTTGTTGCGATTCTTGGGAGCGTGAAGCACTTGGAGCGGATTTCATATCGTAGTTCATTTTTTTTCGCACTTTGTTTTTTGTAGTACTATTTTTTTTTTATTTTAGAAGGCTTGTATTAGGAATTTTATCATTGCTTGTATTGCGGTGCATAAAGACACCTTTATTTTTTTTCATTTTTTAAAAATGTAATAATCAGAGACAAGCGTGATAGAGAAACTGGACAAGGTAGAGAGAGGGCATCCAAAGGCGAGGATTAAGAAGCCTCTCTACCTTGGGTCGGTAGGACTCCCGGGGCCGACTGAGATAGGCGTGATCTCCCCTCGGTCGACTCAAATTTTTCGGGACCCCACGGCCTAAAAACTGTGGGAGGTACTTTTCTCAAACCCTCGTGCCTCTCCTATTAGCAAGTCAATTCTATTGTGCGCATTCTGTGATTTTATTCTCGCATTTATCTTCGAATGATGTGATGAATTAATTGACTAAGACCTACACCTAGTCACTCACGAGAAGGGATTTCACCACCCGACTCACTCGCTTACCATTGTGTGTAACCCTATCCATCATTAAAATTTATAATCAATTAACTAGGTAGCCCAATAGGAGAATATTTTTGCAAAGGCGATCACTAAGATTATTCCATGATTTCTTATCACCCGCGGATTTAATTAAAATTTGACTTCCCTTTCACTAAATTTAAAGATCAAAATTGGCTATGTGCTAGTTAGGAATTGTCCCTAACTTGTGTGTGTGTCCAATTCATTTTTCGGTATTCTGTTTTAGTTAGTTCGGCCAATCAAGAGTCCACATATTTTCCCACTGTTTTCTTCCAAATAAATCCAAAAACATTTTCTTCCTTTATTTTTCTAAAAAATCCAAAAAAAAAAATTCCCACTATTTTCTTCCCAAAAAATCTAAAAACATTTTATTCCTTTATTTTTCTAAAAAATCCAAAACTATTTTTTCCCACTATTTTCTTCAAAAAAAATAAAAATCCAAAAATATATATTTTTTCTCCTTTTGAAAAAATAAATAAAAAAAACTCCTTCTTTTTCTCCACAAAAATTAAAAAATATATTTTTCCTTTATTTTTATAAAAGTTGAAAACCATTTTCTTCCTTTCATTCTCTAAAAATCACAAAATATTTCCTTTCTTTTTCAAATTATTCAAAAACCACAAAAAAAGGAAAATATTTTCTTGAAAAAAATAAAATAAAACAAGGCTCGTGATCGATGTTTCTTCACCCTCACCCTGGCCAGTTTAATCCAACATGACGAGGCTTCAACCATGTTTGACGGTGATCCTCAACTCATAATTTTTCTGCCACCCCGAGCTTTCCTAGTTCCCATCTTGAGGGTGAGAATAGTTCGGTATGGATGAAGACATTAAACTCAGCGCTACCGGGAGGCAGCTCGCGTTTCTTGTACTAGTCTCATCCTGTTTGGGGGTGGTGTTTCACACTACCCAGTGCTTCTCATTCATTTATTCAGGTTTCTTCTAGGCTTCATCTTTCCATTTCATTAGCGATTGATTCGGGTAATCTCTTTCTAACCTGTTGCTCTCAATTTTAAAAATAATTTTACTTAACATCGAGGACGATGTTCCTTTTTGTTTGGGAGTGGGGAATTTTATCAAAATCGTACCTCTTTTGAAAGATTATGATTTTTTGAACCTAATTTTTTTAAAAATTTCGTGCAGTTTCTTTCATCTCACTCATTGATGTGAATTTTCAATCATCCATGTTTCAAAGTATAGGAATCAAGCTAGAGGTTATTGCTTTTATAAATAGCTTATGTAATATGACCCAAGGCTTGTTGCACCATGAATTTCTAGACTCAACAGAATTTGCGTACTTATCATGTCACTACGGTTTAGATTTGAGTACTGTAATTCTCAAGAGAACCTTAAGGATCACTAGTAGAGACTTTTAAGTTGTGATATTTGTGCCTTTCACCCTTTCAGAGTGTTTTATGCAATCTCCGATTCATAAATTGATTAAACTTCATTTGGGTCCACACTTTAATTGTTGTATGATCTCATTATCTTTCTTAAAATTTTGGCTTAATCACTGAGAATGACATCACTTTCGAGTTGTAAGAAACGCATGTCTTGAAATTTGTCCCCAATACTAGATTCTCATCTATACACATACCATTTACCATTCACTTCACCTATATTCTACCCTATTAACACATATTCCCCACACCCTCACCTATCATCTCCATTTATATTTCATCCATCATTTTTTCAGAAAAAAAATGTTGATTCCAAATGTTAAAAAGAAAAAAAAATGAGAAAAACTTAAACATAGCAAAAATAGAAAAAAACAAGGAAAAAAAAGAGAGCTTGTAGTTAGTTATTTTGAAATAAAGACATTTGTTTTTCAAGGATAGAACACTCTTCTATCGCATCCATATTTTATCCATCACTTATCATTCATCCATACATCACCATCCTTACCCCATCATTTCCTTCCCATTTCATTTTCCCCTCATCCATATGCATACATATTCTCCCCTCGGTGTTCAGGTAAATAAAAGTCAACGTGGTGAATAACTCGACGTTCTCACTATAGTGATTAACATTCTTTCCATGAGATCATTTTTCTTTCTATATGTTCGTTATTTCCTATGTGTGTGTGAGACGTTTGAACTTACTTACATTTAATCACATCCTCGCAGACAAGAGCAATACACTAACCCTAATCTCGAGAGTTCATTTGAGATAGCTATATCTAGTGAGATTTTGAAATTGAAGTGTTAATTCCGACAAGGCAATCTAGGAATTACTCTTGTGATACTCGACCCGTTTGACTGATTCATACACACACGTTGAGTTCTAGGAAGGATGTGCCTTGTGTATTTACTTAGCTAATCTTTTTACACATTTTAGCTTGTATTTATCAAACTATTTACCTTGTCATGGATTGTACAATCATTCTATGTCTAATAAGAGATTGACTGCCACTTTTTAAATAAAGAATTTTGTGGGAAAATTCCCTGCAAACCCTCACGAGACACAACTCGTCCTGTAGGGCAACCTATAGGTTTAAAGGCTTATTGCACATGCTAAGTGTAATCGCAAGTGCCCGCGAAAGTGGTACACTTTTGGTTACTTATCTTTCTCGTTCTCCCTATCTTATTACTCGAGGACTAGCAACGCTCTGTTTGGGGGTGGTGTGATAAGTAGCCAAAACTGTACAATTGATACCCCGAATAGATGTATTTTAGTTGCTAATTCTCGACAATTTGGGTTTTGTGCACTTTATTATGTATTTTATAGATCGAATGCACGTTGTCCTGTTCAAATGCATATCTCAAGGCAATTATGCAAATTATGGAGCTGATTACCAATCCCGTAACCCTAGTCAACCCTAGGCTACCTTAACCTAACCTAAACTCTGTCCCGAGCCGCGTGTGTTTGATTTGTTCCCTTTCGTATTTTATATATTTTAGATTTTTAGTTGAGTTGTTTTTATTTTTAGGGTTTATTTTCAATTTATTTAGAGTTTTCTAGGATTCATTTCACATTTTTTTATTTTTTTTATTTTAATTTTAATTTTTATTAATTTTTAGTTTTCATTTTATTTTATTTTATCTTATTTTATTAAAATTTGTTTTTAAGAGTTTAATTTTAGTTTTATTTCTTTTATTTATTTTAGTTTTATTTTATAGATTAGAAGTATTATTTTAATTTTAGTTTTTATAGATTTTTTTTTAGGATTTTATTTATTTTTATTTTTATTTTTATAGGGTCATAAGTTAAACACACACAAACAACCCCTCATCCCCACCATATCCCATACACTCTTACTACACACAATCATCACCCAAGTCATCTTCAACCTCAAACACTCTATCTCCTCTCACTAAAACCCATAACCTCCATAACCACACCACCATTAAACTCATCTCTCTCTCTCTCCTAACTCAACCCCAAAAATCTACAGCCATACCCAACACCCCCTCCTCAACATCCAACACTGATACCCCAGATCTGTGTACCCGATCCAACTACCCTATCAACCTCCATCTCCGGCTAACCTCTACCCGAACCCGTGCCAGCAACCCACATGCCCCACCGGCGACGCCCACAACTAGAGCTCCCAACACTCGCCGGAACCTTAACCCACCTTACCCCATAACCCAATTCGTCCACCCACATGAGCCAACCACCCTCAAACCTCATACCTGTCGTCGCTTGAGCCCGAAACTGACACCCCTCTGCCCGAGCCATCCCTTCCACCTACCCTCGTCGGCAGGCATTCAACTAGCTCCAACGCCTGCCTGTGCCTGAACAGGAATCAACCCGCCAGCGCCAGCAAACCCATTTCCTTTCTTCTCCACAAGCCACGACCTGCTCAAAACCAAGCCAAACCTAAGTAAAAAACTAAACAAAACTAACTACCCACATTCCATTTAAACCAACCTTTTACCTCTTTTCCAAACTACCTCAACACTCCCAATTCCAAAAATGCCCCCAAACCTCTCATCCCCAAATCTGATTTTATTCCCTCATCCCACTTCCCACATGAGCTCATACAACTCATTCACATTTGCGCATTTTCCTAAATTAACCCTCACCCACACCTTATACAACCTCTTGCACCTTTATCCTCCCATTTTTATCCCCAGCTCCATGCCTATTATGAAAAGAAGATGAAGACCCCATTTGAAGGAAGCTTTAGAATAAGGATTAGTAGAGAGAATTTTAGAGACAAAATACCATTTTAGAGTAGGTTTTTAGATTAGAATTTTTATTTTATTTTTTTAGATAGTGAGGGAAAAATAAGTTATTGTGAAAATTAATTTGAGTGAAGTTTGTGATGTAATTTTGTTTGGATCATTCAAATTTAGGGATGTTGATTTCAACTCATGTATTGAAGTTCGATTAAGCATTAAGAGATTGGGTTTGATTGTTCTTTTCTCTTCTCATTTATTTTATGCCTTTGATTATTAATTTGTCAAATTCCATACCATGTTAGGCTAAATCCCCTTTCAAAGGGTGGGGGAAACCCTTATTTGATGTTATTTTAGTTTAATTAGTTTGATTACTTGAAAATTCCTTTTGAATATTAATTTTGATCCTCACCTTTTAATTTACGCCTCGAGATAGGATAAATGATATTCGAGAGAAAATCAAAATTCTAGTTATAATACCCATTTTAGATTCGAACTAGAGATAGGGGTTTCTTAAGTGGGGTATTATTACTTGAATTTCAAGTCTAAATTTATTTTCTACGATTTACATAAATTTTAATTGATCGATCCTAGCGGGTGATTAATAAAAATGAGTGTAAATCTATTTTTCTAGAATTGTGGGGTATTAAACTTAATTTTCTAAAAGATTACTATTAAAATTACATTTGCGACGAGAGTTGAATTGTAAGTATGATATTAATTTGGGAGAATGATATTAATTTGGGAGAATTCAATTAATTCAATTAATTAATTAGAATAGCTAAAATTTGTGGTGGCATCCCACACCTTGATTGTTCTCAAATTTATTTACCTCATTTATCTCTTATTTTTCTGTTAGACTTTATTTTCTATTTTAGTCACTTTTTTGTTTGTAATTTGATCTTCCATATAGTAGTGGTGTTATTTCACCTCACCTCACCTAATTTTTTTAATATTTGAAAACTCTAAAAAAATAGAAAAATCAAAAGCCCAAAAAGAAAATAAAATTGAATTACAATTGAGTTTGTCTCTAACTTTCCCACTTGATGTGGATTGATACCCTTACTTACCTCTGCACTTCAGTTTGTTATATTTTTGTAGGTAATTGAGATTTTGATTAGAGGAGCTTTTCAAGCAGCGAGGAAAAATACACCGAAAAGCATTATTTATCAACCCAAAACCTAAGAGGCACATTTCTCTCTAGGAGCATAGATCTTCCCATTTCTTGGATCGTGCAATTTTTTCTTTCAATTATACCATTTTGTTGTGGAGTTCGAACGGTCGAGAATTTATGTTTAATTACTATTTCATCACATAAGGCATTTACGTCGTATTCCTTGAATTCTGTTCTATTATCACTCCAAAAGCGGTTTATGGTAACACCATGTTGATTTTGAAGAATTTTACACTCAACAGTGAGAAAATCAACAGTCTCAGATTTTTCTCCTAGAAAACCTACTATGGAGTTTCTAGAAAAACCATCCACCATTACTAAGATATATCTATTTTCTCCTATGCTCTCGGTACGAGTGGGACCCATAAGGTCCATGTGTATCAATTCTAAGACACGAGAGGTAGTTTTTGAGTTTAACTTTTTATGTGGATTTTTAATTTGCTTTCCTAATTGACAAGGCCCGCAAATAGTGGAGGTTGGTTTTTCTAGAGATTGTAAGCCTCGAACTAGCTCTTTTCTCACTAATCGATCAAGATCTCTAAATTTAACATGACCTAACCTTTGATTCCAAAGAATGGAAGATGAGGCTTTTGCACTATTGCAAACCAAAGAGGATTTAGGAACTATTCCGTAGCAATTGTCACTAGTTCTCACACCATGTAAAATAAACTCACCCTATTGGTCATATATGGTGCACTCCGATTGACTAAAATTAACATCAAGATTTTCATCACATAATTGGCTAATACTTATCAAATTAGCCTAGAGACCATCAACATAAAGGACATTTTCAAGTTTATGAAAACTGAAGATGTCAATAAATCATTTACCCATGAGTCGAGAGTTGCTTCCATCCCCAAACGTGACCTTACCATCTTTATAGTTTTCAAGAGTGGTAAACAATGATTTATCACCGGTCATATGTCTCTAAGAACCACTATCAAAGTACCATTGGGATGTATTTTGAGCCTTAGGTGCAACATGAGAGACAAAAGCTTTATTGGTATGATATTTTTTCACCCAAGCTTGAGTTGTAATCTTTCCTTTGTTGGCTCCAGTGTTATGATTGGGATTATTTCCTTGGACTTTAGAAAACCATATAAACTCTTCCATTAGACCTTTAGAAGTATTAACTAGATATTCAACTTGGATCGTAAGACTAGATAAGAAGCTATAGTGTTTCTTAGAAGTTGTGAAATAAGAGTTCTTCCCAAGCTTGTAACAAAAATATTTAAGATGACCCCATTTGTGATAATAAGTGCACACATACGGTTGTTTTGGACTCGCTTTTGAAGATTGCTTAGGAGTACTTATTTTAGGTAGATAAGGTTTAGGTGAATTAGATTTGGTAACAAACTTAGCTCTGAGTTCGGGTTTGACTTTGGATAACTCTCCTTCTTCATATCCTATACCCTTTCTCTTTTAATAACCTTATCCTTACATCCTAAAACAAGACCTAGAAATAATTTTCCCATTCTTCCTGAATTATCTTCGAGTGTGACTTTAACTTCACGAGAGGTCTCGAAATCTTTTTCAAGTTGGACAATTTTAGCTTGAAGAGATTTTCTAATCTGTAAAGACTCAAGAAGATCTTTGTTTGCACCTTCTAAGGAGTTAATTAAATCACATTTTTCTTTGCGTACCAATGTAAGATTCTCAGAGTCAGATATCTAAATTGCCTCAAGTTGACTAACTAAAGTCTCCTTCTCCTTCAGGCCTTTCAACTCTTTTTCTAAAGTTAAAACTTAAAGGTTAATCTTTTGTTTACTTTTTGAATACGAAGAGACTCAATGTATAGTTCAGAATAGGAGGATTGTAGTTCACTCTCATCTATTTCACATTCACTTCCTTTTTAATCACTACTAGTAGAGTGAGTGGAAGAAACCTCAAGATTTTGCTCGAAATTTTCAACATTAGGATGTGACTCACTTGAATTACTACCATGACTTTCTATAAAAGCAGTGAAATTATTTCTAGGCGAGGTAGAGTCATCAGAGCCTTCAGACTCATTATCACTATCGTTCAGAGTAGTATTGTAAACTACATTTTCTTTACCTTGTCTCTTAAGTTTAGTAGGGAACTCAAACTCTCTATGACCACATCCCTCACACTCAAAGCATCTCTCGAATCATCTGTTTTAAAGTTGTCTCTATTGAACTTCTTAGGATCATGATTATTGAATTTTCTATTGCCTTTGTTTTTGTTATTCTCAAATTTTGGCTTTTCAAATTTTGAGTTTTTCTTTTTGAACTTGATAAATTTTTTAATTTTTTTAGCAAATAGAGCTATATCATCAGGATCTATATCAGACTCATCAGATTCAGACACTTATACTTTTTTTACTTTCTAGGCAACACCTTTATCTTTTCTTTTGTTATCTTTAGGAAACATATCTAATTCATATGTTTGAAGATAACCAACAAGATCTTCAAGTTTTAAAGTATTTAGATTTCCTAATGAATTAAGAACTGTGACATTTGGAATCAATCGCTTAGGAAGACATCTAAGAACTTTCTTAAAAACACGATCTTCATGTATTTTATCAGCTAAGTTAAAGTAATAATTAACAATATCAGATATACGAGAATAAAAGTCATCAAACATTTCAGTTTCTTTCATGGTGATGGTTTCAAATTGAGTTGTTAAGTTTTGAAGTTTTGAAGCTTTAACTACACTAGTTTCGTTATGAGTAACTTGGAGAATATTCCAAGATTGCTTTGACGTATCACACGTCATTATACGACGAAATTCAATGGGAGTCACCGCACTAAACAAGGCATTTAAACCTTTAGAGTTAAAGTTACACCATTTCAATTCTTCCTCATTCCAATGTTCTACATGTGTTAGAATAGTTTCATCATCAACAATCATAGTAGGAAGGGACCATCCTCTTTCAACAGAAACCCAAACACGTTCATCAATTGATTTAAGGGCAGACTTCATACGTGCTTTCCAATAGGTGTTATTAGTTCCATAAAACATAGATGATCTATTCAACAAAAAACTTTCCATATAACCTCCAGGATTCATCTAAATAACTTTTAGAGACTAGATCTGATACCAATTTAAAGTTGTACGGTTATATGTACTTAGGTTATTTCATAGAATACACACAAACAAAACTATTAAAATTTGCCAAGTAAAGATATATTCTAATTTTAAATTCTTTTGCAAATTTAAAGGTTAGCATGACTAATTAACATTTAAAGTGATGGGATTGATAACTTGATTAAGAGATATAAAATTATCCAATTTTATCCTTCTTATCCTACGCATACATCAAGGTGATTTAATAAAGTAAAGTGCAAAAATCACAACCACAACGTGTCGATGTACGAGGAAACCCAAATGGGAAAAACCTCAGATGGCTGGGCCTAGACAAATCCACTACAAATAGGTTTTATAAAGGACTTAAAAGACTTACAGACTTTGACTCAATCAAGGCATGTTGATGTCGTCCACTACCTCCGAATTTGTAGTACGCGAAGCTCCAACGCGTTGCTCTACACTCTCGTGTCGTGGTAACCACTGAAGCCCAAACTACCGTCTCCAATAAGCTTGAGCACATAAATCCACCGCACGACTACTTGTTGAATTTCAGGTTGATGGCATGGGGTTTTGGTTCAAAAGTTAAATTGCGTTGGAGAAGGCATTTTTATCAAAAAACAATATGTGAAATTTTTTCACTCAAGTATATGTGAAACTTCCTACTAAAAAAGAACTGATTTTCGTCAAAATATTAAAACTAAAAAAGTAGTGGAGCAAGTGATAGGCAGGGGGTGTTTCCGCGGCGTGAGCGTCACCTACACGCCAGTCGTTCTCAATGGGTGGGTATAGCGGCCAAGTCCGTGTATCGAAAATCCACAGAGACGAGTTGCCCGAATTTATAGGGTTTAATATTCCAAAATAAAAGTGTAAAATATGATTTTACACAAAAAGGAAAAGATGCACAAAATGGAAATATTAATCTAGGCGAGTGTATTTAAAGCTAGACTAATAAAGCAAGTAAAAACTATAGGCTGCGTTGATTATCCATCACATGAGTTAATTAGTATAAAATGGTTACATGGGTCGAAGAGTTATTACGAATGCATCTCGTTTCGATAGTTAATTAAATCAAGGGTTGTCACACCCCTAAATTCACATAAAAGCCTAATATGACTTTGGCGTTAACAAATACCCCGAAAATTACGTATGCAAGGTCATAAGCACAGAGCATACATGATATGCCCCGTCAAATCTCCTAGGAGCAATAACTAGGACAACACACCCGAAATAGACCCGTAAACTCCATCACCAAATCAAAGCAACATGTCAACCTGAAATGAGTTCAATCCAACACAACCTAGACTAAATTAGCTAGAAAGCATATTAAAAACGCAGTAAATGAAAGTAGTAAATAAACGCGATAAAACTACACTAGAAAGTAAGTAAATAAAGTAAGTAAATCTAATTATGAAAGCATGTAAATTAAACTACAACAATGGAAATAAAGGAAATACAGCTAAATTAAATTACAGGCGAGATGAATAGTCAACTTACAAACCCAAAAGGGTGTCAAACTAAGAAGAAATGATGAAGAACTCTCCACCCCCCCCCCCCCCCCCAAACCCTAAGATATTCTAACCTAAAATCGATTATAACTGAATATTTGCAACAGAAATGGTTTATATAGTAAGTGGAATAAAATTAGATAAGAAAAGGGGAAATATCTACAGAAAATAGGGGATCGATCCCTTTGATCGATCGATCAATCGCTCACATATGAAACCACTACTTCCCATCGAAGAGTGAAAATTAGAGGATCGATCGATCGGTCCCTTTGATCGATCGATCGATCAAGCAGGTCTGCAATAATCTTCCTCCTGTTTTGGTTCACTTGGTTTTCTCTTCCCCTAAAAATGCGGAAACTTCTTCATTAGGGATCGAAATCACGCACCGTTAACGAACACGCGAAGGTTGCGAGGAGGGCTACAACTTCTGTGAAGATGTTGGGCCAGGTGCCCAAATTGTGAATTGACTAAAATGCCCTTGAATGTGCGACTACGTAAAGAAATTAGCAGGAATGCATCCAAACTCCATACTTAGTACCTAGATACCTACAAAAGATCAATTAACCGTGAAAAGAATGTTAACATAGAAATCCGAGGTTGTTTGGTTAACGAGCATAAATATAGGGAGTAAGATACCCGAGTGGGCTAAAATGCATAGGTTCGAGGGATGAAATACGCAATATTTGCATATAACCACACCCCCTAACTTACACATTTCTAGTACCTAGCAATAAAATAGGATGCAATAGGAATTACAAACAAACCAAAAGCAGGATACAAGTATAAAAATATGGTATAAAAGCATAATGCCACTTTCGAGGGCGATTCGATTGCATTGAGCATGTCCAATAATCTGTTAAACCCCTAGGTTACCCTAGCGGACGAGTGTCGTCTCGTGAGGGTTTTTAGGGATGATACCCACAAACATCATATGGATTCCTCAAAATAAGCCTAAACCAACATGCAACACGCCCAACAACAACGAAAAAGATTTCATATGCATTATTAGCACATTGAAAGAATTCAAAAAAAAGTCTGAATCATTAACATTATAGAATGCACCTTATAGAATTGAAACCTTAAAATGTGGGAAGGGAGAGATCACATGCAAAGTGTGATTTGGAAAAAACTTATATAAACCGGATACTACATAAAGTAAGCATATATTCAATCCTCACGGGCATTACACTCATCAAGTGAATTCACTCGAAACAGAGAGGTAACGCACGGAACATGCGGGCATAAAGAGTAAATGTAAATGGAAACAAAGTTGCACACATGTCACAAATGAAGAACATTATATATAAAATGAAAAATTGTAATCTCAAAGAAAGATACAGCTCATTAAAAGAGGCGAAATGCATTTTCACTGATTATCAAAACTATTTAACATTTTAATTACATCTACTCAAGATCACATAGGAATTAAATATGGTTATAATGTAGGTTAGGTTGGGGTACAAAATGAAAGCAATGTATATACGGATTCAAAGAGTTCGGAAATGAAAACTCAGGATAATGGGAAAATGCGGGCAATATCAAAAATTGGAAAATACAATCCGTAAAAAGCATTGAATATAATAATGGGGAGAGTAATCAAATCATATTGAATTATATACACATATAAAAACTTCTCTTTCTTTTCTTTTCTTCTTTTTCTCATGTTTTCTTTTGTTTTCTTTTGCTTTTGGCTTTCTCTTTTTCATCTCTTTTTGACTTCTTTGTCTTTTCTTACTTTTCACACTCTCATATGCCTAAATTGCAACTGCAACACAACAACAACATTCAATCCGAAGTAAAATTCCAAACAAAGGTATGGAAGGTAATATCTATGGTTTAAAACACCAATATGGAGCTGGTTATGGGATTGGGTATGAAACGAAAGGCTAATATTTAGGCTCAAAGGGGTTAACGAGGGTTAACATATAAGGTGAGGTCAAGGCTAATATGGGTGATATAACAAAGATTGCCTATGCTCATTTCCCAAAGTTTATGCAATTCTCAAGTCAAAACAAACTTTAAAAATCATGCTCAAGTAACACATTTCATAAATGAACTCAATTAATGAACGATCAAATGAATGAATGGAGAGATAACCAATGACTATAACGTTTTCAAAGAGGAAAGAATAGTGTATAACACTCATAAATGACGAAAGGTACAAAGATTACTCCGTGTAAGTATATACAATGCAACAAAAGATTACCGAGTAATAGAAATCTTAAACCAAATCAATAGAATAATAAAAGTGCATGTGCTTATGGGATTAATGTTTAATTCATGATGTCATTCATAAAATCAATTATCGAGGACTAAAGTCTAATAAATTTTGAAATCAAGAACATGCATCATTCAGTTGTCAATTGGATCAGGCAATTATTGACATTTATCATCGGAAACAAAGGCAAAATGGCCAATAAAGGATAAAAAAGAAAGAAAATCTTTTTGAAATTTTTGAAGAAAAGCATACTAAGTAACTAACATGTGAGGAAAAACATGGAATAAATATAGAAATGGATAGAATATCCTACACCCCCAGCTTAAAACCTGACATTTTCCTCAATGTGAATTAAGAACCTAGTTGAAGAGAGGAAAAGAGCAATATTACAAAAAATTGGGGGCGATCCCCATAAGAACAAACCCAAAGAAACTACAAAACAAGTTAGTACCAAGCATAGCAAAAAAAATAACAAAAATTTAACTAATTACACTATACTAAATTAAAAAGGAAAGTAAAAATAAAAAGAATAAATAGCTAACTATATACAACCTACTATTTAGGCTTCACACTAATTGTACACTAGAAGTCTAAATAGCTAAGGGTCTACTGTGAAAACGATTTTCCTTTGGAGGATAACCGGTGTACCCACACTCTTAAGCATGTCTTTCAAAAAATATGAATTCTATTTGAACAACGGAAGGCATGTGTAAGGCGAAAGAAAGGAACCATCGTCAATTAAATCTTTTGGAAGGACAATGGGGGATTTGGATTGAAAGGGTGACAAAAACATGTGGGGATCGAGAAAAGCAGAATATCCTCCCAAGGATTTTGAAATTGGAATAGGAGGGGGCGTACATGAAGACAAAGATGTGTTCATGGAAGGCGACTCAAGCAAGAACTCCTCATCAGCGAAAAGGTTTAAAATATTAAAGTTTGAAATCGAATCATCGAGTACTTGAGACGGTGTGATAACAGAAAATGAAAATGGGGATGAAAGAAAATAAAACTCAAGAGATGAATCATCATCGCTTGAATATTGAGTTTTGAAGGAAATAAGATCATTTTCAACGAAATGTTCTTCTTTGGGGGCCAAAGAAGAAATCATTTCATTGCAAATAGATATTACGTCATTTTCGCTCTCACTTTCATTATCTATTATGCAATGGGCAAAGTCAACAATGATTTGTTCCAAAGTAGGCACAAAGTCGTCATTTGGTTCAAAACATTCCTCAACTTCAAAAGTCTAGGAAGAAAAATCGGCGTCGGATTCAAATAATAAATCCAATTCATGTTCCCACAAATGATTTTCTTCCCGATAATGGTTTTCAATTTTCTCATTATCAAGCATACGCAAGCCCTCGCCCAAAGTCATAGTCCAAGACGCGGATTCTTGAAAATGCAAACTTTGAAAATTACCATCGGACTTAAACTTAAAGCCATTATTATAGGAATTTTGAAAACTATTGCAATTCATTTCGAAATTCCTATTATAAGGAATTAGAGGCCCAAAATCATTATCATCATAATCAAAATTCCAATAACCTAAGTTTTGTCTTTCGTTATACTCGCCCAAAGTCATTTTTCAATTTGAAATTTGTTCGGACTCTAAGTATTGACCGAAAGTCATAGGATTATGGGGATTTTGAGAATTATAACAATGATTACCTAAAGAATTGGAATAAGACATGCTTACCCCAAAAATGGCTCGAAGTGGTGAATTTCACAAAGAAAATGCGCGTGCGTTAAATTCAAGTGTTTCTTGGCGCTCAAATGTAGAAGTCCTGCAAAAAGGTTAGTCAAAAAATACAAATAGAAAGAAAATACTATGAGATACTAAATCAAATAAATTCTAAAATAAACTCATCCCCGGCAACGGTGCCATTTGATAGACAGGGTTTGTTGCAGTCATGCTAGCGTCACCTACGCGTCGATCGTTTTGTGTTTCGCTCACATGAACTATACAAAAACCTAAACTTATGACTACACTCAACGGGTGAGTATAGCGGCCAAGTCCGGCAATAAAAAAATCCACAGAGACGAGTTGCTAGAATTTATAGGGTTTAATATTCCAAAATAAAAGTGTAAAAGATGATTATACACAAAAAGGAAAAGATGCACAAAAGGGAAATATTAATCTAGGCGAGTGTTTTTAAAGCTAGACTAATAAAGTGAGTAAAAACTATAGGTTGCGTTGAATATCCCTCACCCGAGTTAATTAGTATAAAATGGTTACATAGGTCGACGAGTTATTACAAATGTGTCTCGTTTCGAAAGTTAATTAAATCAAGGGTTGTCACACCCCTAAATTCGCATAAAAGCGTAATATGATTTTGGCGTCAACAAATACCCCGGAAATTACGCACACAAGGTCGTAAGCATGGAGCATACATGATATGCCCCGTCAAATCTCCTAGGCATAATAACTAGGACAACGCACTCGAAATAGAACCGTAAACTCCATCACCAAAGAAAAGCAACATGTCAACACGAAATGAGTTCAATCCGACACAACCTAGACTAAATTAGCTAGAAAGCATATTAAAAACGCGATAAATAAAAGCGATAAAACTACACTAGAAAGCAAGTAAATAAAGCAAGCAAATCTAATTATGAAAACAATTAAATTAAATTACTACAATGGAGATACAACTAAATTAAATGGAAGGGGAGATGAATAGTCAACTTACAAACCCAAAAGGGTGTCAAACCAAAAAAAAATGAAGAATAACTCTCCAAACCCTAAGCTATTCTAACCTAAAATCGATTATAACTGAATATTTATGAAAAAAATGCTTTATATACTAAGTTGAATAAAATAAGAAAAGAAAAGGGAAATGAAAAGAAACGGGGAAAATATCTGCAGAAAAGACAGGATCGATCGATCGATCAAGCAGGTCTACGTCAATCTTCCCCCTATTTTGGTTCACTTGCTTTTCTCTTCCGTTAAAAATTCTGTAACTTCTTTGTTAGGGATCGAAATCGCGCACCATTCGCGGCCATGCAAAGCTTGAAAGGAGGGATACAACTTCTATGAAGATGTTGGTCCAGGTGCCCAAACTATGAATTGACTAAAATTCCCTTGAACGTTCGACTGCGTACAAAAATTAGTCGGAATGCATTCAAACTCCATGCTTAGTACCTAAATACCTACAAAACCCAATTAACCCTTGTAAAGCATGTTAACATAGAAATCCAAGGTTGTCTGGTTAACGAGCATAAATATAGGGAATAAGATACTCGAGGGGGCTAAAATGCATAAGTTCGAGGGATGAAATATGTAATATTTGCATATAATCATCAAGGCAGTTATATAAAATAACTGCAGGAAAATAGTTTAAAAAATTTCAAAATTGACAGATCTCGTTCGAACGAGGTCGTTCGAATGACCTTTCTTAAAAATGAGTTATCTAACGATAGTCCAGTGTAAAGTTAGATAAGTCGTTAGATATCTTGTTCGATCGAGTTCGTTCGAATGATATTTCTAATAATCTTCTAATGAGTTACTAGTGCAGTCTGGGCAATGTCCTTAGATCCAGGTCGTTCGAAAGACCTGGAAGGACTTCGAACGAGATTTCCTTTTTCTTTTAAAAAGAGTTAAAATTAATTTCAAGATTGGTTTTTTATGAAAATTAATTTTCTATGAAAATTACTCGAACACATAAAATGATTTTGGTCATATACCTTTGTATGAAAATGGAATTGAAGGCATAGTAATGTCGCGTGAGCTTTGGATGCCCTATTTTCTAAGGTTGTAGAAGCTTGATGAGGAATGACCCAAAAGCATTTTGTCCAATAGAATGTAGCCAATACTACAAATGACTCGATTGGAAATTTTTCCTTACACATCAAAATACATGTTATATTCTTCCAAATTTCTTTCAAAATAATTTACCTAAAGGTAATCACCTGGAAATTCTTCATGTGGGTGTTCGAATATTCCATAAAGAAATATTGCAAACAGATCCACGTAAGGTTGACTCTTAATAGCTCGAGGGTCCACAAACTTTAGGTAATATTCCAAGAGTATAAGGAACCATCTAGCAACCCTACATACTAGTACATTTTGAGTTAGAAAAATCTTAATAGGATAACATCGTGTCACAATGTGAATTGTGAAAGACAACATATACCATCATCTTTTGGACAAAACATACAAGGGCTAAGAAATGCTTGTTAATGCTAGTGTATTCGGACTTAGGCCCATCCAAGATGCGACTAAAAAAATAAACAGGTTTCTTTATTCCATCAACTTATTGTGCTAGTGTTGCACCAATAGATCTAGCGCTAGAGATGAGATAGACTTATAATAGTATACCGGCCTTTGGAGGAAGCATGGTATGTGGTGAGGTGAGAAGCTTCTTGTGCCACAATTTCATCAAAGGGTGAGTGATCTCCACATTCGGGCTCTGACCCGTTTGCTTTTCAAATCTTTTTCTTTGTAAAACCATTTTAGGTGCCCAGCCACAAGGACACCATGCATAGGACATTCATTCAGGTGACGAGCTGTAGCTGTTTGTGGAAGCTACAGGGATTTGCTTGTAGGCGCTTCTATCACTTGGATTCCAGAGTCACTATCTATCACTTGTAGGGCATGTTGTCCATTACTATTTAGAGACATCTTTTACATTTCAGTTTTGTTTCAGACTTTGGCATGTATTATTTCAGTATTCAGTTTAGTTGTTTCAGTTGTGGGTTTGTAGTGAGGAGTTTTCCTCCAGATTTTATTTACATTATGTGACGGTTATTCGTTTTACTTCAGTATGGTGAATGGTGTTACTTATTTCTTCATTACACATGTTGCATGTTAATCAGACTTTAATTAAAATTTGGCAACTTACTTTTTAAATACTAGGTGGTTAGTAAAATTAAAATGTTTTCGACAGTGATGCTATTAACTGAGCCAACTTGGCATTTTGAATTAATTTAATAAAGGAGTAGCTACCCGGTATTTAATTAGTCGGGGTGTCACATTACAAATGTTAGGATTCGATTTGGGAACAATTGATTGGAGTTTGGGATGATATTTTAGAGGTTTTAGGGTTGAAAAATGGTGAAAAACGAGGCTGTCAAAGGTTGAAGACGAAACAGCGCTAGGTCGCGCGAAGTCGTTCGCACGAGATAGGATGTCGCGCAAAGTCGTTCGAGCGACATGCTGAAGTTGTTCGAGCGAGATCCCTTCTGGTTCGAGCGAGATTGCTAATTTCAAGGAATTTCCTATTTTACCCCTACGTTGGAAAATGGTTAATTTGAGTGGGGAAAACTAGTGTTCGATGAACCCAAAATAGTGCAGAATTATTGGGTGTTATTCAGGGGTAATGATTTGAAATATTCGTCACGATGACGTTACCTTGGAGATTTCGAGAGAGGGATAATCGTAATTGTAAATGCGTCGAGAGTATTAAGTGATAAATACTTACGATATTAGTTCTGAAGAAATGGAACTTATAAGAATAAAAATTATGGTTATTGTGGGACTTATTAGGATTATGTATTAAGGATTTTCGGGTGACATATTATCCTTAGAAATATATTACGAGAGAGGAAATATCGTAACTAAAAATACATTGATAGTATTTAGTGATAAAAATACTACGTATGGAAAATGACACATGGTTGTGTATACGGTTTCATTTGATGGGTTGTTTGAATACCTATTACTTACTAGTATTATGTGTATGACATACCTAGCTGCTTGCTATCACGGGAGGTGGTGTAGAGACAGTCTTATCCTGAGGGGATTTTGACTCGTATCTCAGAACATAGGACTGTGAAGACTTACTTGTGAGTAGGTAAGTTACTGACTATTGAAGCGTACGTATGTGCATGACCCATAGGTATGTGAGCTATGTTCCCCTCCATTATGTGTGTTTTGTATATATGGTTCGTGGCAGACTTTAAAATCGATAGTCCTTATTTGAGTACGAGAGGTACCCGGACATGATAGCAGAGTATGCAATGCACTAAAGGTATAGCCTTGGCGTGCTGTGTTAGTATATATATGATGAGTGGTGGATATTTATATATACTTATGTTATACTTACAATGGGATATTTATAGGATATTAAGATTGGTTTAATGCATATATATAGTAGTGAAAAAAAAATATATATATATATATATGTATGCTTTTGGTATATCTAAAATGAGAAAATATCAGATAATTAAGATAGTGAAATCTTCAGTAATGTAAATAGTGAATACTTGACTTTAGTGTGTTAACACTTAATTAAAATGATAAACATTGAGATAAAATACGGAATACTACTATGAGGTATATCTAGTAGGATAAGTCTTTTCCTAGTAAAAGTGGGTCAGATGGCTAGGTGGGGTTAGATGTACGTTAGGCATGCACATTAGTCAAGAGGTGAGAATCTCATGTGAGAGTTCGAAATAACATGCATATAATACTTGCTTTAATGCAGTTTTAAATACTTGCTAAAACAAATATTTTTACACATCGGGTTGTGACCCGTCTCTTGCATTTCTTCTCTCTTTTGCTATATATATATGTATTAGTACATGTGTCAAGCCACAGGGACACGGGTTCTAGATACATGGATGGTTTATCGAGCTGCAGCTATTGTGGAAGTTGCGGGTTATTTGAGATTAGATGCTTCTCTCATTACAACCAGTTCCTAGTTCAGATATCTCAGTTAGGCCATGTTTCGCCCATCCTCATTAGCAGAGTTATGCTCAGTTTACTCTGTAGTTCTTCTCAGTTGGTTTGAGTATTTATCATGGTTTGGTTTAATTATAAACTGGAAGGTTTTATCCAGTATTATCTATTTAGTATTTGATTCAGTCAGCATTTAATTCTTGTGTATGGTTTATAAATACATGTTCCGAATTTTGAAATTAATTGGTTTAAAGTTTAATTGGAAAAATGTTTTGACTCTAGCTTAATTAAATGTTTGGTAATTAATTAGATTTAAGTTTTCGACAGTGATGCTAAGAATGAACCAACCGAACATTCTGTCATAAATTTTATAAAGGACTGATCACCCGATGATTAATTGGGTGGGGTGTCACAGGTGGTATCAGAGCATCAGGTTCTAGTGTCCTTTAGGATCTGTATGGTTTATTACGTTTCAACTTAGCATTCTTTGATGTAGAGCCTTATTCTAGGATTGTTGTATTCCACTACGTATACGAATTGCGCTCTCCGGCGATTTTGTCTAGTGAAGTCAAATTCCTTTGCAAGAGTGATTGAACTTCGTACTTCGAATAATATGGGACGATCAATGAAGGCCGTTAGCGGGACAACAGGAGGAGGAAAACAATTGGAAGCTGTGAAGCATTCGGGGAACGGTGATCGTGGTAGAAGTCATCAACAGTAATATCTAAGCGTGATGGGCCAATGGATAAAGCTAATCCAAAGGCAATAACATAATTAGAGTGTAGTGACACTCAGAATTTTAAATTCATAAGAAGTTTTCTAGCTCAGAGAAACAGCAAGGAGTAAAAATAGTTAATTAAACTCAGATATTGGGTTCGGGTTGACCATTTATAATTTTCCATCTTCTAGTCAGATAGAAATATGGAAGAGATGTTGAAATTATCACCAGTAGGTCGGGTTGATACCGAACGTAAAGGATGAGTTAACTTGGTAAGCTAACTTCGTGACCAAAGTAGAAGTCACGGAAGATAAAAAGGGTCCATAAGTTGAAAATGGACACGTGAGTAGAATGCCCTAGCGTGAATGGTAGGTGTGAATAAGGTGACTAATGTCAACGTCATCAAAGTATATGTTTACTAGAGTATGTCAACACCCCAGAAGAAAGGGATCCAGCCAAATTGTGATACCTAGCCGAAGGGCAATATTGAATTCAATAGTGTTAGTAGAATATCCCCATAAAGTATACCCAGTGAAGGGAAACCTATTTAAATGATATGATTAAATATTAATGTAATGGTGATGGATTCATTCAAGATCAGCGGTTCGATCATGTGTTCCATATGCCCTGTAGAGCGCAAGGAACAATGAAAATAATAACTAGGAGTTAAGACTACCAGGTCCGAGAGAAGGACATCCCAACAAGTCTAGGAGGACCAGTGAAAAGGAAATTACCCTGTATATAGAGATAAGGGTTACCAGTATTGAATGTGATCACGTGAGTAGTGAAATTGATAAGTATCGAGAATAATAAATCGTGCCTGTAAGGCATACTAATTAGAGAAGTAAAATATCCAGCGTGAGGATTGGGTCAAGAGAATGGGAACTAGTAATTAATAACTCGAGATTAATGGGTCTAGGTAGGACCAGCATAGTATTCAATAACTATAGCATATCGTATTTCGGGGTCGACGGGGCCGAGGAAATAAAGGGAAGACCATTAAGGCCATATTTGAGGCCTATAGATATGGGGCCAATGTATCAATGTGGGGCGAGTAATTCATAAAATGGAATAAGAAGGAAGAGTCTAATGAGTTGAATTCGAAAGGTATAACGGTTGTAGATAATTATGGGTCACAAAAAGTGCGTGTGGTGACCCTACGACCAGGCTAGACTGATGAAGCCTTATTTTATCCTCATAAATAAATGTTGAGCTCAAGTGACGTGGGTGTGTCACAACATATGTGAATAGTTAACAATAAGAATTTGAGTGTACATTCGGTTTAGTGGGTACGCTGACGACAACAACCTTATTATGTAAATGACTACCATTTGGTAGCGGGATTTTTGTGCCACCTGCGGGGAGGAGCAAGTGTGGACACTAAGAGAAATTTGTATATGCTATATTGTAACGATTCGTGCTCCTTTTAACGTTATGATAATAGAGAATATTATGATTATATTGTATGGTTAGTATTTACCATGGGTTTGAATAGTTGTATATTATGTGATAAGACTATTGTAGTGAAAAATTTAAATTTTAAATATATGGTTTTGGTGAGGCATCACCTGAAAGACGGTTGAGCCTGCATATGTGTTGTATTATATTGTAGACCTCAGTGAGCATGTTGTCTTACTATGTTGATCCCGGTGAGCAGAGATGTTTTACTCATGTGATTTAGGGTATATTGAATTATTGTAGAGCGGAGAGATATAGCTCAAAAATTATATAGCGCTAATCACTCGTGATATTGAGAGCCTTGCATTTTATACCGTCTTTAGTAACATGAGAGTGGATGAGTAGACTTTTATGATCATAGACGGGAATTCAGGGTCATATGTTATGGATTAAAGACTTAATGGATTCCGAAGACCAGCAGTGTTAGTTAGTAGTGTATCGGGGGGGTTCCTTATTTGGATTTCACTTTGCGAGACATCCCACGCATGAAACTTAGCAAACGTTGGAGGTTGGGAGAAATGTGCCTTTAATTCATGGATTTAGTATCGTAATGATTACCCATATACGTAATTATAACCGTGAGATAAGGGTTATGTTACAGATTAAGGACGATGGGGTCGTATAAGAATAATATGTAATAATGTTACCAATCGTCGACACCATGAGCAGATCGATGGGACATCCTATGTTATTATTAGGTGGAAAGGGCAGGGAGACTGAGCAGGACCTTACCATATAGTCATGCCAAGTATGTGGGACATAATTTGTTATTTATATAAAACGTCTAGTACGGTGGTGCGGCAATGCACAAAGCATAGGGTGTATTGGCGCCCTAGACATTTGAGTAATAAATTTTTCTTTCATAAGTGAAAGATTGTGATAAAACGCGTATTGTGAGAGGTAACTGAATGTAGAAGAGTGTGACTGCGGGATTTAGCTATTTGATGGGCTAGGGAAGTTAGGACCGTTAATTCCCAAAATTTACCAGAAGGATAGTATAAGAAGAATCCGATATAGTTTAACTCGGGGAAGTTGAAACTTACTCGATATGAAATGGAGAGAATATGTTTCATGAGAATCTAAAGTTTAAAGGGAGAGAGAAGGACTGGCGACATGCAGTGATGACCTAGTCGCCTGAGCTATAGATATGGATGTGGTTATAAAAAAGGTAATATGCATATCGATATAAAGCCGTAGTAGTAATGGCTTAAGCAAAGCAAGACATTTCTGAGCTCCAATTAGAAGTGGTCCATTAGGAAATAATAGATGTCCTTTAGCATTAGGAATTCCTTGGTAGTAATGGGGGAGAGTGAATCCCTGAAAAATTACAAAGTTATTTACTTCGCAATGGGATCACGAACCTATGTGGGTGAATGTGGGTTGGGAAATTAAAGTAGCTCATGTTATGCAAAGTTAGGACAAATCATAAGGGGTAACAGTACACTACAACCATTATCCCTAGGATAGTAAGGTTATATGGGGTATTAATAGAGTTTTGTCCAAAGGAGTCAAGAGAGTTATGACTCGATTATTAGGAAGAGTTTCCGAGAGGCCATGAATATCAAGATGCGAACGTATCCGGCCAAACACACTGGCAGGCAAAAGGGCAGACTGAGAGTTCTAGTTGCACATTGTGAAGTATGTGGTAATTCCAATTATAGGAAGGTTTAGTGTAATATCTTCCACTGGTGGAGTTAGTGTAAGACGACTCCCCTCAACTTATTATCCATAGAATTTCATTCGAAGCGTTATATATATATATATATATATATATATCCTTGTTATCCTTGTGTTTATTGGATAGAAGGGAGGACAATAATCAACTAGGCCCAGAGACATTTTAGGGCCCGTTAACCAAGGTGAAAATGATTGGGAGTTGCATTTTTGCATGTTGGAATGGGGAAATTGGTACCGAGTGATGTGTGATCTTTTCCTATTATTGTTAAGTTTGAATCGGTAGCATACATGCTTAGGTTCCATAGACCTTTGCGGAGGAAGTATAGCAAAAATGTGTTAATATTTGTAGTATGTATCGTGGGTAAGACAAACTTGTATTATCCAAATATCAAATAACCTACTAGTGCGAGTAGTAGGAGGCTAGATAGTAACTATATATAAGTTAAGTGGTGAAACTTAAATGGTAAGGCATGGAGAGTAATTAATCAGTGAAGTGTTCATTATTAAGGGTATTCGGTAATGTACTGTATGGGTGGTACTGCGTAAATTCCTGAGATGTGAGGTAAATACCCGGAGTTTTCCTCACCAGAAATGCTTATTTTCTGAATTTCTAGGCGAAATTCCGTTATTAGGGGGGAAGTATGTAATACCCCATATTTTCGAAGACTTAAATAATTACGTGATTTATTATTACTATGGGATTAATTATATTAAAAGGTGAGAATTAGTTATTAATCCGAATTTAAATTGAATATTTACTAGCGTGACGAGAAGTTAGTAACTTTTAATATTACTATGAGAATAAGTAATATGGAATGACGATTTTTATATAATTTGTCGTGATAGAGAAATACGACAGTTTGGTATAGTAAGTCGGGGCGCGCGTGTGAGCCGTGTCAGAACTAATTAAGTGAAGTAATAAAGTAAATTATTTTTAAGTAACTCGTATGATCATTTCGAGTGTGCCTCTGAGTCCGGGTATTTTATTTGGACTCCGGGACATTTTAAGGCCAAGCCGGCACCCGGTAGGGGTAGTTTTGTAATTTGGATTTTTGGAGCAATTAAATGGACGAAAATTAGAGATATCTTATATCAGCTAATTGGGGACAGTCAGGGATAGGTTAAACCAAAATCAAGAGATAGCCATAGTGGGTGAGGGAGAGCAATTTCCAAAGGAGGAGAAGCTATGTTCACCACCTTGCACAACCACCACCACCATCGTGTAGATCGGAACGCGAGGAGCACTTCCATACCAGCAACATCAACGGATCAGACCTTCGAAATCGAGGCAAGTGTTTATTTTTTGCTTTTATTAGCGATAATTATGTTCATGTTAGTCTAGGTTAATAAACCTTGTGATGAAAATTAATTTGGGTAAAATTGGAGAACTATATCATTAATTAGGGCTGATTTGATAAGCATTTGAATACCATATGGAGATAGGATGATGCCTACAAAATTTGGATGATCTCTATGAACAAATCTGGATTTAATTTGAATTTATGCATATTAATTTAAGAACTAGGGTTCTTGACAATAGAGTTTGGGGATTTCAAATTATATGAATGATTGGTGATGATTTAATGATTCTAGGTTGTTAGAATTCATTTACAAATGTTTGGATTCGATTTGGGAACAATTGATTGGAGTTTGGGATGATATTTTAGAGGTTTAAGGGTTGAAAAATGGTGAAAAACGAGGTTGTCAAAGCTTGAAGACGAAACAGCGCCAGGTCGCGCGTAGTAGTTCGCGCGAGATAGGATATCGCGCAAAGTCGTTTGAGCGACATGCTGAAGTCGTTCGAGCGAGATCCCTTCTTATTCGAGCGAGATTGCTAATTTTAGGGAATTTCCTATTTTACCCCTACGTTGGTAAATGGTTAATTTGAGTGAGGAAAACTAGTGTTCGACGAACCCAAAATAGTATAGAATTATTAGGAGTTATTTAGGGGTAATGATTTCAAATATTCGTGACGATGAGATTACCTTGGAGATTTTGAGAGAGGGATAATCATAATTTTAAATGTGTCGAGAGTATTAAGTGATAAATACTTACGATATTAGTTCTGAAGAAATGGAACTTATAAGAATAAAAATTATGGTTCTTGTGGGACTTATTATGATTATGTATTAAGGATTTTCGAGTGACATATTATCCTTAGAAATATATTACGAGAGAGGGAATATCGTAACTTAAAATACGTTGATAGTATTTAGTGATAAAAATACTACGTATGGAAAATGACACTTGGTTGTGTACACTGTTTGATTTGATGGGTTGTGTGAATACCTATTACTTGCTAGTATTATGTGTATGACATACCTAGCTACTTGACATCACGGTAGGTGGTGTAGAGAAAGTCTTATCCTGATAGGATTTTGACTCGTATCGGAGAACATAGGACGGTCAAGACTTACTTATCAGTTGGTAAGTTGTTGACTATGGGAGCGTAGGTATGTGCGTGACCCATAGGTATATGAGCTATGTTCCCATCCATTATGTGTGTTTTGTATATATGGTTCGTGGGAGACTTCCGAATCAATAGTCCTTATTTGAGTACGAGATGTACCGGGACATGATAGCAGAGTATGCAATGCACCACAGGTATAGCCTTGGGGTATTGTGTTAGTATATATATAAATAGTGGTGATAATTTATATATACTTGTGTTATACTTACAATGTGATATTTGTAGGATATTAAGATTGGGTTAATACATATATATAATAGTGAAAGATATATATATATATATATATATATATATATATATATATATATGTATGTATACTTTTGGTATATCTAAAACGAGAACATATCAGATTATTAAGATAGTGAAATCTTCAGTAACGTAAATAGTGAACACTTGACTTTAGTGTGCTAACACTTAATAAAAATGATAAACGTTGAGATCAAATACGGAATACTACTATGAGGGATATCTAGTAGGATAAGTCTTTTCCTAGTAATAGTGGGTCAGATGGCTTGGTGGGGTTAGATGTACGTTAGGCGCGCACATTAGTCGAGAGGTGAGAATCTCATGAGAGAGTTCGAACTAACATGCATATAATACTTGCTTTAATACCGTTTTAAATACTTGCTAAAATAAATATTTTTACACATCGGGCTCTGACCCGTCTCTTGCATTTATTCTCTCTTTTGTTTTATATATATATGTATTAGTACAGGTGTCAAGCTACAGGGTCATCGGTTCTAGATACTTGGATGGTTTGTCGAGCTACAGTTGTTGTGGAAGTTGCGGGTTATTTGAGATAAGATGCTTCCCTCATTACATTCAGTTCCTAGTTCAGATATCTCTGTTACGGCATGTGTCACTCATCCTCATTAGCAGAGTTGTGCTCAATTTACTTTGTAGTTCTTCTCAGTTGGTTTGAGTATTTATCATGGTTTGGTTTGTAATTGTAAACTAGAAGGTTTTATCCAGTCTTATCTATTCAATATTTTATTAAGTCATTATTTAATTCTTGTGTATGGTTTATAAATACAAGTCCCAAATTTTGAAATTAATTGGTTTAAAGTTTAATTGGAAAAATATTTTGACACTACCTTAATTAAATGTTAGGTAATTAATTGGATTTAAGTTTTCAACAGTGATGCTAAGAATGAACCAACCGAACATTCTATTATAAATTTTATAAAGGACTGATCACCCGATGTTTAATTGGGCGGGGTGTCACACCAACTTAGTTCAAGGGAAAAAGGACAAGCACTTTGATGCAATAAAGGCAAGGCGGAATTATTAAAATGACTCAATAAGTGCAATAATTAGTAATAAATACTAATCAAGAACATAAGAATAAAAGAATAAAATTAATGATAATAGCTCACAGAATGTTCTCGTGTATTGAGAAATTAGGTATCAAGATTTAACATTAAGATCCCCAAAATAAATGATAAGTGAAAGTATTTATAGTGGTACAAGGTCATTCGGTCAACCTTTCATACATTAAATGCTCTGAGCCATCATTAAATGCCAAAGATACTGTGCATTTAATGCAAAAGGTGGTGAATCAAATGCATGAAACATTATTTTTGGGAGAGAACATTGTTCGTGCTATCAAAATGTCTTTCATAATGATTGTAATGTTACAAGTTGGCACAAAGGATTAGTTTGTGGTGGCTGATGGGACTTTTTTGCAAATGGGACAGCGGTCCAATGAATGAACCCACTCAAGTGCCAGTTTTCACGCGCTCCTAAATGTCAGAAATAATGGAATCATAAAAGATATTAAATTTTAGTAATAAGATAAATTGTCTTATCAACTGAATCAGCGATAAGGTTCCTTGATATGAGGTTCCCCTAGTAACTTTACTTTGTTTGTGATTGTTTGGGTAATGTTCCTTCGTGAAACGTTCCTCGAACGAACTTCTTTGACAAGGTCCCTCAAATGAGGTCTTTTGGGGGGAAGTGTTTTGGGATGCTAAATTGATCGTATCAAAGAGAGATTTTGCCTAAGTGTATCAAGGAGGTTGGGGTTGTTTCTCAATATTTCCTTGTTCTCATTCCGCCAGACAAAGTCCCTATGAGATTCCCTAAATGAGATCAATTGATAGAGCATGAAAACTTTCTCATGTCCTATCAGACATGGTCCTTCCCAGGTACTAAATAGCCTAAATATTATTACAACATATCCCAAATATTCCCAAACGGTAATAAATATAACTAAGTACAGTAGCCATATCGCCTACACATCGTCAAGCCCACCTGTGCCGACGCGTGAACCCCCAAGCAGATAGGACGGTCCACTAGAATGTCCACACACAAACATATAATAATACGTAGAATTATCCCATATAATATGTAAGGGTAATTACTCCATAATTACCATAAAAATACAACCAAAGTCCATAACATCTTTCCATTTATTAATAATTTACTATCTAATAAATTATTAATTCCATCCCACAAAAATTTAGCTACACAACTAGTTAATTCAAAAATTCCTATTTAATGTGCGCACAGATAAATTCCTTATTTTCCCAATCCAGGTTCCATTCACTCGCTTGGACTCATCAAATGTCTCACCACCAAAATCCCAGGCCCAATACCCTTGTAAATGTTAATATTCCTCAATACCCCTATAATTACCATCTAATAAATTATAGATTATACTACATAATTAATTACTTAATAGGCTAATTAATGATAATTATTCCCACTTAAATATGACTAGAACAATATTGAACCCACCCTTAGAATTTTCTTTTTTCCTTTATTCATTTTTTTTTTCCGGCAATACTATATCAAAAATATAAAGAAGGAATCCAACTCGTACAGTTTCGTAAAAAGGGGAAAAAGGCCAAAAACCCACTAGACGTTGCTCAAATGATAGGCTTGGTCTTTCGCGCAACTTGACATGTCGTTCGAACAACATGTCAGGTCGTTTGAATGACATCCTTCTCCTCTACGCCTCTCCTTCTTCCCAGAACCAAATTTCAACTCAGAATATTTAACCCAAAAACTCTTACATGCCCAGAAACCCTCACACGCAATCCCTCAATTGTTAAACCAATCCCAAAATTTAAACATTTGTATAACCCATAATTTTATGTGTTCTATCCCAAAAGCAAACCCATAACTGATACACTTATACCCAAAAAAAGCAGCATTGATTAAGGATTTTTATGTTGGATCAGTCTTCGAATTTCAGTCCTATCTAACTCAAAATAAGGCATTTGTTATGCAATTTATATCATGATTTCAATCCAAAATTAATAGAAATGTCCTCTACATTAATTTATAATATGTCCCCATTTAATCATCAAGCCTTAAGTAATCTCCCATAAATATTCAGATTTTTGATACCTAATTTTTGGGACAAAATCTACATATAATTCAGTCCTCTACATGTGTTGTCCAACATCAAATCAAATCTTGTCAAACCTAAATCCCAAAAATTTAAAGTGACTAATTATATACATTAAGAAATAAATTGGAAACATAAATTAAGCAAGATAATAATTCCCTTAAATTTTGGTAGAAGAATTACTCTTGAAGCTCCCTTAGTTTTCCCCTTGGTACTACCTCTTTTCCCCTTCTTCGGTATTTCTTCCTTTTCTCTCCCGTGGATGTTAGTTTAGGTTTCCTCTAATGATAGTGGAGGAGTGGTTTACCCCCACTTAAACAGTCGTTTAGTGGGTAATCCCAAGTTAGGCCTAAAACCCAACTTTTGGACCCCTAAATAAGCTTGAATCCATAACCCAATTAGCCCCAAAGCTCCCCTACTCCTATACCTATAACCCAAGACCAGTTTAAATATTTAAAACACTAAACTGAGTCTCTAATGCTCCTCAAAACTCATCCTAATTATTTTTGTTTAACTTGTACATGTTATTATGCTAAAAGGGCACGCACCCGAAAATTTATTTATGTGTTATTTATTTTTCACTCGCAAGCCCCTAACGTCAAGTTGAGTTTTATTTTTTTTTAAATCATTATCTTTACTTAAATAAAAATTTTACTCACTTAAATTTTAAATCTTCCCAATTTAATTTATTCTCAAAAATAAATTAAAACCATTAAATCCATTTATATCATAATATTTTATTCTAAAAATCACTGGGTATTTCATTCTCCTCCACTTATAACCGAATTTCGTCCTCAAAATTTGCTAAAGGCCAACCTTATATTTCAAACCGCTTTATTAACTCAATTTTTACACCCAATAAGTCCATACCCATATCCCATGAGATAAAAGAAAAGGCTCACCCATGTCTATCATAACATTGTTGGGGTGTTCATATATTCCACATTATATGTACACACACATAACATTAGAAAAAATTGATGGCACATATACATATAATTTGTACCATTCATACCAAGCATAACCATACACCAAATATACCACCTTACATGTACATGAGAAAGAAAAATAATGATCTCAGTATTCGACTTCCCTCAACTCCCGACTTTTGCCAATTTCGTGCGTGGGATGTCTCCCAAGCGAAATCCAAATAAGGAACCCTCCCGATACACTACTGTATGACTTAGTAAGTTATTGAGATCCATCTGCCCAAGATTAAAAGAAAAAGAAATTAACATTAATGTGTGCAGTAATACTATAAATTTAACTTTTTGCCCATTGCCAATTAAAGTCTCATATCGAAAAAGATATATACTAAATTTCCAATAAATTTAACCATTTAATTATACTAATAATCATTACCCCAAAATGTATTAGGGTCTAACATCTCTCATCTCTTGACATGTGCTACCTTCATGCATGGTATATCTCGCAAGTGAAATCCAAACAAGGAACCCTCCTGATACACTACTATATAGCGTCGTCGGTCATTGAGATCCGTCAGTCCGGGACCCATATTTATAATATACTCCATAAATTTTTATCAGGCTCTCTAGTTACCCATTTAACCATATTTAAACTCAAAGTGTCACAATTTCCTTTATTATTTTCCACTATGAAAATAAACATTAATGACTGATAAATTACAAATATGACAGTGCCAAGAAAAATAAACAAAAATATCCTAGTATCCAATATTTCTCAACTCCCGACATTCGTTACTTTCATGCGTGGGACGTCTCGCGAACGAAATCCAAACAAGGAACCATCCCAATACACTATTAATTATCTCTGTCAGTCATTGCGATTTGTTGGTCTAGGACCTAAGTCTATTAAGATTTTTAAATCAATATATATGGCTTCACAAACCTACTCATTCCCATAAAGGCTATCACTGTCCATTTCCAATGACATCATCAGTATAATAATATTATTTATGATTGTACACCTCATCATGTAATCGGGACTACGATTAGTCCTAACACTCCCAAGGGAACCAAATACTTCTGAAATAAGAACTCCTTTCTCTTTGCATACCTTTAAAAAAAATAGGAAGATTTCATCGTTGGATAATTATCTTACTACGACATATCTTAACAATTTCGCCTAAAATAAGCATAAGCCTCCTCGTAGGAATTTCTATACATCTACTGACCAACCTAAGCTTTCCCCTTCTCACCGACGGTGAACCAATGTAAAAACAATATCCCAAGTATGAAGTCCAACCTCTCCAATGTACTAACAAAACCCAAGTGAACACTAAGTTCCAATATCCAACAAAACACATCCTACACATACCAAAATAGGGAAAAACACATTGTTTACTATCGATGCTATCACTAGTCTCTTTTTAAGAGATAATTTTATCTCTAATCAGATGCCTATCTCGTTGTGGGTCCTAGTTTATACAAACCAACCTCTGCTGGTGCATTATTGTACGTAACCACCTCCTCAAATTCTCTAATTGTATTTCATAAAATTATTAGACACTAAATTTTTGGAACTCCTCAAAATTCTAGCAAGTGACCGACACTAAGGTCTCTATGAATATCTCTCCAAAACTGACCCCTTTCTTGAACGGGGAATAATGACTAGCAAAGAATGCAATGATTCCTAATCATAGGGCTCTACATCAAAGGACCCAATGTAGAACATAACGAGCTCAAATGCAGATACTAAGGACACTAGAACCATGCTCTGATACCAACTATAATAACCCCCATTTTCTCACGTAAAGGCTGGCCATGCACTACACGCCGAAGGTGGGGCTTGTCGATCAATTAATACCATTCTCAACACAACACAATATAAATACTATTATTTTGAAGTCCAATGCCTTAAAACTTTATAAATATTTCACTAACAATAATTTAAACTCAGCTAAACCAACTAAAATCGTAGATCTAGCAACAAGCATCGAGAGATCGCGAGGCTGGTACAGCAACAGTCCTGCTATTCCTGTCTTGAATTAACCTAATGGAAATCATTTATAATTTGGGTTAGGGACCGAGGTGGGAAATAATTAACTTGAATAAATTATGATTACAATATTACATTCAATGCCCAATAAGTACCCCCCCCCCTTCGTCCCTCACATGTATATAACACCTCACCCCTCATTTATGTGTGATATACTCGCACCCCAATACGTCCCAAATAATAAATTATGACATCACCTCAACTATAGAATGATTATATCAATAATTAATTAATTAAATGTAATCCCTACATTTAAATTGTTAACATACATTTATTCCAATATCATCAGTATCATGTATAAGGTATAAACACCTATTATGCATTACAGGTCAAGAATAATATTTATCGTCCACATCTTTAGACAATTTAATTTAATTCCATAGTATCTGGGGAATTAATAAAATATATCCTTCCATATATATGACACATAAGGGCATCTACCGTTGGTGTCCAATTCATGCTATATCGGTAAGTCCGAAGGAATCTATTATCCAGAGCAGACACCACAAACCACACACAAGATGGGGGCGGTCTCTACGCAGGACACCTGAACATGGGTCATACCCAGTTGTGATACAGGAACGGTCAGTGCCAAAGCCTACCTCTAGAGGGTGGAGCCTCCACGTAGTAACTATATCACCTACACATCGCTAAGACCACCTGTGCTGACGTGTGGTATGCGACCCGATGTATGAACCCCCGAGCCGATAGGACGGTCCACTAGTATGTTAACACACAAATATATAATAGTACATATTATTATCACATATAATATGTAAGGGTAATTACTCCATAATTACAATAAAAATCCAACCAAAGTCTACAACATCTTTCAATTTATTAATAATTTACCATCTAATAAATTATTAATTCCATCCTATAAAAATTAATTTAACCAGCACAGTAGAGGAATCATAAGTATATGTATATATATTTATCACTCATATAATATATAATCTAATCTGCACCCCACTTAAAATCTATGGTTCTTGTATAGTCTGATATCAAGTCCCCATATCTCTCGTACAAATGGGAATACTAGTTCGGAATCACTCTCGAACTATATTAACACAAAACACACATAATCGAGGTGAAGCATAGTTCCAAGTCTCTATGAGGTCAGCACATACCTTCACGTCTCTTAGTACCGTCTGACTACCATTCTCGGATAGCCTGTACCAAGGATGCTATCTTCTAAGGTACAAGTCAATATCCCTTATAATGGTCCAATCGAGATAAGACTGTCCCGTCATGGAAACCTCCATGATAGCAAGTAACGCGGGTATGATTACACACATATATACAATATATATATATATATATATATATATATATATATATATATATATATATACAAGCACCAATATATATATTCACATTATTCTACTAGGTACGCCCACGACCCCTAATATATTAGAACCATGCGTGGCACATAACGCCCGAGTTCTACATACAATTAAATCATTCTTTTATTTTCTCAATTACCGCAAGTCCTTATGTACTTCTCGACTCTCGGAGTGTATCATCTTGATAAATATAAAATCAGTAGGTGTACACTCACTACCCTACTGGTCTGAGTCCTTCTTAATTATAACAAGACCTAATTTAACGAATGCACGATTTCCATTCCAATTTATACCCCTGAAATCCCACGGTTAAATCTCATATAAAGTCATATTACCCGGACCCTACTTATACCCTACTGGTCCTTACCTAGTCCCATTATGATGTTTAAATTACATCTAAGGGTCCTTACACTTTGGGATCAAATTAACATTAAAAAGGGGAAGAAGTTTCAATTTCAAGGAGGGGTCGATCGAACGATGAAAATGGTCGATCGATCGATCGAGCAGTTATTGGCCGAGTTTCTCCAATTCAAGCCTACGGGTTTCTTCCAATTTAAATCATCAAACCTCTATTAAAATGTTCCAAATTCCCAACCAAACATCATGGATGTTATATAAACCAATATGGATGATTTCTAACGTAAAACATTCATTAATTCCTAAAGAATTGTCATCAAATGGATTAATTCAAGAATTTATCATTTAACCATAGTTTATCTAATTTTCTTAAGAATTCCATTAGTTTCCATATTTTTATCTCTACTAGGCACTAAATTTTCTGGTTAATATTCTATATATAACAAGATATTCATTCTAACATGGTTTCTACTCTAAATTGCAATAATAATCTCCCAAACAACATTTAACTTTCATGGAAACATAAAATCATCATCTCCTGCACTACCATGGACGTGTTATCAACTAAATAACAACAAGTTGGATAATTGCCTCAGGAATGAAAGACTGAATTGTAAAAGGTGATGGGTATGATCTCGCTCCTCGTTCCCCGATCTATGCATTGTTGGTGGAATTTATGACAATGGTGTAGGGTTGGTGGTTCTCCTCCTTAGAAACCTCCTCTCTTATCCCTCCCTTAGCCTCTCTACAACTCCAGTATTTATAACCCTTGAGGACTCTACTTCGAGTCGGATATAACCTCTCAATTTTCATCATTAATTAAGGCCTAAAATGGGTAATTACCAAAATACCCTCCCGGATTGCCGGTTAGGCCTAAAAACGTCCCGAGAAACAAACTAAACCCCCTGGTACACTTTTCTGACTATCTCGAACCGTATGGACACATTGGTGAACTTCAAATGAAATATGGACGACTTAAAATTTATTTACTTTTTATTCCATCAATTTAGTCCCAACACGACACATGCGCGCCCCGACTTAATTATTCTAATTGTCGTATTATTCAATCGCGACAATTTTAATTAATTCAATATCATATATTACTTTACTCTTTTAGTAATATTCAACATAATTCTCACCAATAATTACTAACTCTCGTCATGCAAGTAAATATCAAATTTAACATCCCGATTAATATTAAATTAATTTATCCCAATTTAATTTAATAAATCCCATAATTAAAGGCCATAGAAATATGGGTATTACATATTTCCCCCCTTACAATGGAATTTCATCCCAAAATTCAAAAAAAGTATACCAAATAAGAACAACTTGACTATATGTCGCGAATTACATCCTTGCGCTCACGAGTAAACTAATATTTACCACCTATACATTACGCTATCAAATACCCTTAATAATGAACACCTCACGTATGTTCATTTTAAATTTAAGGTTACCCTATCACGTAGGTTCCTATCCAAGTCTTATCGATTAAGATATTCACTATCTAGCCATTTATTATTCGCACCTTAGTAGATTAATCGTTCTTTTGATACATACAATTTCGTCTCGCGATAATCTCACACAAGTAAGTTGTTTGTGAAATATATTTTTTACACACATTATATACTCTAAGTCTTAACCCATCTCTGAGTTTCGCAATAGGACTTGGTCGCCCACATTTGGCTAACAAGCAGGAAAACAATGAGACTTACCGTGCATACTTAAACTGCCACTACGCCCAAAAGTGAACTTATATGAGTTATTCTACACAAACTCAACTTATGGAAGGGATTTTTCTCATCCACCCATAAGATTCAAGGGTACACATATAATTTATTTTTTCAAATGCCCGGTTAGTCTGCTTGATCTGCTCATCCGTCCGCAGATAATAGACCGTACTCTATCACTTGGTCATATGGCCTCGTGAACACTCTTCCAAAATAAAAAGGTGAAGATCTTATCCCAATCGAACACAATATCAATCGGAACCCATATAATATCACTATCTCGATTATAAAGATCTACGCAGATTGTCCCGTAGTATGACCAGTCCTAACTTAGCATAACGTGAGCTACTTCGTTGAATGATTCCTAGAGCGAATGAGACTCAAATTTCTTCCACGTAGCCTTCATGGATCATGGGAGACTTGCGAATGAGAGTGGCATAGAAAATTCGAACCTCATCCTCGTAGACCCTATCAAGTGGTGTGTTAAAGAAGGTGCACCATCCACGGCGGTTGAAGAGGGCAGTGACCACTTGGGGAGATCGTTCCACATGGATTTACATTAAATGTGAATGGTGCGGGTGGGCATGAAAAAATCATTGAACTAATCCCGCTCTTACTTTGAGAGAATTATATGGTGGCCCCCTCGTCGAGGACGTCGATTGAATCATATTTGCTGACATTAGGGTTAAAGCTTCTTGCCCCTTAAAGGTGGAGGAGTGAGCATAAGAAAATTGAAAAGAGAGGAGAATAGGACTTTGGTGTGGAGGAAAGTGTGGGAGGACTGCATATCTAGGTGTGAAAGGTTAGTTTATGGTTGGAAAGAGTAAAGGAAGGGGTTAAAAATGGTGGATGGATTGAAAAGTGTGAAATTTTGGGTGGAAGGGATTTTTCGGTGGGTGAATTTCGAAAGTAGGGGGATTGTATTTGGTGGGGAAAAAAGTAGGGGGAGAAGAATTTGGTAGAAGGTGATAAGAACCGGTTCAGTCAATGGGGCAAACCGTTTCGCTTTCCAAACTGGTTCGGGTTACGGTCCTAATACTGAGATCTTCCCTTAAGTTATTTTTTTCCTTTTTTTTTCTTAGGCAACGTGTTTAAACCCCCAAGTTATCCTTTTTAGTGTATCTTAAGACTCCCTAAACACTTTAGTACCCTGGTGCACCTAAAGCTCTCTCTTGTAATGTGCGTATGATATCCTATGTGTGAAAACCTAATGTGGTGCTCCTAACATTCCTCAATCGTGATCTCTACGAACCTATAACATACCCTAAAATAGACTCTACTCACTAGTAACAAAACAAAATCACCCCATATGCATTGGGGGTGCAACGACCTCTTTCTCAAACTCAAGCATCCCCGTAGATGGGGTCTGACAACCGAATCATGTTGGCTTCTTCAACACATGCCTCAAGATATGGCTTTAGGCGGTGTCCATTAACCTTAAATGTATCCCCACCCTTCAAATTTTCTAGGTCTATCGCACTGTGGGGAAACACTCCCTTCTTGATTAACGGGCCAATATGTCGCGAACGTAACTTGCCAAGAAATAAGTGTAGGCTTGAGTTATAAAAAAACACCTTTTGACCCAGACGAAACTCCTTTCGATGGATAGTTCGCTCATGTGCTTGTTTCATACTTTCTTTTGATATGTGGGAACTCTCATGTGCATCGTTTCTTATTTCTTCCAACTCGTGTAATTGAAGTTTTTGCACTTCACCGGATTTATTTAAGTTGGAGTTCAACCTCTTAATGGCCCAATATGCTTTGTGCTCTAACTTTACGGGGAGATAACAAGGTTTCCCATAGATAAAGAGGAATTGATACATTTCACAGGGGTTTTTACATACCGTCTGAGGCACCCATAGTGCATCGATTAATCGAGTAAACCAATCCTTTCGGCTAGGACACAGGGTCTTTTTGAGAATTTGTTTAATCTCTTGATATGCTTGCTCGTCTTGCCCATTCATTCTGGGGTGATAATTCATCCTAACCTTGTGGATGACTCCATACTTTCTCATTAATTTCTCAAATGGCCTATTGCAAAAGTGCGTGCCATTATCACTAATAATTGCCTTCGGAGTACCGAAGTGAGGGATTTTGTGTTCATGAATCCACCTTATTGTCATTCGTCCTTATAGATATGGCCTCAACCCATTTTGACATATAGTCTACCGCGATAAGGATGTATAATAGGAAGCCAAATTAGGTAGGGAAAGGACCCATAAAATTGATGATCCAACAGTCGAATATCTTGATGACGAGAATAAGGGTAAACAACATCATGTCGCACCAAGTAATGGCTCACATTCTTTGGCACCTATAGCAAGATTTGCAATGGGAATTTACATCTCAAAAAATTATGGACCAATAGATATCATTTTGAAGAATTTTAGTCGCCGCCGTTTTCATGGAAAAGTGGCCTCCACAAGCCTCAAAATGACAAAATTGGTTGACAATAAGAATCTCGTCATTCGGTACACATCTCCGGATTATTTGGTCGGCGCAATACTTGAACAAATATGGATCGTCATAGAAAAACATGTATGCCCACGTATGAAACTTCCTCTTCTCTTGTGGTTTCCAATAGGATAGGGCGACCCTCATAACAAGATAATTAATGATATTCACAAATTAGGGGAGAGAGGAAATGGCGAATAATTGATCGTTTGGAAAATAATCATCTACAGGCAAAGGATCTTGAGATACGTCAAGCAAGATCCTCGATAAATCATCGGCTATGAAGTTTTATACTCCTTTCTTGTGTTTTATAGAAAGATCAAACTATTGGTGTAGTAAGATCCACCTAATTAGGCGCAACTTTGCATCCTTTTTGGAAAGGAGATACTTGAGAGTCGCGTGGTTTATAACGTGTGTGATGGGAGACCCGATAATATAGGAGCGAAACTTATCAAGGGTGAATACTATCGATAAAAACTCTTTCTCCATGGTAGAGTAGTTCAATTGAGGTAAATGATGTGGGCTTTTTTGTCTCATCATTTCCCTAAACAACTTCAATCGCAAACTTACTCATAGCACACATAAGATCGAATGGAAGGGTCCAATCCGGAGCTTGAATGATGGGAGACGACACCAGCATGATTTTTATTTGTCAAATAGAACTTAGCATGCTTCACTCCACTCAAATGGGTCACCCTTCATAAGTAGGTTGCTTAAGGTTCTAGAGATGGCACTAAAGTCCTCAATAAACCTAAGATAAAACCACGTGTGGTCTAAGAAAGAGGGCACATCCTTTAATGACTTAGGTGGGAGAAGATCAGTTTTAACGTTAATTTTTTCCCTATCGACTTCTATACCTTTGGATGACATAATGTGGCCAAGAAATACACCTTCTACAACCATAAAATGACGCTTCTCCCAATTTAGTACCAATTTCTTTTCCACACTTTGGGCTAACACTTCTCGAGATTAGTAAGGCAATGGTCAAAAGAGGATCCGAAGACACTAAAATCATCCATGAACACTTGAAGGCCCCTCTCGACCATGTCGCTAAATAGACGAAGCATGCACTGTCGAAAGGTAGCGGGTGCATTACACAATCCAAATGGCATACGTTTGTAGGAAAACATGACAAAAGGACACGTGAACGTAGTCTTCTCTTGATCTACCACATCCACCTCGATCTGGTTATACATAGAAGCAATATAACGGGTGGACCGAGACTCTCTCAAGCATTTGGTCCATAAACGGCTAAGGGAAGTTATCATTTCTAGTCCTGATATTGAGCTTTCGATAGTCAATGCAAACATGCCACCCAATGGTGATATATTTTGGAATAAGTTCTCCCTTTACATTTTTTACCACGGGCATTCTCGACTTCTTTAGGATGACTTGAATAGGAATCAACCATTTTCTATTCGAGAAGAAATAAATGAGGCCCATCTTGGGAAAAAACATTTCAAACATTCAAATAAACCCAATTTCAATTTCTTTTCTCATCTTCTTAGCCGACTGATGTCGCAACATTGGTATGTCCTATCATCATTGTCTCTAACAATGGTTTGCTTTCCCTCCCTTTATCTCTCTCTAATTTAATTCAAATTTTAACACACATAGTAGATATTTTTTATTATACATTTTTTATAAATCCATGCATGTTTTCAATTTTAGTTTTGAGATCCATATATTCATATGTATTCCACAAATCATCAACTCTTGAATACAAACCCTAAATAATATTTATTTTATATGTATTTTAAGAAAATAATAGATGAAATTGGTTAAAAACTTCATATTAGGTGTATAACACAAACTTTAGATTTAATAGTTGTTTAAACAAAAATTCCTAGGCATTTTGATTCATTCGAACTTCAAACATTCCAATTAGTTACTAATTTTCTAATAGCCTATGTTCAAAACATTGCATTAAATACCTAATAGTTAGTTAAGCCCACCTGGCTTGATTTTTATAATTATAAAACCTAATGTTAGTTAAATAGTGTGTATTTCTCAATGAAATTAATGTTTTGAATGTGAGGCTTAACTTATATGGAGTATTAAGTATGTGGAAGGATGAAAGCTTATTAGTTCGAGGAAATTATTTTTTAAAGGAAACTACATATTAACTCAAATCAATACACCCCGGTTATAATCATTATACAGAGCATAAATTAGAAAATTGTGGGATTCTTCAAGCCATGTTGCAAACTCATTAATTAATTTTGGATTTTAAGCCAATAAGTGGGTTGGAAATTACACTACTTTTAAACAAATTGAATAATCTGATGGGATCGAACTTCTCCTTATATGATGGTATCATGGCAATTCATTGATTCTTTGTTGGTTTATTTTCTCATTGATTTGATATAATTATGCTAGTGCGCGCATGTGTATGTTTGATTATAAAGTGCCCGCTTAGGGACTCTCAAAATATTTGGCATCTCAAGGTCAATCCTATAAAAAAGTATGTTTGGTGTTATGAAAAGCGTAGTGTATTTCAACACTCCTCATTCGTGATCGACAAACCAATCACATAAAAATATGGCAATTTATAAAACCAAAATAGAAAAGAGTTGAAACAACACAATATCTATGTTGTTCAGTAATTTGGCTACATCCACAGACGGTCCATGTCACAAAATAAAATAATATTGTAAATGTAAGTATTTTTTTTCCTTCGTCACACGCAAATAATCTCGCTTTCCATAAACACTTAACCATAACACGGATATTTTAAGACTCGCACAAATATTAATCTCACCAAAAAAAAGATCTTATATTGCACCCAAATCCTCAATAAATAATACCCAAAATTGGTCTCCCAAAATAATTTCTATAAAAGAGTGATGCCTTAATTTTCATTCACAAAATTCTCTATTGGCTCACAAAGAAGAAAACCCTATTTCATCTTTCCTCAAAATATATAGGGACCACTCCTTTTATAAGGAGAAAATCCTAAAGACCCAAATGGTGTAGAACACCTCATAAATGAGGTAACTAAAGTTATCTAGTTGACTTGGGAACAAAAATTCCATTGGATACGATAATATAACCAAAAGGGAGTTTTAATTTAACTCAAATTCTCTCTCTACCATATTATCGAGTTAATCTCTAACAAATATCCACCTCGGTGGTATAACCAAAACACTAAAACTATTTCGACATCACTCTAAGAAACCTCCACAATCATCCCTAACCAGTGGTTGCAAATTGAAAATAAATTTATCCTTTATTTAGAAACTAGAGGCCCCAATGTTCCGTCACATCTTTATCATGACCCACTGCTTGCCATACAATCATATTTGTGTCTCCCTAATGGACTATCTCAATTCCACTATGAATACTGCAACTTAATGTCATGTGTGTCCTCATATGTTTGCCTCTCTGTAAGAACTGCTGTAATTTTAGTTTTCATATAAAAAGGATTTCACCCTCCCATAATGTTCTATAGTGGCCTAACTACTTAATTAAGAGTCAAGATCGTAACTCGTCCCATTATGCAAGTCCTTCTTCCTTACTCTTTTGTTTCCAAGCTTTGAATATGAGATTTCACTTGCAATAGACCCCATAATAGCTTCACCAATTATTGTCTTCCTTTGGATAACATATAAATATCCCATCTTGGTGCACCTAAATAATAATAGAGAACCTTCCATGGCTACTATATCTCCAATTGATATTATAACCATGTAACCCATGGAGTCTAGCACACTTGTTGACATAAGGTTCATCCAAAGACGCATAATGTGTTAACACCACACAATCTTTCGGCCAACCCATAATATGTCTTCATTTTGATTAACCAGTTATTAAATATTTAAAGTCTCTCCCATTGGGCATCGAAATAGAACAAACTTTATCCTCATTTTATGAGGAGAAATAATATCGATTGGAACACATATGAATTTAACTTTAGGAATTAAGAAGTCGTACGTCATTCAATGACTCATCAAAATTTTAGGTTTACATCAGAGAAAAATCATTGACATTTTCCAAATCACTTGTATCTGCAATCGCTGCTGATGCATATTGAACCTCTTCTTTAACTTTGCGATTCCTCTCATGAAGCTTGGTACAAGAATCAATGTTGTGGCCAACCTCATGATAGTAGTAGCACTCCTTGTCCTTATGACCATTTGGACCTAAAACTCCTCGAACCTCGTTTCTTCGGTCTTCCTCTAATGACTAGGTTTGTAATATCACCATCACCCTCAACCACTTTCATCCAATTCTTATTAGATAGAAGGGATAATATGACCTCATCAAAAATAATATTTTTATTTTCGTACATCATTATAATCACCAAATAATAGTACCTTATAATAACAGAAGACAACAAAACCGCAATCTTATTTTCTTTCTTTATATTAACCTCCATGTTTAATAATTCGTAAGGAAGCGTCTTAAAATCATTGAGGTGATATTGACACGAAGTATTTGGTCCTATAAAAAATTTGTAGAATTCTTTTTTTAGATTAATCAATTGTCAAATACTTCTCCAAATAAAGATTCTTAAACTCAACCCGAATTATCGTAGTGGAAATATTTATCCTATTGGTGTGGTTAATATCCTAAGACAAACATAACCGAATCATGGAATAATCCTCCTTATCAATATTTTCTACTCATCATCCTTCATTTCCCTAGGTTATCCTTGTAAGGCTTGGATTAATACCTGTTTGATAAGGATGTCCATCACCTTTACTTACCATAGGATAAAATAGTTATTTCCATAAAAAAATCTCGATGTAATACTTTATATTTAATGCCATTACAAAAGACCTTAACTTGCAACTTGAAATATGATATCAAGTTGTATTACAGAAGCACAATGTATTTCAGCATTAGGGCTCCATGACCAACAATTCAATCTCACCAAAATATGAAAATCCAAATAAAGAAAATGGAAAAAAGATCAAAGAACATAATATGTACGTGGTTCACCAATTTATCTATGCCTAAGGGCGATCTGTGTCATTAAATAGAACAAGCTTACAAATGAAATGACTTTTTGTTTCTCCCTCACACACAAGTAATCTCTCTTCTCACAAAAAATAAACCTCACATAAATATTTGAAGACTCTCACAAGTATTAATCTCACCAGAAAAATATCCTAGATTCTACCCATATCCTCAATAGGGAATAACCAAAATTGGTCCTCAAAATAATAATTATTTTTTTCAAAAGATTGAACCCTTAATTTTTAATCACAAAATTCTCCAATGGGACAAAAAGGAGAAAACCCTTTTCCTTTTGTGCTCAAAATTGTCTTGGGGGGGGGGGGGGGGGGGGGATCCTTCAATACGGGGATAAAATCTAAGATATCTAAATGGTGTAGAACACCTCAAAAACTTAGTAACTAAAGATACCTAGTTTACTTGGGTACCAAAATTTCACTAAATGAGATAAGATAACCAAAAAGGGAGTTTGAGTTAGACTCAAACTTCTTCTCCAGTAGATTATCGAATCAAACTCCAATATATATATATATATATATATATATATATATATATATATCTTGGTTTTGTTTGGATTGATGAATGACTAACTAGTTAAAACTTTGTTTTTCAAATTTCATAAATTTGATTTTTTATATCCCAAATAGGAAAATATTTTATTAACAAAAGTAGAGATATTTTATTCTATATATAAGCCATATTTTTCACCTAGCTCCTTTTTGACATCATTAAAAAATTAAAATGATATATATATATATATATATATAATGTAAAATTATATATTTGAATTTTTTTTTTCAATTATAGTTTAATCCAATAGTTAGTTTGTTTTGATTGCAAATTTTAATATTTTTTAGTTTAATGTTTGGAAAAAATAGATTTAGGTATATTTTTATTTTTATAAATAATGTGAGGACTAATGAATTAGACCAGACTAACCCTTTAAAAAATAAGACGGACTAAGGTCGTTTAATCGACACTATCGATCCGGTCTCGTTCCATTTTTTAGAGGATCATTCAAGTTGGTCTTGTTAAAAAAAAACTCTAAATCAGACTGGATCGGATCAGATGTTTGGATTGAATTTAATTAGGTTTGATTGTTGATTTATGATTTGTGTTCTTAGTTTAGGGTTTGGTTTGGGGGAAGGAGATGAAACGGGGTAGAAGATGATGAGGGTAATTTGGTAATTTAATAAAATATGGGGGTTATTAATTAGGCATAAAGGGTATTTTGGTGTTTAAAAAAAAACAAGGGGTTATGGCTAGTTTCTGATAATGTGGGGGGCATTAGTAGTTTTCACATTTTAACAAAAAAAGCTATACAAGTAATAATAAGGAAAAAAACAAAAAACTTTATAACAACCATCCAAGAAAAAAAAATTAAAAGAAGATTTTGTTTCAAACGTAAATGTATATTTCATAATAAATGCATGCACTGGACCACAAAGAAAGTTGTGGACCACGAAAGGTTGCATACGTACGATTAGTTAAAAACATATTCGCTAAAAATAAAAGTTATTTTGATTTAAACCCTATGTTCAAAAAATTGGTCCAAGCGATGAATCGATCATTTTTTTTATATTTTTTTAACTGATCCGGTCCGAGTCTTTTTAAGGGACCGAGCAAGTCGATCCTTTCCACGATTTATAATTTCGAAAACTCTATTTGGATCGATCCGGACCAACTCTATATAAAATAATATATTGTTACACATATATGCATATGAATAAGATAAATAAATAGCATAATTATACACTTTAATATTTTTTGTTTAATTTATTGTTTAATCCAATAGTAAGTGAGTATTTAAGTGGGGGTGCGTATAGGAGGTGAGTCATGCGCATCGTTTCCTTTGTTTAGCTTACACGGAGGATTTCAAATGACTCGTGTAGAGATTTACGAATATCGAAAGAAAAAACAAAATTGACACAGGTAACTAGAGATGCCTTGTTACACGTGTTTTTCACGTGGCTCGCTGCAACCTAAAGTTGCACTATTATAAATTTGCGTTCACCTCTGAGCCAAAGAAAACACAAACAAGCAACTAGTTACAATCATAGCAAGATGAGAGTGATAGCAGCAGCAATGTTATACTTATACATTGTAGTTCTCGCAATTTGTAGCGTTGGAATACAAGGGATAGACTATCCCTCCGTCTCCTTCAATTTGGCGGGAGCCAAGTCGGCTACATGGGACTTCCTAAGAATGCCCACATCCAGGAATGGATACGATGACGGCGAACCGATCACAGGAAACATCATTGGTCGAGATGGATTGTGCGTGGATGTGAGGAATGGATACGACACCGATGGGACTCCCATCCAGTTGTGGCCATGTGGAACCCAGAGAAACCAACAATGGACGTTTAACACAGACGATACAATCCGGTCGATGGGTAAATGCATGACTGCCAACGGGTTAAACAGTGGAAGCAATATCATGATATTCAACTGTTCTACGGCTGTTGAGAACGCCATTAAGTGGGAAGTAACTATTGATGGCAGCATCATCAATCCTTCCTCCGGATTGGTTATGACCGCTCCTAGTGCTGCATCCTTTACCATCCTGTTGCTACAGAACAATATCTATGCCGCTAGCCAGGGTTGGACTGTGTCAAATGATGTACAGCCCATCGTTGCTTTGATTGTGGGGTATAATGAAATGTGCTTGCAGTCTAACGGTGAAAACAATGGTGTTTGGATGGAGGATTGTGAGGCCACCAGTTTGCAGCAACAGTGGGCACTCTTTGGTGATCGCACCATCCGAGTAAATAGTAATCGTGGCTTATGCGTCACCACCAATGGGTACAACTCCAAGGATCTCATCATCATCCTTAAATGCCAAGGCTTGCCCAGCCAGAGGTGGTTTTTCAACTCCGACGGCGCCATCGTAAACCCAAATTCTACACTAGTTATGGATGTGAAATCAAGCAATGTCTCTCTTCGAGAAATCATTATCTTTCCGTCCCATGGGAACCCTAATCAGCAATGGGTGACACAAGTCCTTCCAAGTTAGAGATGGTATTATGTTTAGTGACTTATCTTCTATCCACACACGAATAAAACATGATTAATGTTACCATTAACATGCTTATATATTTAAATAAGTGTGGAGATGGGTAAGTGTAACAACTATGCTTAAGTATTCAGCAATAAACTAGAGCCTACAAGGCATTTGTCCTTGCTTTTAATGTCCGAAGTCCATACTATCTTCTTCAAATTCATTTCATGCATGGTAACTAAGGGTGTGATTTTAAAAAAACAAATAGAATAATATAATATTACGGATATTTAGATGAAGAGACTTGCAACTTGTACATCTTTTAAGCGTTAGGGGGCATTTTTTAATTGGAGATGACACGTAGGATAGCCAAGTCTTCGGTTGTTTAGGAATAATGTTAAACACGTCCGGATTTAGGAGCGATCTAGTATAAACATGGGTTGGTACAATACATGTAAAACACATTTAGTATTGTTCGATACTCTTTATTTAAAGATATAAATGCAGTTCAAGGGCATTCGAAACTTATGGAGATGCACAAGCGAATCCAGGTTTTTTGTTAAGGGGAAGCCGAACTTTCGAATGACGCTGGAGTTTGGAGGCGGGCGCCCTAAAGACGATTTTTTTAAGTTTAATTCAAGTTTTATATAAATTTTTAAAGTTATTTTTTTTTTCAACAATTTTTTACCGCTAATAAATATATACCAAAATTAAGTTAATAACAATAAGTTAATTTTTAGTATTATGCGTAAAAATACATTTAACAATGATTCTAATCCAAAAACACATTTAATAATATTCTAGCTAAAAATAATATTTTGTCTCAAAATAGTCCTCTTAAATATTGACATTTAATATTAATTAATAACATTTAACCAATCTATATATTATACCTCTAATACAATAGTATTAGAGGTATTACTTCCCATTAATGTCATTTTTATTTAGTGAAGAAGGTTCCCTCAATAGATAAGATTCGTAAGCCCTCAACAAAACTAAAAAAAGAAATGACTCTTTGCTCTCCATTTTCTCTTATCCCTATTGAGTTTGGTTCGATTTCCTCTTCACAGTGATAGCCTTTTGCTTCCTTCTCAGTCGCTTCGTATCTCACACAATTGAAAAGACATCTTTTCAAAATTGGATGTTATCAAAATCCATATGTACGTCTCCTCCTTCACGTCTTTTTTTTGTATCATACCACGTAGTGTCATGCTAGCTTTAAGCGCACCTTGACTAATCCATGCTCTCAGTTCGTGAATTTTGCTGGCCAAGCATTATTTTTATAGTGTCGGGGATCGAACTGGGGACCAAATCCAATCCACCTTTAAGACTGTCCCACTGAGAGCCTTAATTCCCGTCTCTTTCTTTTTTGAGGTTAAAAAAATTGTATTTATGTATGTGAATGTGAAGAGAGAGAGGGAGAGAGTAGAATGGATAGCAGTTTAATGCCATAACACAACAGTAGTCAACGTCAAGAAAAGGAGGGTGGCACCCACTTTGGGTGAAGAAATCTGGATATTATTATCTCGAGGGACCCACAAATCTAAAGAGGTGAGTTGTTACCGTTTTGACATCCCTCTATTTTTTCACCCTCTATATTTATTTGACAATAAATGGAGGGGTAGCTTTCACTCATAAATTACACATTAGAATGAGAGGAGAATTGTGATATCTTTTTCTTTTGCTATAATTACCACCGTTTGGTCCATCATTTCGATAGTTTCTAACTTTTAATATGAGTAAGATTTTTTTATTCAATTTAAGAGCACAATGCATTTGAATTTGTTGGTCCAGAAACACGATACATTACCCACACTCAGCATAGTAATTGTCCAGAAAAACAAAGCTTAATAGTTGAAATGCTACGGTCAAATAAACTTTTAAGACAAATAGATTTTTTTTATTCAATTTAAGAGCATAACGCATTTGAATTTGCTGGGCAGGAACATCATTTATTACCCACACTCAGCATACTAATTGTCCTGAAAAGCAAAGCATAATAGTTGAAATACTACGGTCAAATAAACTTTTAAGATAAATAATTTTTTTTTATTCAATTTAAGAGCATAATGCATTTGAATTTGCGGGGTCATGAACATCATATATTACCCACACTCAACATACAAATTGTCCAGAAAAGCAAAGCTTAATAGTTGAAATACTACGGTCAAATAAACTTTTAAGACAAATAATTTTTTTCATTCAATTTAAGAGCATAATGCATTTGAATTTGCAGGCCAGGATCATCATATATTACCCCTACTCAGCATACTAATTGTCTAGAAGTGCGGAGTTTAATAGTTGAAATACTTCGGGTCAAATAATTTTTTTATCTATAAAATGTTTTAATTTTTGGTTAGTTACATCTAAAATCAATATGAGGTTCAATTTCATTAAAGTGAACTTTTTGTTTAATTTAATTAATTTGCTCATAAAAGATTATGCATACACATAATTGGAAATTAAAAAGGAAAATTAATTTTTTTTTTAAACTTAAATAACTAAAGTGATAAACTTATCTATATATTACGTAAACATAAAAATTAAAATGGTTACAAACTTACTATAAAGGCCATCTTTATATTATTACATAAAATGACGTTATTTTGCCAGAGCAAAAGATAAGACATCAGGAATTGATTGTGCGCGTTAAAGCAGCGAAAGTTAAAAACAAATTGAAAATTAGAGAGGCATATTTTTTTTTCTTGGGGATTTCGAAAAAAATACATAAAATTGATTGGGATATACTTTTACAAAGTTATTTTAGTCTATCATTAATCTTTGAACACATACATCCCTTAAATATAATGAATTTGGATTTGAATTATAGGAGAGCAAAATGTAAAAGAACTTATCCAACTCTAATTAATTAAATCTATGAATGTTGTTTTATTTGTTACGTTTCTATTTTGGTATAATTTGAACGCTGGTGTGTGTGTTGAATGTGAGAGGTAGATGGGATTGGTTAATTCTTGTTGTTTCAAGGTAAAAGAGTGTGATTTGTGAGCTTTTGATGGTTTGTTTATATATTTTATTATTTACTTTACTTGTTACTAAAATATGGTTGGTAAGTATTATGTTTGACAATTGACATTAACGTTGAGTGATTGGCACGACTTTGGGATTGGTAAACAACAATGATCATTTTCATTCTTACATTTCTTCTGAAAGGCAAATTTGACAAGTTAACAGTGAAACGATTGAAATGTTGAAAACATTTTTAAATTGGAATAATAATTATGTTTTGGGTTTCTGTCACGATAACACACTGAAGGCGATAAAATTTTGCAAATCGACTTTTCGTTATACAATTAATATGGGAATCCATAGAACAATTAGAGATAATGAAATAATTATTTTTTGCGAATATAGTGAAATTTTATTGATCATTTTGAAAAAAATTGTACTATAAATCTACGCCCGCGCATTGCATGGGATGCATGCTAGTATTAGTAATGTTAACATCATTAACTAATGTTTACAACATTTGATCACTACTAGAAATAGACATTTTTATTACGGGGAAAAAGGGTCATAAAAGGTTATTTATGGCATTTTTCAAAGCTTTAAAAATGTCATAATGTTGTGTGTCATAATAAAATCGGTGTTGACAAAATCGTCTTAACAACCATCCAATTACGATAGTTTTTCATACAAATCGTCATCAACAATAATGTTGTGTGTCGTAATAAAATCGGTGTTGACAAAACTTTCATAACAAACCATCCTACTATGACAGTTTTACGTACAAACCATCATAAAGGTACATATTATGGGAGTTACTTTGTTAATTATAATGGCAGCGTACATAAAACAGTCATAAAACATACTCGTTTTTATATGTGAACTGTAAACAATCATAAAAGTTTTTTTCCTTTCTTTTTTTGCATTGAATTCTCTTATACTATTCAAATATCCCAAACATATAATGCATATAACTACGATTTCTTAATTCAACACACAAATTTTCATACTCAAAGTAGCAAATTCCAAGTACCAATACAACTTGAACAATAAGTACAAAAAAATATCATTAATATTTGAAATTAAAATAAATAAATATACACCAACAGTTTTCCAATTAACTTCTGGACAACTCACAAATAAAAAGATATCTAAAACTACCTATACTATAGACATAAAAACTAACAAATTAAACTGCAATATTAGCTCCATTCGTGTAGCATGAAAATTCAATTTAGCAACAACTACATTGGATACGCAATAGGTAACAACGGGATTGATATGTGAACAAAAGAAACAAATAGAAGTTAACAACTAAAATAAATTAACCATATAAAGAATATAGCTCAAATAATAATGATATTTTAATATAATATCGAGCATCAAAAATAAACATTTGCATAATTTTAAAGTTAATTTTTACTTCATTCTTTATTAAGACATGAGAGAGATAAATGAGAAAAGTATCATGAAAATTTCAGCAGAGTTTTCTCTGTTTAAAATAATCCAAAATAATATGACATTTTTAACCAACACCCATATAAAGCCCAATATGGGCATTGACCATCAATAACAATATAAATTCCACCCCGGGATTTCATTATCAACAATAATAACATAAATATCACCCTGCGCATTTGTTATCAATAATAATAAAATAAATACCATCCTGGGCATTCACAATCAACAACAATATAAAGGCCCAAACGAACATCACAATTAAGCATCTCAAAGTTAATTTTTACTTTATTCTTTATTAACGCATGGAAGAGATAAATGGAGAAGGTTTTATGAAAATTTCGGAGGAGTTTCCTCTATTTTTTTAGTAATACAAAATTAAACATGACATGTTTAACCAACCACAACAATATAAAGCCCAACTCGGGCATTCAACATCATGATCAACAACAACAGTATAAATCCCACCGTGAGCAAGCACTATCAATAATGACAATAAAAATATCACCATGCACATTCATTATCAATAATAACAATATAAATACCACATTGGGATTCACAATCAACAACAATATAATGGTCACCACGCGCATCACAAAATATTTGCATAATCTTAAAGTTAATTTTTACTTCATTCTTTTTGAAGGGAGGGAGAAGATAAATGGGAAAAGTTTAATGAAAATTTTGACTGAGTTTCCTTTATTTTTTTAATAATCCAAAATTAAATATGACATGTTCAACCAATAATAACAATATAATGGCCAACCCGGGCATCCACCATCAACAAAATAAAGCCCACCCCAGGCATTCACCATCAACAATATAAAGCCCACCTCGGCCATTCACCATCATCAACAACAACAATAATATAAATCTCACCCCATCCATTCACTAACAACAACATTATTCTTGACATCATATTTTCATAGTGTTTTGATAATATGAATTACGATTTTTGTTATATTTTCATATATAGTATTTTGATTCTCTATATTAAACATTATTAACATCAACACAAAGTAATTAATTAGATTAAAGAAAAAAAGGTACCTAAAAAGATATGCCAAAATTGTCCACAACTATAGCTCACTAAACATAATCTTGAATAAAATCGATGAACTCATGTTGAACTTCTTCTATCTCATGATTTTCATATAGGTTATTTTTTCAGTCAACTCCTTCATCTAACAAATCAAATAACATAAGTTGTATTTAATTTTTCCTTATAAAAGAAATTAGTAGGGAAACAAAATATTATAAAATAAATATTTATTACCTTTAGTTTAGTAGATTGAGATGGATTCTCCATTAGATCTCTCATGAACTTCAAGATGTAAAACCCACATTCGACATTCCCTGATTGTAGAGTGCACTATAGAATGACATATTGAAGATAATAGATATATTAGGATTTAAGATATAAGTCAGTAATATATATTCATTACTATTATCGTACCATAACATTCTCCCAGTTTGAACCTAAAATTCTTCCCCCTTTCGATACCTCCAACGCTTTAAATTCACTTCAAGACAAAGATTGAAATGAAAAACATGTGTACGAAGACAATATAACTAAAGGCTGGTTGGTGGACCATTGGAGCGTGAAGCTGGCATTTGGGGCATTTGCGGACATATACTGCGGAGTCCTTTTGCATGTATGGCCACCAATAGCCTTCTTTCATTGCTCGAAAGGCTAGAGACCTTCCTCCGACATGACTTCCACAGATTCCTTCGTGAAGCTCGCGCAGCACTTGCTCGACATCGCCTGGGTGGACACATCTAAGGTAGGGACCGGAGAAGGACTTCTTATACAAGTCTCCTCCTGTGGATAAGTGAAAGCGAGCAGCTTTGATTCTTATCTGGTGGGCGATTTTCTTATCCTCGGGGAGCGTGCCCTCCTTTAAATAGTCTCTTAAGGGGTCCATCCAGCTCGGGGCTGATCCCACCTGGAGTATTTGCTCCACGTTTGGCAGCTTGCTGTTGTGGTTAATGCTTGGACAAATGAGGAAATCGATGGGAATGACCCTTTTAAGACTAGAATCAACTGCCGATCTTAGGGCTGCTAAGGCGTCGGCATGACTGTTTTGCCATCTGGGAAACTGTTGGATGTTGATCTCCTCAAAGCTCGTCATTAGTTTCTTCACCAGGGCGAGGTAGGATTCCATCCTTTCATCCTTCGTGTTGTAATCTCCACTTATCTGATTAGAGACTAGTTGAGAATCGCCGAACACCTGTAAATGTTTCGCTCCCAGAATTTGCGCCTTTTGGAGACCGGCTATTAGGGCTTCGTACTCTGCTTTGTTGTTGGAGGCTACAAATTCGAGCCTGATTCCTTGCTCAAGGATGGTGTTTTCTGGGGTGATGAGGACGATGCCTACGCCTGCCCCCTTTGAGTTGGAGGCTCCATCGACGAATAGTTTTCAGGTTTCCCCTATTATTGGGTTCTCTTCTTGCTTTATTGGTTGAGGTTGGTCCGGGAGTTCTTCGCCGGTGAATTCGGCTATGAAATCAGCCAGGATCTGACCCTTGATAGCGATCCTTGGTTGAAATTGGATGTCGAATCGGCCGAGCTCGACCGACCACTTAGACAATCTGCCCGACAAATCCGCTTTCCTCAGGATCGCCTTAAGGGGTGCGAAGTAAGGACGATGATAGTATAAGCTTCAAAATAATGCTTCAGTTTCCTCGAGGCAATCACTAGTGTAAAGGCGAGCTTCTCTAATGGCAGATACCTTTGCTCGGCGTCTAATAAGGTCTTGCTCGCGTAGTAAATGAGGTGTTGGATTCCTTCGACCTCGCATATTAACGCCGAGCTGGCAGTGTGACTGGATACCGAGAGGTATAGGTACAAAGAATCCATTGGTTGTGGTATGACAAGCAGCGGTGGAGAGCTTAAGTAAGACTTGAGCTCGTCCAATGCTCGCGAGCAGTCAGGGCTCCATTCTATTCGTTTATTTTCTTTTAGAAGCTGGAAAAAAGGCTTGCACTTCTCGGAGGATTTGGAAATGAAGCGATTTAAGGTAGTGAGCATTCCAGTGAGCTTCTGCACGTCCCTGACCGTTTGAGGTGGTTGTACCCTGTTGATTGCATCGATCTGGTCCGGATTAGCTTCTATGCCTCTCTTGCTGACTAAGTATCCAAGAAATTTTCCTGACTGGACACCGAAAGAACACTTGCTCGCATTAAGCTTCATTCGGTACTTCCTGAGGATTTCGAAGGTCTTTGACAGGTCTGAGAGGTGATTTTCCTTCTTCTTGCTCTTAACGAGCATGTCATCGATGTAGACCTCTATTGTATCTCCCATTTGATCCTTGAACATTTTTGTGACCAGCCGCTGGTAGGTTGCCCCTGCATTCTTGAGCCCAAATGGCATGACTTTGTAGCAATACAACCCGACCGTCATGATGAACGCCGTTTTGTCTTGGTCTGGGGCATACAAGGGGATCTGGTGATATCCTGAGTATGCGTCCAGGAAACTCATTCGCTCGTGGGCTGCAGTGGCATCTACTAGTTGGTCTATCTTTGGGAGGGGGAAATTATCCTTTGGGCATGCTCTGTTGAGGTTAGTGAAGTCGATGCAAACTCTCCACTTCCCGTTGTTCTTCGGAACCACTATTGGGTTGGACAACCACTTGGGGAATTGTACTTCCCGTATGGATCCTGCATCCAGCAGTTTTTTGACCTCCTTTTCGACCGCTTTAGCCTTCTCAGGTGCAGCTCTTCGTGCTTTCTGCGTGAATGGCTTGAACGTGGGGTCGACGTGCAGCTGATGACAGACCATACCAGGATCAATGTCAGGCAGCTCGTATGGTTCCCATGCGAAGACATCTACATTGTGTCTCAGCAAGGTCGTCAACTCCTTATGTTCTTAATCGGTGAGGGATGCTCCAATCAAGAAGACTCTGCTACTGTTACCAACTTTGGCTATAACTTCTACCAGGCCCTCGATGACACGCTCGGAGGGGAGGAGCCTGGTCTCCTTTACTCCTGGTCTTCCATACTTTAGTTGCTATTTAGAAGGTATCACACCCTCTTCAACTTTCTCGCTGGGTTGGCCGGCCTTCTTCTCTGGCTTTGGTCGGATGGCTGCTATGAAGCACTTCCTTACCATTGCTTGGTCGCCGTGGATCTCCATTACTCCTAGCTCGGTTACATACTTGAGCTTCTGATGGTAGGTCGAGGAGACCTCCTTCATTGCATGAAGCCATCCTCTGCTGAGGATGGCCTGGTACGGTGATTCGATGTCAACTACCAAAAACTCAATCATCTTGGAGACGTTCCCAGCACGAACTGGCAGCACTATCTTGCCTAGGGGCATGGTCATTTTCTCGGCGAAGCCGACCAAAGGAACAGTCGCTTCCTTTAGGTAGGAGACGCTCAACTTTAATTTCTTGAACAGGTCGAGGTACATTACTTCGGATGAGCTTCCTTGGTCGACGAGCAGCTTGTCGATGTCAAAGTTGGTTATCCTGAGTGTAATGACCAAAGCATCATGATGTGGGGTCCTTACTCCCATCAAATCTTCATCTGTGAAAACAATATGCTTGTTATAGTTGATGTCCTCTGCTCGTCGATGCTTTCCTGACTGTGATTTTGCTGGATCGATTTGAAAGGCCTGCATTACCGCTGTAAGTTTTTTCAGCTCCATTCGAGCTGAGTTCCCTTGTATCTGTTTGACGTCAGATACTCCGTGAATTACGGCGAACTCGTGTCCAGCATCGTCCTCCAGCACATTGTCGGGTCTCATCTCTCTGTTGGCAGTCACTTTCTCTGCCCTTTTCTCCACAAAGTCGTTCAAATGCCCGGACTGGGCCAACTCTTCTAGGTGAGACTTAAGAGCTTTGCAGTGCTCGGTCTTGTGCCCTCCCTCTTTGTGAAAAGCGCATGTCAACGCATTGTTTCTCTTCGAGGGATCTCCCCCCATCTTCCTGGGCCACTTGATGAATGGCTCATCCTTGATCTTCGCGAGAACCTTGTAAATTGGTTCTTTGAAGATTGTGTTGACCGCATGGAATGCTTTCGATGCGTCTTGGTTCCCTCCATTTTTGAAGCCATTTTTGCCCCCGTTCTTTCCTCCTTTCCTCTAGTTCTCAGCTTTCTCACCTACCTTGGTAGTGAGCTTAGCTCGACCGTTTTCTCCTGTATTAGAGCGGGTGACATCTTCCACCTTTGCGTATTTCTCGATTCGGGCCATAAGGTCGTCAATGGTCATAGCTTCCTTCTTTGTCAGGGATTGGTAGAGGAGGGAAGACTTAAGGAGCCCAATTTTGAAGGAGGCCACTGCCACCTCCTCCGCGCAGTCTTCGATCTTATTGAATAACTCCCAGTACCTCTTCGCGTATTCTCGGAGGGTTACTTGAGGCGTTTTCTTCATTGTTAGTAGAGCATCCATCCTTTTGGTATAGGAGCTACTGGTAATGAATCGGGCTGTAAAGAGTTCGGCTAGGGATTTGAAATTCTTAATCGACCGGTGGGGGAACCTTTCGAACCACTTCTGTGCTGCATCATAAAGGCTCGAGGGGAAAATACGACACATCAGGGCATCACGGTGACTCCAGAGGGTCATTGCCTGTCGGTATTGCCTGACATGATCGATGGGATCAGTCTTTCCGTCGTAAACCTTGAACCTTGGAATGGCAAATTTCTTGGGAGCTTCCTCCTCTTCGATTTCTTTCGTTAAAGGTGACTTCATCTGGGTTTTGAGAGCTCGCCTCGCGAGTTCTCTAGTTGATTTTGTCCCGTGGTGAGCGGGATGCTGGTCCATCTCCCTGTGGACCATGTTTCGTATGAGCTCGTCGCTGCGAGCAGAGCTCTGATGGCGGAGAGCTCTTCGCAGCTGTTCGTGGAGGTCGTCGTCTGACTCGCCTCCTACGTCCCTTTGAGATTCTAGCCTAGGGCTCCTTCCTCGGCTGCGAGACTTGCTCGCCTGAGGGCTAGGAGTGCGATATGTGCGTCTCCGATTATCAGGACGAAGCTCCTTTTCTAGTCTTTCCAGCCTTCTTTTCAAACGAGCATTCTCAGCCTCGTACCTGCGAGAAGACTCTCTCTGCTCGTGGAGCCTTTCCTCGTACGCATCAATCAACCTGGATATCTGCGTAGACCTCGTTGGTCCCTGACTTTCTTCTGAGGCTGGTCTTTCCAGGCGAGCTCTCTGATCTGAATGCCGAACTTCAGACCTAATCCAGCGAGGAGCAGGCGGCTCTTGAATATCTCCTGCTTGGGGGGCATTGTTACTGTGACCAGACATCTTAAACTCCTTTCTTGATGTGGGCTCTTCTCAGGGAAAGATGAACGTTTCCCACAGACGGCGCCAATTGTGGAAGCAATTATTATGCAACACAAATAAATATGAGAGAAAGATTATCAAGAAGAGAACAAGGAATAGAGGATGCCAATCACACAACAAATGATGTACGTGGTTCAGCCAAAATGTGCCTACGTCCACGGTGGTGCAGTCGATGTTATTTCTATATACTCCGGAGAGTGATTACAGAGAATACAACTTGTCCTTTTGCCCCGGACCTAGGGTTCCTTATATACATGTGCATGCAGATGAGTGGAGGTGATGGGTTCCTTCATGTTTTCCATTTCCCCCACAACTTCCCTTTATGGGATCGTGGGGGGAGACAGGATCAAATATAAGGATCAATTATATAAGAGGAGGGGCCTGGACTTTGGGCCACCAGAATTGGGCTACTCGTCCAGGCCCATAGTTCTAAATTTCAGGTACCCACAAATATATTAAAAGATAGTTATAAATAAATCTTATTTAGACTCAACTTCATTGTTTATAAAGTTATAAAGGCACATTTGATAGTCCGTGAAAGAAACTAGCGGGTCTGTAACGTTGTTGAACATTTTAGGCACTGAATTATTTTCCACAAGCGTTAAAATTTTAACAAAAGAGTCCGAATTCACTTGCCGAGTTTGGAGAGTCGATTCGTTTCCTCCTTTTTATAGATTTATCGTCTTTTACAATTACCCCCATACATCGCGCGAGGTCCATGTTAGTTATACCTATAATACGATTGTATTAGAGGTAATTAATGACTTAAATGTAACTTCACTATCTCTCTTCTTAATATAATTTGCATTCTCTCTCTCCTCTTTCATTATCTATATACGATATACATTGAATGTCTTTATTCTCTCTCTCTCCTCTTAAATATAATTTTCCTTCTCTCTCCTCCATCTTAAGTAATTTTTGTTCTCTTTCTAGGTTCAGTTTCATCTTCTCTTTTTGTTTTGCAAAACAGTTTGTTTACTATTTAAAAAAAATCATTTATTATCAAATTAAATTTAATGAAAAGTTATAAAAACTGTTTTACAAAAAAATATACATAACCGAGGTTTAAAAAAAAGTCAGATTTTAATTCGTAAAAAAATTATTTATGAAGAGGTATTATAATAAAAAAAACTTTTTTAATAAAAAGTCACTTCATAATAAAAATATCTTTAAAAATTTGATTTTTATATTTATGAAAAAGCGTTGTATTTAAAAAAAGTTTTATTACAACTAATACTATTAGTTTTTTTATTTATAAAAAACACTATTTTAAACTTTTTTAATGTTTTTTTATTATAAAAATATGTATTAGAAAATAGTTATAAAGAAATTGTACTTAGACTTAACTCCATTGTTTATAAGATTATTAGGGCACCTTAGACACTGCGTGAAAGACATTAATGAATTTGTAACGTCGTTGGACATTTTGAGCGCCAAAATATTTTCCGCAAACATTAAAATTTTAGTTGAACAGTCCGGATTCAATAGCAAAGTTTGGAGAGAATCGATTCGTTTTCTCCTCTTTATAGATTTATCGTCTTCGACAATTACGTCCGCGAATCGTACCAAGTTTATGCTGGTCTTAATAACAACAATGAAACTTCTTGTAAATAATTAGTATCATTTAAAATATCTTAAAAATCAGTACTCATATTAAAATATCTAAATCAATTGCAAATTTAGTTGTATATCACGTACATAAATTTGAAAAATATTATTATTTATTTAATATGTAGTGAATTTATGAAAATATCTGTATTGATGAAGAATTATCCACTTAAATGTTGCCGACCTCAAGTTGTGGCAAAAAAAAATATTTATGAACCAACAAAATCATTGTACACCACAAAGAAGTAAGGGCATTTTTCTAACGAGCCCTTAAAAAAAACCCTGTTTATGGTTGAAAGAACAATATACCATTTGTGCCTAATTACTAAACCCCCCATATTTTATCAAATCAAGAATTCAAAACTAAACTCAAAACAAAACTAAAGTGCCTACGTTTCCTACAATCTGTCCTCTGTTGAATCTTGCAATTCCATCTTAATCCAATTCCTATCTGTCTTGGTCGATTTTTTTGCGCAATCTATAAATACAGAAATTAAATCTATACATCAATATATACAGAAATTGATGTATAGTGCATGAAATGGAATAAAAGATGTTGAGGATAATTTTGTAATTTAATAAAATGAGGTTATTAATTGGATATAAAGAGTATTTTGGTCTTTCAACAAAAAAGGAGGCTATGGCTGTTTCTGATAATGTATCCAACAAGTGGTTGTAAGACTAGCTAAAAATATCCACTGTAGCACGAAGAAAATTGTAACCACAAAAAAGTTGCATCCGTACGATTAGCTAAAAATAATTTCGCTAAAAAATAAAGGATAGCTATCAAATAGTACTATAAATATTTTATAATATACATTTAATATAATTTTTCTATTTATTGAAAAAAGTTTTTTATCACATTTGGAAGAGTCATTGTTGCAAATTTTTAAAAATAAAAGAATATTGAGTAAGTATGTTTTTGAAAGATTAAATAAGGTAACCTAAAATATTTATTCTTTTCAAAAAATATGTATTTATGAAAGAAATTATTCAATAACTGGCACGAAAATAAAATGGTTATTTCGATTTCAACATTTGTGAGAATAAGATGATAAAAAAATGGACCAGACTAACGAATCGAATCGAACCGGTTCTTTTTTCAGTTTTTTTTTATCGGGGCGGTCTGAATTTATTTTTAGGGGTCGATTAATTCGATCTTATCCACGGTTTACAGTTTTCAAAAACTTTGCTAGGACCGACCCGAACCGACTCTTTATAAAATATTATATATATATATATATATATATATATATATATATATATATATATATATATATATATATATATATATTAAAGTTTTCAGTAAGGACTTCTTATGGTGCAGCCCCGGTACATACCCCTTTTTTTAAAATAGTAAAAAAATAAATTTTTTGATGAAACTTCATGGATATGATCTCCACAGTCAAAAGATCATCTTCAATTTTTTTCGTCAAAAACTTTAATAAAAAACCGTTGAGATGAGGTTATATGTGACAAAATAATTTAAATGTGCATTTTCAACCATTGAAATCTTGGGTCGGTGCCAGCCGCTTTATTGATTGAATTTTTTTATGAAACTTCGTAGATATGATATTCTCACTATCAAGATCATATCCATGAAGTTTCATCAAAAAATTCAATCAAAAAGTGGGTGAGATGATTGCCAACATTTCAACAGTCAAAAATGCATATTTGTACCATTTTTTTACATATCACCTCATCTCAACGGTTTTTTTATTGAATTTTTTGATGAAAAAATTGAAGATGATCTTCCCACCGTGAAGATCATATCCATAAAGTTTATCAAGAAATTCAATTTTTTACTATTTTAAAAAAATGGTATGTACCGGGGTCTGCACCATAAGGAGTTCTTACAGGAGAGGGTCTCTCCCCTCTCTCTCTCTCTCTCTCTCTATATATATATATATATATATATATATATAAAATAGTGTGGAGTGGACATGTGTAACATGATATACAATACTATTCTTGTGTGGACTGTCCTACATTTTAATAGTGCGGAGTAGACATGTGTAAAATAACGGTGAACCCAGAAAATAGAGAGAGAGTGTCTATAATTTATGCGATAATTTCTAGGGTCACCGCAAGACGACACATGTCCAGTTCGCACTATTAAAATACGGAACAGTCCGCAAACACACACACACACGCACGCACACACACACACACACACACACACATATATATATATATATACACACACACACACACAATCATGCTCTTGTGCTGATCAATCCACATTTTAAGAGTGGGGACCGAACATGTGTCACCTGGCGGTGAGTCCAGAAAAGAGAGAGAGTGTTCCTATAATTTAAGCGATAATTTCTAGGCACACCGTCAGGTGACACATGTCCGGTCCACATTCTTAAAATGCGGAGTGATCCGCACAAGAGCATTATTTTATATATATATATATATATATATATATATATATATATATATATATATGAGAATTCTCACCTACATCATGCTCTATACATTATCCATACATCACACTTAGTTGTAGGTCCGAAAAAACTTTTTTTTTCAAGTTTAAAATTTTTCTCTTGAAATTAACCTTCCAATAAACCCATATTCAAAATATTAGGTCAAAATATATTTTGTAGCTAGTTTTAAAAAATTCATAAAAAACTGTTCAAAATAACTTATTATAAGGGTTTGCTTTAACAACTTTTTGTGAATTTTTCAAAAGTAGCTACAAAATGTATTTTGAACTAATTTTTTGCATATAGGTTGATTGGAATGTTAATTTTTAAAGAAAATATAAAACTTGAAAAAACAATTTTTTATGCCTAGAATTAGGAGTGATGTATGGTGTGATGCATACATCATGATGAAGATAGACTTCCCCTATATATATACACTAGTGGATACCCGTGCCTGAAGGCACAGCGAAAATTTCCAAAGTGAAAATTTCTAAAGTACGTACTCGCAAAACGACAAAATATTGTTCCCCAACAAAACATCTATATATCATTCCTAAAGGCACGACGGGAATTCTTGAACAAATAGAACACTCTTGTGACATGTATGATGAAATAGATCACCAAATAAAAAGTAACTAAATATAGAACACTCTTATTACTTTCTAACCGAATAAAAAGGAAAAAATCACTCATCTACTCTCAATTTACACAAATAAGAATGTGCATTAAAATTGAACTAAAAGTCGCCCTAAAACATCACCGTCTATTTTTTACGTTGTTTTTAATCCAACACCACTTTTTTATACACTTCGTAAATATTTTGTATACACTCCGAGATGATGAGAAATCTAATTTTTTTACCTGACATGAAAACAATCCAAATAAAAGTCACATTATGACACAACACAAAATCTTTTTTTAATGAAACACGGACACGATCTAAAGAAAAGTGACACATCACTACACGACTTGAAATAATATTTTTTACCTATATCGAATACGACCCATGTAAAAGCGAAACAAATTTTTTTTTTTTAACCAAAAACGAACTTGACATGATACGATTTGTAAAAAATATCATTTTATATGGACTGTGTTCAAGATATGTAAAAAAATATTATTTTATAGGTGGTTTCTCTATTACTTGTGTCGTGTTCAAGATATGTGAAGGCACGGCTCGGGGACTTCTTGACCTCGTACCTATACACACCACATGTGTACAAAGTTCTCAATTTATTGTATAATTTCATAAATATACATGTTGACCTATTTATTTTGAAAATTTTCAAAATCATAATCAACCACACCACAAATGGAAAGTCAGATTACTACAAAAAAATCAATGACTAATAAAAATGAAATAAAAACTTATATACGTAAAACCCACAAATTACCTTCAAAATATTCACTTTAGTATCTTCTATAACTTTTTTTGGGTAGCATATAGTATCAACCCATATATGTACAACCACCATTCTGCAGCAAACTCATTCACATAAATCATAAATCAGTGGACCATTGCTTCTTTTTGGTCTTGAATTTGACATTCCAGATAATGTAAAATCAGGCTAGAAAGAAAAAAAATACAAAAATGCCATGTGTTATTTCTTTGAAGTTGCTTTAAAGAGAAACATACTAAAATGTTAAGTGTAAAACACTAAACATGTATAAAAAAGGATGGATATAGAGTTTAAATCACCTAAAACCCAAAAAAATAGAAGGAAAATATAGGTTAGCGGGGCAGGTGCAAACTATGAGTAAACATGTTCAAGGTAGGATCTGCATATATACACTTATAAATGATTAAGACTAAAATACCTGTTCGGATATGCAAATATACACCCAAGGTCGGATCTGCAACCTGTTCAAGGGAAAATACCACCAAATATTAAAACTAAAATGATTAAGACTAAATCAAGCATATATACACTTATAAAATCTAAGCAAATATATCACCGAATATAACAAAATGTTGAATGGGGCATTTTATCAAACATTTCGCATTTAAGGTGAAACAACATACTGCAGATGGTTACTCAACTAAAATGCACTCACCAAGCAGTATCAGTAGAGATGTATAAAATGTAACCACCAAGAAATACCAAAAACCCGATTTAACCCGTCTTTGTTAAAGATGAGATCCCACTGACATTTGTATGAATTATAACCCTTCTTTATTCTTTTTCATTTTAGTAGATGACCTGCAACCAAATCAAAAAACTGAAATGCGTTTCTGATCTACGTCCATGGACGATCGTGAAATTAAAATTGGGGTTGAGTATGAGGTTTGGTGGGAGAGACTATACATGTATGGGAGTGTTTTGGGAGAGAGTATACCCGTAGGAGAGAGAGAGAGAAGAGTGTTTTGGGAGAGTAAAAGCTAGAGAGTTCTCCGTGTGGGAGATTGTGCAAGTGTTCAAATTAAAGTACGATGGAAGTTTGGGTGGGTAATCGAAATCTAAAAATTGGGCGGGATAACTAAAATGGGAGGATTCATCTTGGTCGTTAATTTGAAATGTGACATTGTGGAGAAATCTCAACCATTATTGTGCTTTGACATTTTTTGGATTCAAAATTCATGCCATCTTATTATATATATATATATATATATATATATATATATATATATATATATAATGTAAAATTATATATTTGAAATTTTTTTTTCAATTATAGTTTAATCCAATAGTAAGTTTGTTTTGATTGCAAATTTTAATATTTTTTAGTTTAATGTTTGGAAAAAATAGATTTAGGTATATTTTTATTTTTATAAATAATGTGAGGACTAATGAATTAGACCAGACTAACCCTTTAAAAAATAAGACGGACTGAGGTCGTTTAATCGACACTATCGATCCGGTCTCGTTCCATTTTTTAGAGGATCATTCAAGTTGGTCTTGTTAAAAAAAAACTCTAAATCAGACTGGATCGGATCAGATGTTTGGATTGAATTTAATTAGGTTTGATTGTTGATTTATGATTTGTGTTCTTAGTTTAGGGTTTGGTTTGGGGGAAGGAGATGAAACGGGGTAGAAGATGATGAGGGTAATTTGGTAATTTAATAAAATATGGGGGTTATTAATTAGGCATAAAGGGTATTTTGGTGTTTAAAAAAAAACAAGGGGTTATGGCTAGTTTCTGATAATGTGGGGGGCATTAGTAGTTTTCACATTTTAACAAAAAAAGCTATACAAGTAATAATAAGGAAAAAAACAAAAAACTTTATAACAACCATCCAAGAAAAAAAAATTAAAAGAAGATTTTGTTTCAAACGTAAATGTATATTTCATAATAAATGCATGCACTGGACCACAAAGAAAGTTGTGGACCACGAAAGGTTGCATACGTACGATTAGTTAAAAACATATTCGCTAAAAATAAAAGTTATTTTGATTTAAACCCTATGTTCAAAAAATTGGTCCAAGCGATGAATCGATCATTTTTTTTATATTTTTTTAACTGATCCGGTCCGAGTCTTTTTAAGGGACCGAGCAAGTCGATCCTTTCCACGATTTATAATTTCGAAAACTCTATTTGGATCGATCCGGACCAACTCTATATAAAATAATATATTGTTACACATATATGCATATGAATAAGATAAATAAATAGCATAATTATACACTTTAATATTTTTTGTTTAATTTATTGTTTAATCCAATAGTAAGTGAGTATTTAAGTGGGGGTGCGTATAGGAGGTGAGTCATGCGCATCGTTTCCTTTGTTTAGCTTACACGGAGGATTTCAAATGACTCGTGTAGAGATTTACGAATATCGAAAGAAAAAACAAAATTGACACAGGTAACTAGAGATGCCTTGTTACACGTGTTTTTCACGTGGCTCGCTGCAACCTAAAGTTGCACTATTATAAATTTGCGTTCACCTCTGAGCCAAAGAAAACACAAACAAGCAACTAGTTACAATCATAGCAAGATGAGAGTGATAGCAGCAGCAATGTTATACTTATACATTGTAGTTCTCGCAATTTGTAGCGTTGGAATACAAGGGATAGACTATCCCTCCGTCTCCTTCAATTTGGCGGGAGCCAAGTCGGCTACATGGGACTTCCTAAGAATGCCCACATCCAGGAATGGATACGATGACGGCGAACCGATCACAGGAAACATCATTGGTCGAGATGGATTGTGCGTGGATGTGAGGAATGGATACGACACCGATGGGACTCCCATCCAGTTGTGGCCATGTGGAACCCAGAGAAACCAACAATGGACGTTTAACACAGACGATACAATCCGGTCGATGGGTAAATGCATGACTGCCAACGGGTTAAACAGTGGAAGCAATATCATGATATTCAACTGTTCTACGGCTGTTGAGAACGCCATTAAGTGGGAAGTAACTATTGATGGCAGCATCATCAATCCTTCCTCCGGATTGGTTATGACCGCTCCTAGTGCTGCATCCTTTACCATCCTGTTGCTACAGAACAATATCTATGCCGCTAGCCAGGGTTGGACTGTGTCAAATGATGTACAGCCCATCGTTGCTTTGATTGTGGGGTATAATGAAATGTGCTTGCAGTCTAACGGTGAAAACAATGGTGTTTGGATGGAGGATTGTGAGGCCACCAGTTTGCAGCAACAGTGGGCACTCTTTGGTGATCGCACCATCCGAGTAAATAGTAATCGTGGCTTATGCGTCACCACCAATGGGTACAACTCCAAGGATCTCATCATCATCCTTAAATGCCAAGGCTTGCCCAGCCAGAGGTGGTTTTTCAACTCCGACGGCGCCATCGTAAACCCAAATTCTACACTAGTTATGGATGTGAAATCAAGCAATGTCTCTCTTCGAGAAATCATTATCTTTCCGTCCCATGGGAACCCTAATCAGCAATGGGTGACACAAGTCCTTCCAAGTTAGAGATGGTATTATGTTTAGTGACTTATCTTCTATCCACACACGAATAAAACATGATTAATGTTACCATTAACATGCTTATATATTTAAATAAGTGTGGAGATGGGTAAGTGTAACAACTATGCTTAAGTATTCAGCAATAAACTAGAGCCTACAAGGCATTTGTCCTTGCTTTTAATGTCCGAAGTCCATACTATCTTCTTCAAATTCATTTCATGCATGGTAACTAAGGGTGTGATTTTAAAAAAACAAATAGAATAATATAATATTACGGATATTTAGATGAAGAGACTTGCAACTTGTACATCTTTTAAGCGTTAGGGGGCATTTTTTAATTGGAGATGACACGTAGGATAGCCAAGTCTTCAGTTGTTTAGGAATAATGTTAAACACGTCCGGATTTAGGAGCGATCTAGTATAAACATGGGTTGGTACAATACATGTAAAATACATTTAGTATTGTTCGATACTCTTTATTTAAAGATATAAATGCAGTTCAAGGGCATTCGAAACTTATGGAGATGCACAAGCGAATCCAGGTTTTTTGTTAAGGGGAAGCCGAACTTTCGAATGACGCTGGAGTTCGGAGGCGGGCGCCCTAAAGACGATTTTTTTAAGTTTAATTCAAGTTTTATATAAATTTTTAAAGTTATTTTTTTTTCAACAATTTTTTACCGCTAATAAATATATACCAAAATTAAGTTAATAACAATAAGTTAATTTTTAGTATTATGCGTAAAAATACATTTAACAATGATTCTAATCCAAAAACACATTTAATAATATTCTAGCTAAAAATAATATTTTGTCTCAAAATAGTCCTCTTAAATATTGACATTTAATATTAATTAATAACATTTAACCAATCTATATATTATACCTCTAATACAATAGTATTAGAGGTATTACTTCCCATTAATGTCATTTTTATTTAGTGAAGAAGGTTCCCTCAATAGATAAGATTCGTAAGCCCTCAACAAAACTAAAAAAAGAAATGACTCTTTGCTCTCCATTTTCTCTTATCCCGATTGAGTTTGGTTCGATTTCCTCTTCACAGTGATAGCCTTTTGCTTCCTTCTCAGTCGCTTCGTATCTCACACAATTGAAAAGACATCTTTTCAAAATTGGATGTTATCAAAATCCATATGTACGTCTCCTCCTTCACGTCTTTTTTTTTTGTATCATACCACGTAGTGTCATGCTAGCTTTAAGCGCACCTTGACTAATCCATGCTCTCAGTTCGTGAATTTTGCTGGCCAAGCATTATTTTTATAGTGTCGGGAATCGAACTGGGGACCAAATCCAATCCACCTTTAAGACTGTCCCACTGAGAGCCTTAATTCCCGTCTCTTTCTTTTTTGAGGTTAAAAAAGTTGTATTTATGTATGTGAATGTGAAGAGAGAGAGGGAGAGAGTAGAATGGATAGCAGTTTAATGCCATAACACAACAGTAGTCAACGTCAAGAAAAGGAGGGTGGCACCCACTTTGGGTGAAGAAATCTGGATATTATTATCTCGAGGGACCCACAAATCTAAAGAGGTGAGTTGTTACCGTTTTGACATCCCTCTATTTTTTCACCCTCTATATTTATTTGACAATAAATGGAGGGGTAGCTTTCACTCATAAATTACACATTAGAATGAGAGGAGAATTGTGATATCTTTTTCTTTTGCTATAATTACCACCGTTTGGTCCATCATTTCGATAGTTTCTAACTTTTAATATGAGTAAGATTTTTTTATTCAATTTAAGAGCACAATGCATTTGAATTTGTTGGTCCAGAAACACGATACATTACCCACACTCAGCATAGTAATTGTCCAGAAAAACAAAGCTTAATAGTTGAAATGCTACGGTCAAATAAACTTTTAAGACAAATAGATTTTTTTTATTCAATTTAAGAGCATAACGCATTTGAATTTGCTGGGCAGGAACATCATTTATTACCCACACTCAGCATACTAATTGTCCTGAAAAGCAAAGCATAATAGTTGAAATACTACGGTCAAATAAACTTTTAAGATAAATAATTTTTTTTTATTCAATTTAAGAGCATAATGCATTTGAATTTGCGGGGTCATGAACATCATATATTACCCACACTCAACATACAAATTGTCCAGAAAAGCAAAGCTTAATAGTTGAAATACTACGGTCAAATAAACTTTTAAGACAAATAATTTTTTTCATTCAATTTAAGAGCATAATGCATTTGAATTTGCAGGCCAGGATCATCATATATTACCCCTACTCAGCATACTAATTGTCTAGAAGTGCGGAGTTTAATAGTTGAAATACTTCGGGTCAAATAATTTTTTTATCTATAAAATGTTTTAATTTTTGGTTAGTTACATCTAAAATCAATATGAGGTTCAATTTCATTAAAGTGAACTTTTTGTTTAATTTAATTAATTTGCTCATAAAAGATTATGCATACACATAATTGGAAATTAAAAAGGAAAATTAATTTTTTTTTAAACTTAAATAACTAAAGTGATAAACTTATCTATATATTACGTAAACATAAAAATTAAAATGGTTACAAACTTACTATAAAGGCCATCTTTATATTATTACATAAAATGACGTTATTTTGCGAGAGCAAAAGATAAGACATCAGGAATTGATTGTGCGCGTTAAAGCAGCGAAAGCTAAAAACAAATTGAAAATTAGAGAGGCATATTTTTTTTTCTTGGGGATTTCGAAAAAAATACATAAAATTGATTGGGATATACTTTTACAAAGTTATTTTAGTCTATCATTAATCTTTGAACACATACATCCCTTAAATATAATGAATTTGGATTTGAATTATAGGAGAGCAAAATGTAAAAGAACTTATCCAACTCTAATTAATTAAATCTATGAATGTTGTTTTATTTGTTACGTTTCTATTTTGGTATGATTTGAACGCTGGTGTGTGTGTTGAATGTGAGAGGTAGATGGGATTGGTTAATTCTTGTTGTTTCAAGGTAAAAGAGTGTGATTTGTGAGCTTTTGATGGTTTGTTTATATATTTTATTATTTACTTTACTTGTTACTAAAATATGGTTGGTAAGTATTATGTTTGACAATTGACATTAACGTTGAGTGATTGGCACGACTTTGGGATTGGTAAACAACAATGATCATTTTCATTCTTACATTTCTTCTGAAAGGCAAATTTGACAAGTTGACAGTGAAACGATTGAAATGTTGAAAACATTTTTAAATTGGAATAATAATTATGTTTTGGGTTTCTGTCACGATAACACACTGAAGGCGATAAAATTTTGCAAATCGACTTTTCGTTATACAATTAATATGGGAATCCATAGGACAATTAGAGATAATGAAATAATTATTTTTTGCGAATATAGTGAAATTTTATTGATCATTTTGAAAAAAATTGTACTATAAATCTACGCCCGCGCATTGCATGGGATGCATGCTAGTATTAGTAATGTTAACATCATTAACTAATGTTTACAACATTTGATCACTACTAGAAATAGACATTTTTATTACGGGGAAAAAGGGTCATAAAAGGTTATTTATGGCATTTTTCAAAGCTTTAAAAATGTCATAATGTTGTGTGTCATAATAAAATCGGTGTTGACAAAATCGTCTTAACAACCATCCAATTACGATAGTTTTTCCTACAAATCGTCATCAACAATAATGTTGTGTGTCGTAATAAAATCGGTGTTGACAAAACTTTCATAACAAACCATCCTACTATGACAGTTTTACGTACAAACCATCATAAAGGTACATATTATGGGAGTTACTTTGTTAATTATAATGGCAGCGTACATAAAACAGTCATAAAACATACTCGTTTTTATATGTGAACTGTAAACAATCATAAAAGTTTTTTTCCTTTCTTTTTTTGCATTGAATTCTCTTATACTATTCAAATATCCCAAACATATAATGCATATAACTACGATTTCTTAATTCAACGCACAAATTTTCATACTCAAAGTAGCAAATTCCAAGTACCAATATAACTTGAACAATAAGTACAAAAAAATATCATTAATATTTGAAATTAAAATAAATAAATATACACCAACAGTTTTCCAATTAACTTCTGGACAACTCACAAATAAAAAGATATCTAAAACTACCTATACTATAGACATAAAAACTAACAAATTAAACTGCAATATTAGCTCCATTCGTGTAGCATGAAAATTCAATTTAGCAACAACTACATTGGATACGCAATAGGTAACAACGGGATTGATATGTGAACAAAAGAAACAAATAGAAGTTAACAACTAAAATAAATTAACCATATAAAGAATATAGCTCAAATAATAATGATATTTTAATATAATATCGAGCATCAAAAATAAACATTTGCATAATTTTAAAGTTAATTTTTACTTCATTCTTTATTAAGACATGAGAGAGATAAATGAGAAAAGTATCATGAAAATTTCAGTAGAGTTTTCTCTGTTTAAAATAATCCAAAATAATATGACATTTTTAACCAACACCCATATAAAGCCCAATATGGGCATTGACCATCAATAACAATATAAATTCCACCCCGGGATTTCATTATCAACAATAATAACATAAATATCACCCTGCGCATTTGTTATCAATAATAATAAAATAAATACCATCCTGGGCATTCACAATCAACAACAATATAAAGGCCCAAACGAACATCACAATTAAGCATCTCAAAGTTAATTTTTACTTTATTCTTTATTAACGCATGGAAGAGATAAATGGAGAAGGTTTTATGAAAATTTCGGAGGAGTTTCCTCTATTTTTTTAGTAATACAAAATTAAACATGACATGTTTAACCAACCACAACAATATAAAGCCCAACTCGGGCATTCAACATCATGATCAACAACAACAGTATAAATCCCACCGTGAGCAAGCACTATCAATAATGACAATAAAAATATCACCATGCACATTCATTATCAATAATAACAATATAAATACCACCTTGGGATTCACAATCAACAACAATATAATGGTCACCACGCGCATCACAAAATATTTGCATAATCTTAAAGTTAATTTTTACTTCATTCTTTTTGAAGGGAGGGAGAAGATAAATGGGAAAAGTTTAATGAAAATTTTGACTGAGTTTCCTTTATTTTTTTAATAATCCAAAATAAAATATGACATGTTCAACCAATAATAACAATATAATGGCCAACCCGGGCATCCACCATCAACAAAATAAAGCCCACCCCGGGCATTCACCATCAACAATATAAAGCCCACCTCGGCCATTCACCATCATCAACAACAACAATAATATAAATCTCACCCCGTCCATTCACTAACAACAACATTATTCTTGACATCATATTTTCATAGTGTTTTGATAATATGAATTACGATTTTTGTTATATTTTCATATATAGTATTTTGATTCTCTATATTAAACATTATTAACATCAACACAAAGTAATTAATTAGATTAAAGAAAAAAAGGTACCTAAAAAGATATGCCAAAATTGTCCACAACTATAGCTCACTAAACATAATCTTGAATAAAATCGATGAACTCATGTTGAACTTCTTCTATCTCATGATTTTCATATAGGTTATTTTTTCAGTCAACTCCTTCATCTAACAAATCAAATAACATAAGTTGTATTTAATTTTTCCTTATAAAAGAAATTAGTAGGGAAACAAAATATTATAAAATAAATATTTATTACCTTTAGTTTAGTAGATTGAGATGGATTCTCCATTAGATCTCTCATGAACTTCAAGATGTAAAACCCACATTCGACATTCCCTGATTGTAGAGTGCACTATAGAATGACATATTGAAGATAATAGATATATTAGGATTTAAGATATAAGTCAGTAATATATATTCATTACTATTATCGTACCATAACATTCTCCCAGTTTGAACCTAAAATTCTTCCCCCTTTCGATACCTCCAACGCTTTAAATTCACTTCAAGACAAAGATTGAAATGAAAAACATGTGTACGAAGACAATATAACTAAAGGTATACACACACACACACATGTGTGTGTGTGTCTGTGTGTGTGTATATATATATATATATATATATATATATATATATATATATATATATATATATATATATATATATATATATCATAGAAAAAACACCTAACAACCCATTAATTTTAATTCCTATGGTGTAATTGGTCTGCACCAACGGGAACGGACACGCGTGTGACCCGTAACCCCCTTACCCCCTACTCCCCCTACCCACCCACCCACCCCTACCCCTACCTTAGAAGTTCTGCTATTCAATTGTTTACAAGGTCTGCTCTTTTATTTTTTTTATTGCCGAGAACCTGCTACTTTCTTTATTTAAGTCAAGGCTTGCTTGTCTTTATGCCTTGAAAGCATTCTCTTTTTGTTTAGAAAAAACATCCTCTTCTATTTTTTGTCAAGACATGCTCTAATATTATTTACAAGCAAAGTGTCACATACCGGGAATTACTTCAATTTTCTAGCATAAAGGCTCCATCCATACACCATTTTTCTCCGGAATATTCTAGAGTTATCTTGTATTATCTAGTATTGTCTAGTATGTTATGGGGTAATGTAGGATTTTCTAGAGTAATATAGAGCATACTTGTATTGTATGGAATATTCTAGAGTAATAAGGAAGTGTGTAAGTCTTTTGTAATGACCCCTTAAGGAGGTGGGAACATTCTGAAGAATTAATCTCGTCCATTCATGTACTTTGATCTCCATTGTCCATTAAGGAGATGGGATGCCTATAAATAGGTGGGGAGGTCATTTGGAAAAACCATCCAAGTCAAGCATTGTAATCTCTTATCAAGTAATACAAATAGTTTCCTTTGTCTTCTACCTGTTCCACTCTTATCCCTTCTCTAGCACTTTTGTTACAACTTTGCTAGATTGCTAGGCTTACTTAGTAGCTCATCGGTCATTAGAGTGCTAAGTGTCGCACGGAGGAGTAACTAAAGTCTAACCCCGTGACAAGTAGTATCAGAGCAGGTCGTGAATTGTGTGTAACACGATTGAGGGTTGAGAAGATGTCTAGTGAATCAGAAATGACTCATGTTGAGGGTGAGCACCAAGGACATGGGAAGGAGCGTACGGATGCTACCGAAAAGCACCGAGGCAAGTACAAGGATGCAAGAACTAACCATGAGGCAATGATCCATGAAATTGAGGGATCCTTATCCAAAATGACCCAAGATATAGGATTAATCTATGGCCGTCTCGATGAGATAGAGGCAGAAGATGAAGCTCTGCATGATGCGGTTAAAGGCTTGGTAAACCAGCTAGGTGGAGCCCTTCGACAAGTGCTACGTGAACTTCAGGATGATATGCTTGTGCAAATTATTGGGATAAAGGCAAAATTTGAGGGGGTAATTAAAGACCTCAAGCAATAAGTTGATGAGGTATGTGTCGGCATCTCTCTTTACAAGAATGCTTCCTTAAACAATATGCCGGTTGTATACCCAACCCCAGTAGTGGACGTTCCTAGGCCGAACTGATATGATGGTACTAGGAATTTTAGAGATTTGGAAAATTTTATTTGGCGTATGGAGCAATACTATGAAGCCGTAGGTGTTTCTGACAATGCTAAGATTTGCACGACTTCACTTTACCTTACCGACACGGCTGTCTTATGGTGGAGATAAAAGTTTGGTGATATCGGTAAAGGATCTTGTGCCATGGATACTTGTGTTGATTTTAAGGGAAAAATAAAATGTTATTTTTATCCTAAAAATGCAGAGGATGAGGCTCATGGTAGGTTACGTCGACTCAAGCAAAAGGGGACAATAAGGGAGTATATTAATGAGTTCATCACTCTCACCTTAGAGATCCCTGACCTGTCCGAGAAGGATTCCTACTTCTACTTTGTTTATGGTCTTCAAGATTTGGCTAAAATAGAGTTGAAGAGACGTGGAGTACGTTATGTCACCAATGTTATAACCGAAGCAGAATCATTTACCGATCATGGCATAGGGAAGGAGAAGCCTAACCGAGATGCTTCTCCACCAAAGGGCCGAATGGATGACGATGGCAAAGGTGGGGGAGATAGGCCTCCCAATGCCAATACCGGAAAATGAGGTCCACCCCTGGGAAAGGATGGGCAGTATTATAATAATCAAGATGAAAGGAAACCCAAACCTGGGCCTTGCATGATACGTGATAGAGCACATTGGGTAACATTTTATCCAAAAAAGAAGGCCCTTAACTCGGTTATGGCTAGGTACGAAGTCGCCCAAGAGTTACAATAGTAACACGATCATGAGGAAACACAAGTTATGGGTTCACTACGGGTTCTCAATGCTATGAATGTTAAGCAAGGGACCGGGGCACCTAAGTGTCCAGGCAATGGACTTATGTGTGTGGATGCTACCATGAATGGGTGCCATATGCAAGCATTAGACGACACAAGTGTGTCACATAACTTAGTCCGCATCGAATAAGGTAAGAGGCTAGGTCTCGAGGCAACCAAATAAGGTGGAAAACTTAAATCGGTGAACGCTGTGGCCAAGCCTATAAGTGGATAAGCACATTACGTTCATACAAGTTTGGCAAGCTGGCATGGAACGTTCGACTACATAGTGGTTCTCATGGACGATTTTAAGGTCATCCTAAGTATGGACTTCTTAAGGAAGACAAATTCCTAAGTGTTGTCGAGTGCTACCTTGTTATGCCTCGTGGGAAATGGGACTCCATGCATGGTTCTAACATCAACTAGGGGAACAAGTGGGATGAAGACTATGTCACCCATGTAGGTTTTGGAGGATGCGTCAAATCACAAAGCAAAAAGGAAAGGTGGGAGACGTCAAAGGACAAGACGGAAGACCAAGGTGCAACGAGGACATTGCACAAATTTGGTGGGGGAGGATGTCACGTACCGAGGATTTTCTGTAATTTTCTAGTATAAAGGCTCCATCCCTATACTATTTTTCATCATAATATTCTAGAGTTATCTTGTATTATCTAGTATTGTCAAGTATGTTAGGTAGTAGTGTAGAATTTGCGACTCTAGAGCTAGGATTTTCTATTCTAGAACATACTTGTATCGTATGGAATATTCTAAAATAATAAGGAAGTGTGTAAGCCTTCTAGAATGATCCCTTAAGGAGGTGGGAACATTCTGGAGAATTAATTTTGTCTATTCATGTACTTCGATCTCCACCATCCATTAAGGAGGTGGGATGCCTATAAATAGGTGGGGAGGTCATTTGGCCAAACCATCCAAGCTAAGCATTGTAATCTCTTATCAAGTAATACAAATACTTTTCTTTATGTTCTACTTGTTCCACTCTTTTCCCTTCTGTAGAACTTTTGTTATAACTTTGCTAAATTGATAAGCTTACTTAGTAGATCATCGGTCATTGGAGTGCTAAGTGCCGCACGAAGGAGTGACTAAAGTCTAACCCCGTGACAAAAGACGTGCTTGACAAATATACTTTTATTTTTTTAATTGTTTACTTGCAACACCTACTTCGTGTTTATTCTAAGACCCGTTGATTTTTTTAAGGAAAGAGCTGCTTCTTTTTTATCAGCCTACAAAGACTTTATTGTAAGATGTTAAGCATAATCTTCTTATAGCATACACCTATTTGTTAAATTTGGCAACCAGAGGTTTTAATGGGCAGATGGATTGGGGTGGTGGTGGTGTGTATATTAAAAAAATACGTGTATATGTCACACATGTGTACATTGCCGCTGGCGCGGACCAATTACAATAAGGAATTAAAATTATTTGGTTTTTTTTTAATGTTTTATTAGGTCCATAAAAAAGTTCGATTTTTAGATCCACGTTTGATCATTGTGACACCCCGCCTAATAAAATACCGGGCGATCACTCCTATATCAAATTAAAATAGGAGACGCATATGGATCATTCTCAGCGTCACTGTCGAAAACCAAATTAATTATTAATAACCTATTAGGTTGACGTCAAAATTTTACTTAACTAATCTTTTTAAACAAACTATACAAATAATGCATTCACACAGTTTATATAAATGGAACTAAAAAGAAATAAAATAACCGAACACTCGGTAACAGTAATACAACCCAATTGAATTACGCACAGAAAGGCGATAAAAGAATAAATAAAAGAAGTTGGGTTATTAGCCTGAATGTTTATCAATACCTCATATCTATATTACAAGGATAGAAGAGTCTATAAAAAAACCTGCATGCATCCACAGCTGCCGCAACACACGTCTGACTCAAAGGAATTATCATCCAGGGACATCCCTGTGTCTGGACACCTATATATACACAATATATAGCAAGAGATGGAAATTATAGAAACGGGTCAGAGCCCAATTTGTGAAAATATTTCGCAAGTGCATAAATGCTTTATTTAGAAAAATATTTTTTATCTCATATTTAAATTGGTATCTCACTCCCATGAGATACCTATCACCTCTCTTCTAATAGTGCACACCTAGCGCTTTCCGCTAAACATCCTAGTCAAGACACGCTGCCTAACTAATCCATCACCCCCAAACTATAGAAATCCTAAACAACCTAAGTACTAAGGGCTCAACTTCTCCCTAATCTCAACTCTATGCCATATTCGTGAGTGGGGTGTCTCGCAAAGAGAAATCCAAATAAGGAAACCCCCCGATACACTACTACTTGGCAAGGTCGATCGTCGAGATCCATTAGACCCTCAGTACACGAAAGATATATATATATATATATATATATATATACATATAATTATATTCATTATCATACTCATCTTTATCTTTCATACTCACTTTTATATACGTATCATGTTACACTTCCGGATATATCTCCCGGAATGAGAATTCATTCTTTTTCATTTTATATTCATTTTATCTCTTTACTCTCATAGATATTTAATATTTTGTTCTCATACACAAGTAATGTACTATCACAAAAGTACAATAACCATCCCAACGAGCTATAACTCGAGGATACTGTCTCTCAATGCTATCATCTTCCAGGGCATCACTCACATACCATCCTGGGAACCAGCGATCGGACTCAAGATCACCGACATCGCGGCCAACACATGCACACAACGTCTGGGAAGCGGTCATAGTTTCTTCCCGGCAATGAGACAAAACATACCCACCACGTTTCACCACTAATAAAAAATCACACAATATCACAATGGACGCTATGACTTAGGGAATATCCACACCCTGCTCCTCGAGCCAGGGTGTTCACCCTCATCGCATAATTTCCCAATGATAGCATTAGAGGGGGTTTGCTTCACATATATATACCATCCACACATAGATATATATACATAACCGTATCATATAATATATATACTTTACTCATATAGTATATATATAATCCACATAGTTCCTTAAACAAATATAAATGGCCATAATCGCCAATCACACGTAGCGATGACCAATAATCCCAAAGATTCTCATAATTAATACTATTCGAGTATTCGCACACTCACGATAATAAACCCAAATGTATCCCCTCGCTTGATAAATAACGTGTACCTTATTCACACTTAAGAATTTAAAGAATTTCTCCAACTATACCCATTCACACTAAGTAAATACGCGTTTTTCCAAGTTCATCCTAATAGTCTCGCGGGAGGTACTCAGCCACAATTGTTATGATTATGTTTTCTACATGCATAATTATATCTATACACGCTTGTCAAATGATTTTCTCGAATGCCTCTTGTCTCAAAACATTAATAAAATCCCTACCCCGGATCGTACTCTATATTAGTCAGAGGTTTTCCAATCCCCAAATCATCTTCTAGGATTCCTAACATCCCATTTAGAAACTCCTATAAAAATGTCCAAAACCATAATTTAAGTCTCCCTAAACTTAAAAGGAGAAAACCTCAATAATCTTCCACGATCGAATCGATTCGACCTGTCTGAATCAATTCGAAATGGTTCTACTTTCAAACTTTCTATTACCGAATCGATTCGGTCTATCCGAATCGTTTCAGCTGGTCTGAAATTCCCAAATGTGCTTAGGTTTTATATATATCCCAAAAAACCCAAAACTCAATTCAATCTCCATTTAAATTATAACTCGAATTCATTTCAACGAACCCAAAATTTTCATATCTCCTCAAGTCCTTTAGAGGTCCTAACACTCTCTTTGAGAACCCCTAATATTTATCTCCAATTTATTCTATCCTTAATTTCTGACTAACTATTTCGATCTCGGATAGCTTTCCGTAGAAAAATCACTATAAATCCAAAAAAAATCAGAAAAATACGTGGTCGGCGCTCACGCGACCGTATCGAAATGATCTACAATTTATTTTTTGACCAAGAACCGAATCAATTCACCCTAGACTAATTGATTCTGATAAGACGCAGGTCACTATTCACATTCTTCTCCAAAAATCCAAACCTCCATTATTCTCCATTTTAGTTGTTTCTAAACTCATCCAACAACTCAATAAACATCTAATCTATGTTTTACAAGTAACACATCAATTAATTTGGGGTATTAAACTATTTCTCTTAGATTTAAACCCTAAAACCATAAAAACCCCAACTTATCATTTTAACCCATTTCAATCCATTTCTTCACTCCATTTACATGGATTTAACACTAGAAATCATTAAGAGTTTACATTACATAAACTCATATTCAAATTTTTTCAAATTTATTTTAAGGGTTCTAACCCAAAATCATATAGTTTACCAACTATAATATGAAATAAATGCACAAAATGAAATAAAACAAGTATACACTTAGCTGGAGGATGAAATCTAACGACCTCGAGTCGAATCCGGCGGAGTTTGGATGAAATCCACCATTTCTCTCTTCCTTTTCTATCTTTTCTTTCTTTCTCTTCCTCTGTCTCGTGACTTATAAGAGAGAAAATAAGGTTTTATCCCTTATTACCCCAAAAATGACTCGTTTACTCAATTGCGAGTCCCTATTAATCCAAAAATTCCCTATCAATTTAGACACCCGGATACTCAATTCTGACTATCTCGGCCATTTCGAGACTCACCGCGCACTCGAAATCTCCATCCGAGGCACTTGACCGCAACTCACTAATTTAACTTACACAACTTAATGCAGTATTCCCGTTAAAATATTATCCTTTGTCTCTTTACCCAGATGCGACATATAATTAAAGTACTCCGACTTATTTACTTAACCCCAAAAGTAAATATAACACCCATTGAAAATCATTTAATCCTTGAAAACTCCAAAAATTACTATTCATGATAATTCTTGAATTTTCCAAATTACTCTTAATTATTGAATTTAATTTCCCATAAAAGTGCGGGGTATTACATACTGCCCCCCTTACAATGGAATTTCTTCCTCAAAATTCAGATATAACCTATACTACCAACACTAACCTAGGATCGTGAATCACTCCACATCCTAATACCTCAAAGTGGAATGGTACTACCAAATAGCTCTTAACCGTGCTCAATAAGCACTCACCTCTAACAGGGTTTATACTATACTACCATCTCGGCATACTTTTCAACTCTATATACTACATCCCTTCTATCTCAGGCAAAATATAAAACCAACTTACTAAGGTGCCCATACACCTTTTTTTTAACTCGTGCCTCTCCGTACAACTAACACAAACATCCGACACGTACACACTTTCTAAACAATGGACCCTATTTTCTCGGCGTAATACTCATACATGGGTCTTCCCAACCCAAAAAATCCCATGCTACTCAATGTTAACCAACCAATATTTCTATATCGGCACCACTAACTCCACTGGCTTCACTGCCCAAAAATTCTAAGATCGAAGCGTTCCTACCTATGGGAAATAGTACTATCCTAAATTGTGTACCTGGTGCCTAAGACCTTTCTCAACTCCCAATATTTGCTCGGTTTCATGCGTGGAACGTCTCATTGAGCGAAATCCAAAGAAAGAACCCTCCCATTACACTACTCCCTCGCGTTGTCGGTCACCGAAATATAACGATCTAAGTCACACCAGCGAGACGTCCTAAATCTTACCTTACTAACCTATTAATGCATTTCTATTATTTTATCCTTCCACCTAGGCGAACATGAAAGTCTAACTAATTAAAGCTCCCACTCTATGCAAAAGCGTTACAAATGTCATACCCAAAACATATTTCCTCCAAAATTTTCCTTTTCATTAAGGCCTAGCTACAATCCTCAAATCAATTTCTATAACTTCGACTTTACCCACCTACTCGCAGTGAGAGAACATTTTAGTGCTTCTCCATAGCACTTATATTTCCATAATTATACCATCATCATACGACTCATAGTCTATAGTGTTTCCTCCACACTATATGACTTATCGACAAAACTAACATCCTAACATACTATAACATATCTCCACTCTCGACGTCGTTAAGGTTCATGCGTGGAGCATCTCACAAGCAAAATCCAAACAAGGAACCCCTCCAGTACACTTCTACTTAACTTTGTCGGTCGTGTAGGTCCGTTAACTTCAAATATGCAACCGGGATAACCCTATCCTCTATTTCAACAGAATGTGGTCTGAACTCACTTCTGTATCCAGGAGCCACACCACTAAGCACTCGCACTAACACTCAGTCCTTGCGCAATCAATGATGAGCTTAAACTCACTGCTCAACAATTAACCCTGCATACCTTAAATCACACCTATAAGGTCACCACGCACTCAAATCACAATAATGAATCATCTGCTCACCGAAGTTCCATCTATGTACATAATAAAGGCAAACTCAGCCTGTATCCCGGTGATATATCGCAATAACAACCCGTTCCACCCTGGAACCGCGGACACTATAGTTTTGCTATCATTAGCGTACTATCGCTCCGAACAACGAATATCATATTCTACTCAAAATAACACCATAATCGTATAACACACACAAAACGAGTACTGCCGATCTGCTATAAACTTAAAATACTAACACCCGCTCTTCTCAGCGAATGAAAGAAAATAGAATCTCGCTATCGCGGAAAAGCACATAAACATATACTACATTACGTTATCGATAGTTCTTATAAACTCGAATCACACACAAGAATCTAGGGCTAATAAAACACTGTGACTCTATCTCATCACACAGAACAAGCCGCCTTTAACTGAGGTGAAACTAATAACAACAACTTCTCCTATCACCCTAGCGACTCCAAAAGGTTATCGGACTTAATACACTTGTCGCAACTGAACCAAATATTTCTTTAATCAATGCCCAATCTCGGGTCAGCCCGACCCTTTCAAGGTTATCAGTATCTTGGACTCCATTTCCGCGATCTTGAGAATCACTTTACTAGTTCCCCTTAACTTCTTCATGAAATGGAAACTTCACCACCGGCCTCAATAGTCCCGTTTTAAAGAATTCCCGGGTGGATGTCCAGCAATGGGGTCCTCAAACATACACATTCTCCATAAGTGTTAGCAACACTTCTCTAATGATCCTATCATTCCTCGGAAGGACTCTCTCTTAAATTGTACTTACCTCGTCTCAGTACAAAATTCGCTTATCCATAAATTTCTTTATTCATTGTTGGCATCTGACTGAACCTTATGTGACTAATTTAAAACTGGATTCTTCTCATTCCTGCTAAATCATGGGGACTCACGGTTAAAACTATCCATAAGATCCCTTTCGAACCCTTAGCTTCACTGGGTAATTCAACTTTAGTACCACTCTCTACTACGGCGGTACTGGGGTACTCATAACTACTATTCTTTAGTAGTCGTTGCCATAATTCTTAGCAATTTCCACAAGGAGAATGACCTCTACTACGGTCCTAGTCTCCAACTTCAACTCACTGCTCCAGCTAAGACCCACCTCCTGCTGCCTTCCTCGATCAGCACACGAATCTCGAACGAGCATGCAAAAGATTACTATAATCTTATAATATGGAAGGAGAACAAAATCTCACAAGAGAAATCAACAATCCTAGTCATAAGGCTCTATAACAAATCGAGAGCAATGCTGAAAGCGTAGTACACCCGCACAGATTCCTAAGGACACTAGAACCTGATGCTCTGATACCATCTGTAACACCCCGCCTAATAAAATATCGGGAGATCACTCCTATATCAAATTAAAATAGGAGTCGCATATGGATCATTCTCAGCATCACTGTCGAAAACCAAATTAATCACTAATAACCTATTAGGATGGCGTCAAAATTTTACTTAACTAATCTTTTTCAACAAACTATACAAATAAAACATTCACACAGTTTATATAGATGGAACTAAAAAGAAATAAAATAACCGAACACTCGATAACTGTAATACAACCCAACTGAATTACGCACAGAAAGGCGATAAAAGAATAAATAAAAGCAGTTGGGTTATTAGCCCGAATGTTTATACAATACCTCCTATCTAGATTACAAGGATAGAATCGTCTATAAAAAAACCAGCATGCATCCACAGCTTCCACAGTACAGCTTCCGCAGTACACGTCTGTCTCGAAGGAATTATCATCCAGGCGTCCCTGTGTCTAGACACCTATATATACACAATATATATCAAGAGAGGGAAATTATAGAAACGGGTCAGAGCCCGAGTTGTGAAAATATTTTGCAAGTGCAAAAATGCTTTATTTAGAAAAATATTTTTTATCTCATATTTAAATTGGTATCGCACTCCCATGAGATACCCATCACCTCTCTTCTAATAGTGCACACCCAGCGCATCCGGCTAAACATCCTAGTCAAGCCACGCTGCCTAACTAATCCATCACCCCCAAACTATAGAAATCCTAAACAACTCAAGTACTAAGGGCTCAACTTCTCCCTAATCTCAACTCTATGCCATATTCGTGCGTGGGGTGTCTCGCAAAGCGAAATCCAAACAAGGAACCCCCTCGATACACTACTACTTGGCAAGGTCGATCGTCGAGATCCATTAGACCCTCAGTACATGAAAGATATATATATATATACACATATAATTATATTCATTATCATAATCATCTTTAACTTTCATACTCACTTTTATATACATATCATGTTACACTTCCGGATATATCTCCCGGAATGAGAATTCATTCTTTTTCATTTTATATTCATTTTATCTCTTTACTCTCATAGAGATATAATATCTAGTTCTCATACAAAAGTAATGTACTATCACACAAGTACAATAACCATCCTAACGAGCTATAACTCGAGCATGCGGTCTCTCAATGCTATCATCTTCCAGGGCATCACTCACATACCATCCTGGGGACCAGCGGTCGGACTCAATGTCACCGACATCGCGGCCAACACACACACACAATGTCTGGGAAGCGGTCACAGTTCTTCCCCGGCAATGAGACGAAACATACACACCACGTCTCACCCCTAATAAAAAATCACATAATATCACAATGGACGCTATGACATGGGGAATATCCACACCCTGCTCCTCGAGCCAGGGTGATCACCCTCATCACGCAACTTCCCAATAATAGCATTAAAGTGGGTATGTATATATATATATATATATATATATATATACCATCCACACGTAGATATATATACATAGTTGTATCATATAATATATACACTTTACTCACATAGTATATATATAATCCACATAGATCCTTAAACAAATATAAATGGCCATAATTTCCAATCGCAAATAGCGATGACCAATAATCCCAAAGATTCTTATAATTAATACTATTCGAGTATTCGCACATTCACGATACTAAACCCAAAAGTATCCCCTCGCTTGATAAATAACGTGTACCTTATTCACACTTAAGGATTTATACAATTTCTCCATCTATACCCATTCACACTAAGTAAATACGCGTTTTTCCAAATTCATCCTAATAGTCTCGCGGGAGGTACTCAACCACAATTGTTATGATTATGTTTTCTACGGGCATAATTATATCTATACACGCTTGCCGAATTATTTTCTCGAATGCCTCTTGTCTCAAAACATTAATAAAATCCCTACCACGGATCGTACTCTATATTAGTCAGAGGTTTTACTTTTCTCAAATCATCTTTTAGGAGTCCTAACATCCCATTTAGAAACTCCTATAAAAATCTCTAAAACCATAATTTAAGTCTACCTAAACTTAAAAGGAGAAAACCTCAAAAATATGCCAGGACTGAATCGATTCGGCCTGTCCGAATCTATTTGAAATGGTTCCACTTTCAAACTATATCTTATGGAATCGATTCGGCTGGTCCGAAATCCCCAAATCTGCTTAGGTTTTATATATATCCCAAAAAACCCAAAACTCAATTCAATCTCCATTTAAATTATAACTCAGATTTATTTCAACGAACCCAAAGTTTTCATATCTCCTCAAGTCCTTTAGAGCTCCTAATTCTCTTTTTGAGAACCACTAATATTTATCTCCAATTTATTTTAGCCTTGATTTCTGACTAACTATTTCGATCTCGGATAGTTTTCAGTAGAAAAATCACTATAAATCCAAAACAAATCAGAAAAATACGCGGTTGGCGCCCACGAGACCGTATCGAAAAGTTCTACAATTTTTATTTTATGACCAAGAGCCGAATCAATTCTCCCTCGTCGAATCAATTCGGATAAGACGTAGGCCACTATTCACCTTCTTCTCAAAAAATCGAAACCTCCATTATTCTCCATTTTAGTTGTTTCTAAACTCATCCAACAACTCAATAAACATCTAATCTATGTTTTAAAACTAACACATCAATTAATTTGGGGTATTAAACTATTTCTCTTAGATTTAAACCCTAAAACCATACAAACCCCAACTTATCATTTTAACACATTTCAATCCTTTTCTTCACTCCATCTACTTGGATTTAACACTAGAAATCATTAAGAGTTTACATTACATCAATATGTAAACTCATATTCAATTTTTTCCAAATTTATTTTAAGGGTTCTAACCCAAAATCATATAGTTTACCAACTATAATATGAAATAAATGCACAAAATGAAATAATGCAAGTATACACTTGCCTGGAGGATGAAATCCGACGACCTCGAGTCGAATCCGACAGAGTTTGGACGAAATCCCCCATTTCTCTCTTCTTTTCTCCTCTTCCTTCTTTCTCTCTACCTTTTCTTTCTTTCTCTTCCTCTCTCTCGTGACTTATAAGAGAGAAAATAAGGATTTATCCCTTATTTTCCCAAAAATGACTCGTTTACTCAATTGCGAGTCCCATGTGACAACCCGCTCACCAAAATAAGGGGTGGCCAGCCCAATACTCCAATATAACGGAATCATGGATGGAATCATTCTCAGCATCATAACAAAAGTATAGAGTATCTAGGATAACCACCCAATATTTCAGAAAACGGGTTGCCAAAAATTTTGATTTGAAAGTAAATAAATGAAAACAAACAACCCAATTCCTGAAAGATAAGGGAAACCCCAAGACATATATAAATAATACAACAAGAATACGATAAAAAGACCGAATAGGTAACCGGTCACTAACTGATATACCAACAATACGCAAGTACAATAAGTTACTTATTACATTACATTAGACATTTACAAAAGCTAGGGCCTATCGCCCGAATAAAAGACTTGATCTTAACTAGAATAAAATGAAAACGTCTATACCAAAGATATACCATAATACCCGCAATGCATCACGGCTCGTCGAAAACATCGGAATGGGAATTCAAATCAGGCATCCTTACGGCGGAGTACCTGAGCAGAGACAAGATGAATATGCAACAAGAAATGTAACCAGGTCAGGGCCCGGTTCTATATGATTACCAGATGAATAAAGAGTATGACAGTTATGTAAGATGAATCATGAAGAAAGAGAAAATAAGAATCAACCTATACAATTTAAAACATAAGCTAAGAAGGAACAAAAGTGAGAAGCATTAAACAAAAACTTCACCAATGTGAAAATTATTTCATATAGCTTTTCCTTAGCAGAAAGTATATATATAATCACAATCTTATGCTCTTTAAGGAGATTTTATCTCAATTTTACCTTTTGTAAATATCCTTTCCTTATCAGGAAAATAGTCATTTTCAAATGCTCTTTGTGGCATTCATATGTGCTCTTTATGGCACTCCATCATGCTCTATGTGGCATATTAAATACATCAAGTCCCACTTGATTATGAACTGTTATAATTATATACATATAACGAATTCTAAGACCGCCCGTCCGGGTTTCCCCACTGAGCGCGCCCCTAAATGACCATCATCTTCCAGGGCCTAACATAAGACAACCTGGGCACCTATCGGAACACGTCGGGAAGCGGCCATGAGCCTGCGTGGTAGCCAAGACCACACCTGGAATCTCCCTACCCCCGCAGAAAATATACAACCATAAGCGCTCCCATGGCCTAGGACTATATCCACCCTGCATTCATTAGCCAGGGGGCTTCACCTCACGTGCGGACTTCCCTTATGATGTCATTTAGAGAGGTGTGTTTAAGCCATTTTATTTATCATTCAAAATCAAGTAAATCATTATTTACCGGTTCATGATTAAGTAAATTATCATTTACTACTATCAATACCACTTCCATTTATATGTTTCATTTTTTATTCGAAACCATTACTGTTTACCTCTAGTAATAGATAGAACTTAATATCCGGAGCCATACGATAGCTTATACCAACACTACAACCTCAAAGGAGTAAATAAACTCTTCATTATCTCCAAGAATTCTAGGAGGTTATTTTAGAACCCCAAAGTTATCATCTTTCGAAGGAAAGAAATGACTTTCAATTTATTCTCCAAACTCACCTTTATGGCGTTATTATGAACCACCAAGGTTAACATAGTTCAATCGAAGTTTTAAAATCTCCCAACATTCTTTTGGGATGGTAATATAAACCATCAAAACTAGTGTGGCTTAATTAAGCTCCTAAGGTCTCCCGAACATAACCCTACATCTCCTAGTATTATAATAATTAACTAGAAGAAAAGAATGCCTTACCATTAATAGGCCTAACCCCGGAAAAATCCCCACATAACCCATTCCTAATGTGGGGTAGACATCTAACTCATCTCACACTCTAGGACTCTAAGTTTACTTCATTCAAGAAGGTTCCTAGTCCCTATATTTAAAGAAAAGGATTAAAATTGAGTTATAAAATTAACTCAAAAACAGCAGGAAAACGAATCGATTCGCCCAAGGGCCGAATCGATTCGCCCTAGCGAATCGATTTGCCCCAAAAAGCGAATCGGTTCGGACAACTAAACCAACCTTCTGCAATTGACCGAATCGATTCGGTCTTAACCCCGAATCGATTCGGGTTATGCAGACCTGCCAATTTCCCCTTAGCGAATCGATTCGCCCAAAGGGCCGAATCGATTCGGACCTGCAAATTTGCCAAAAATGGCTACGAAGGGTTATGAACCCTAATTTCTCCAAACCCCAAATCTCTTCCATCTTACACACAACCAACAATATTTATCTACCCAAAGTGTATCCTACACGATTTAAAACCATTTTAGTCCACAATTTCATCATCAAAACTAAGATTAGGGCTTAATTCCCATAATTTCCACATTTAAACCATAAATGTAAATACACAACTATCATACAATTTATGCATCTTAAATCACATATTAGCAAGTAGAAAACTTTCCTTAGGGTTGATATCTCATATTTATTTGGAGAAGAAGCAATCCCACATCCTCCATCTTTAATCTCTCTCTCATTCTCCTCTTTTCTCTTCCTCTTTCTTTCTCTCTTTGTCTCTCTATGTTCAAGACATAAAGTGGGGAAAAAATAAGGGATTTAGAAGACTAAAATCGTGGCTTAGGTTAAAACTCCCAACTTAAATGGTTAATACCACATTAAAATGACTCGCAAATACGCATATAAGCTAAAACCAGGTAAAAGTGCCCGAAACACAAAAATACAATATGGCACTTATTTTGACTGTCTCGCACCTTCCGAGACTAACTACACCCTCTAAACTAGCATCCGGAAATTTTATAAATTATTTCGAGTTCCAAAATCATTTAAACTAAAAGGCCATTTAAAATACATGACACTGCAGACATGCAACCTGAGGTTATTTACTTTCACATACACTAAATATGCATCAATCTAGTAAATATTAACTCTCAATTCATTAAATTAATATTTACTCCAGTCCCCACATTTTATATAATTACCTTATGCGGTAAAATTAGTATAAAATGAGCCTCCCAGAATCGAGGGCTATTACATACTCCCCCCCTTAAGAGGGAATTTTGCCCCCAAAATTCGGGCATACCCAAATCTGATAAGGGTATACTACTCTAAACTAGGATTCTACTATCCTAAACAAACTCCTCGTTATGGCAACGCCCCAAATGGCCCCGGACTAAGATCGACCCTATCGATCTCAATCTACATCATTTGTGCTCTAGCATAGCACAAAGTGTTCCTCACCAACTACGGATCCTATCTTCCTACGGCGAAAGGCGATGTCCTCGTGACTCGGCAAAATTAGCCGAATCTCTAGCATCATGTTACATCACACCTTGGGGCATTCGTACTAACTCTAAGTGGCTTAGCCTCAACGCTACTCAGCTATCCCCCGCATCGACGTATCTCATCAAGGCGTATGGCTTAAAAGCCAAATCTCTAAAGAAATGTTCCGAGACCACTCCAAGTCCAAGGAACATATTACCCATTGGTTCCATCCAACGAGTATACGAATTACTAAACCGACCTCGCTAGGCCACTCACGAAACCATGCCTTAGGAAATGGTCCGTAAGACCACTCCAAAACCTAATGGTTGCCCAAAAATCTCCATCCATACCATCACTGCCCCCATCTACTATGTACACTAAGGCGCACGTTCGTAATATGCCTTTCGGCATAAGTAAATTTCCTCCATTTCATCCATCCACTTTAGGGTGGTAGGATATACGCCATTTCCATACGGTTCCCATTTCTTTGCAGAACCTTTTGCCAAACCTTCGACACGAATATCTAGTCTCGGTCCACCCTATTATAATAGGCACCTCCCACGGTTCTACCACTCCCCCGTCGAGAATGGGGTGTACTCTTCTACATGTAGTCCGTCCATAATGGGCGGAAAAGCAACGATTGGTTCGACGGTCAACAATTTCCTCAATTGGGATCATGACCAGTTCGATGCCGGTAGTTCAATGCAGACGTCTATGAATACCCTTCTTCGTTCCACCACTACTCTTCTTCGCACGAGTAGGTGAAATGGTCAATCACATACATAAACGCTCTTACTACCGAGTCTTCCCATTCATGCTTATTCTACTTGGCCTTCCATGCCATTACCATCATCTCCGACGAGTTCTCTACTCGACACGTCCACTAGCCCAATCGCATTTCCTTAGCGAATGAGAAAATATCCAACCACTAGTTCTTCTGAACTCCGAGCACCAACTCGATTCCTCCCACAACATATTGCAACAACTTGTTGCTTACGAGAAGGACCAAATTTCCTGTCGAGGAAGTAATGCCTTATCTATTTAAGGTGATCACTACCACGATGAATCTTAATTCAAGCACAGGATATTACTTTCCACAAGTTTAAGCTTGTGCGACGCATAAACAGTGAGTCTACGTCCTAGTATTATTACTTCCAAATCTTGGCAGAACTTACTCATTAAACTCACTCTCGAGCTTACAATCATGACTCAGGAGTGAGGATCCACCCGTCCTTAGTAACTCCCCGGAAATGAAGTTACCAACGTAACATTATTTCTAAGAAATGCCTCATATCCTTCGGCCGAACCTATCAAACCTCTCGAGACCCCATAAATCTCGTTCCTAGGGATCTAATCCCTATTTAGAGTTAACCCACGACTTATTCGTGGTCAACTCCTAACAACCATCCTAAACTAACACCACCTACCCTCAAGGTCTCACATCCTAAAAATCCTAAGGTCTATCTATATATACCCTACCTAAATCGTAAGCATATAATACTTAAATATATCCCTAGTGCCCAAGACCTTACTCAACTTCCGACATTCGCTCGGGTTCGTGCGTGGGACGTCTCGCCGAAGCGAAATCCAGACAAGGAACCCTCCCGTTACACTACTACCTCGCGTTGTCGGTCATTAAGATGTGACGGTCGAAGACACATGATCGGGATCGGTACAATTCTAATTTACAATTCTCCTAATAAAATTCTACTTCTAGACTTTACCTTAGCATTCCATATGAAATAAGAGAAGGGAAATATGGCATCTCTCCACTCCCAACGTCGTTAAGGTTCACGCGTGGAGCGTCCCGCAAAAGCGGAATCCAAACAAGGAACCCCTCCTATGCATTACTACTTAACTTTGCTGGTCGTGGAGATAAGTCATAGAATTCACACACAATGCACATAAACAATAAAACACTCAAACCAAGTAACACATGTGACACATATACCTTTAAAAATATCATCACTCGCGTCATAACGAGTGAAGAAAAATTTAGAACTTCCTTACCATGGAAGTCATACAATTACTCTTCTATAATAGCGTAAATACTACTACAAGCTCAATATACACACCCGAGTCTATCGTAGACACAATACTACTAAATCTTATCCTAAGGAATATACACTACCCACCTATAGGGTAGAATTCCCTCCACAATTCGTGCCAAGCACTCTGAGTCAATACGAATGGTTCTCAGACTCCATATTCGAGCCTTACACATACCAAAATTATTTCCATCAACTCCCCAACCAGGCACTGGACTCTTGCCCTTGCTCTCCACTCAACGAAATTTAAAATGAGTGGTTCTACACTCCACATCATAGCCGTTATTCCGGCTCTGGCTGACAATAATTTCCCATGCAGTCCCTCTTACTTTCTCAGTAAAAGAGGACACGCTCTTGGCCTCCTCTCCCTCAGTTTAATGAAACCTCTCCAAGTGGGTGTCCACCAATGGGGTTTCACGATTCTTACTCCATCAGAAGTGTTAACAACACCTATTTTGGAGCCTAACACTTCATGGTGCATGGTCTCGTCTCCCTAACCGTACAACACCTTATTCGCCATTGGTCTTTAACCGAACGTCTTGTGAACATTCGGGAATCCACCTTCTCCTCAGTCCAGTTATCCCCGAGAAACTCGCCATTGCAAGTATCCACCGGGCTTCTCTATGGGCCAAACTTCTGGCACCCACGAATATAGTGACCACATTTTCATCACCACAACACTTCTTCTATGGGTGAAGGATTTTCCTCCATTCTACTACAGGGAACTTCTCCACTTCAATATAACATCGCGTGAATTCTCAAGTTTAGTACCACTTTCTACTTCTAGCGGTACTTGGGAAACTACATCAACTAAAATTTGTAGTCGTAATAGCACGACAAGAAAGTGCTACAAAAAGGGAGCGACCTCTAAAGTGGTCCCCCTTCCCGACCACAACTTACAGTTCTCCACACACCTTCCCATAATGCCCTTCTTCTATCGACCTATTATTCTCACACGAATACGCAAAGATTTTATAGATTCTACCTCATGGTAGAAGAACGAGATCTCACGAGAGAAATCAACGATCTTAATCCTAAGGCTTTACATCAAATCAAGAGCAACGCTGAAAACTTAAGGCGTCCACACAGATTCCTAAGGACTCTAGAACCTGATGCTCTGATACCATCTGTGACAACCCGCTCACCAAAATAAGGGGTGGCCAGCCCAATACTCCAATATAACGGAATCATGGATGGAATCATTCTCAGCATCATAACAAAAGTATAGAGTATCTAGGATAACCACCCAATATTTCAGAAAACGGGTTGCCAAAAATTTTGATTTGAAAGTAAATAAATGAAAACAAACAACCCAATTCCTGAAAGATAAGGGAAACCCCAAGACATATATAAATAATACAACAAGAATACGATAAAAATACCGAATAGGTAACCGGTCACTAACTGATATACCAATAATACGCAAGTACAATAAGTTACTTATTACATTACATTAGACATTTACAAAAGCTAGGGCCTATCGCCCGAATAAAAGACTTGATCTTAACTAGAATAAAATGAAAACGTCTATACCAAAGATATCCCATAATACCCGCAATGCATCACGGCTCGTCGAAAACATCGGAATGGGAATTCAAATCAGGCATCCTTACGGCGGAGTACCTGAGAAGAGACAAGATGAATATGCAACAAGAAATGTAACCAGGTCAGGGACCGGTTCTATATGATTACCAGATGAATAAAGAGTATGACAGTTATGTAAGATGAATCATGAAGAAAGAGAAAATAAGAAGCAACCTATACAATTTAAAACATAAGCTAAGCAGGAACAAAAGTGAGAAGCATTAAACAAAAACTTCACCAATGTGCCAATTATTTCATATAGCTTTTCCTTAGCAGAAAGTATATATATAATCACAATCTTATGCTCTTTAAGGAGATTTTATCTCAATTTTACCTTTTGTAAATATCCTTTCCTTATCAGGAAAATAGTCATTTTCAAATGCTCTTTGTGGCATTCATATGTGCTCTTTATGGCACTCCATCATGCTCTATGTGGCATATTAAATAGATCAAGTCCCACTTGATTATGAACTGTTATAATTATATACATATAACGAATTCTAAGACCGCCCGTCCGGGTTTCCTCACTGAGCGCGCCCCTAAATGACCATCATCTTCCAGGGCCTAACATAAGACAACCTGGGCACCTATCGGAACACGTCGGGAAGCGGCCATGAGCCTGCGTGGTAGCCAAGACCACACCTGGAATCTCCCTACCCCCGCAGAAAATATACAACCATAAGCGCTCCCATGGCCTAGGACTACATCCACCCTGCATTCATTAGCCAGGGGGCTTCACCTCACGTGCGGACTTCCCTTATGATGTCATTTAGAGAGGTGTGTTTAAGCCATTTTATTTATCATTCAAAATCAAGTAAATCATTATTTACCGGTTCATGATTAAGTAAATTATCATTTACTACTATCAATACCACTTCCATTTATATGTTTCATTTTTTATTCGAAACCATTACTGTTTACCTCTAGTAATAGATAGAACTTAATATCCGGAGCCATACGATAGCTTATACCAACACTACAACCTCAAAGGAGTAAATAAACTCTTCATTATCTCCAAGCATTCTAGGAGGTTATTTTAGAACCCCAAAGTTATCATCTTTCGAAGGAAAGAAATGACTTTCAATTTATTCTCCAAACTCACCTTTATGGCGTTATTATGAACCACCAAGGTTAACATAGTTCAATCGAAGTTTTAAAATCTCCCAACATTCTTTTGGGGTGGTAATATAAACCATCAAAACTAGTGTGGCTTAATTAAGCTCCTAAGGTCTCCCGAACATAACCCTACATCTCCTAGTATTATAATAATTAACTAGAAGAAAAGAATGCCTTACCATTAATAGGCCTAACCCCGGAAAAATCCCCACATAACCCATTCCTAATGTGGGGTAGACATCTAACTCATCTCACACTCTAGGACTCTAAGTTTACTTCATTCAAGAAGGTTCCTAGTCCCTATATTTAAAGAAAAGGATTAAAATTGAGTTATAAAATTAACTCAAAAACAGCAGGAAAACGAATCGATTTGCCCAAGGGCCGAATCGATTCGCCCTAGCGAATCGATTCGCCCCAAAAAGCGAATCGGTTCGGACAACTAAACCAACCTTCTGCAATTGACCGAATCGATTCGGTCTGAACCCCGAATCGATTCGGGTTATGCAGACCTGCCAATTTCCCCTTAGCGAATCGATTCCCCAAAGGGCCGAATCGATTCGGACCTGCAAATTTGCCAAAAATGGCTACGAAGGGTTATGAACCCTAATTTCTCCAAACCCCAAATCTCTTCCATCTTACACAAAACCAACAATATTTATCTACCCAAAGTGTATCCTACACGATTTAAAACCATTTTAGTCCACAATTTCATCATCAAAACTAAGATTAGGGCTTAATTCCCATAATTTCCACATTTAAACCATAAATGTAAATACACAACTATCATACAATTTATGCATCTTAAATCACATATTAGCAAGTAGAAAACTTGCCTTAGGGTTGATATCTCAGATTTATTTGGAGAAGAAGCAATCCCACATCCTCCATCTTCAATCTCTCTCTCATTCTCCTCTTTTCTCTTCCTCTTTCTTTCTCTCTTTGTCTCTCTATGTTCAAGACATAAAGTGGGGAAAAAATAAGGGATTTAGAAGACTAAAATCGTGGCTTAGGTTAAAACTCCCAACTTAAATGGTTAATACCACATTAAAATGACTCGCAAATACGCATATAAGCTAAAACCAGGTAAAAGTGCCCGAAACACAAAAATACAATATGGCACTTATTTTGACTGTCTCGCACCTTTCGAGACTAACTACACCCTCTAAACTGGCATCCGAAAATTTTATAAATTATTTCGAGTTCCAAAATCATTTAAACTAAAAGGCCATTTAAAATACACGACACTGCAGACATGCAACCTGAGGTTATTTACTTTCACATACAGTAAATATGCATCAATCTAGTAAATATTAACTCTCAATTCATTAAATTAATATTTACTCCAGTCCCCACATTTTATATAATTACCTTATGCGGTAAAATTAGTATAAAATGAGCCTCCCAGAATCGAGGGTTGTTACATCCCTGTCAATCCAAAAATTCCCGAAACTCAATTTCGACACCCAGATACTCAATTCTGACTATCTTGGCCATTCCGAGCCTCACCGCGCACTCGAAACTCCATCCGAGGAACTTGACCGCAACTCACTAATTTAACTCACATAACTTAATGCGGTACTCCCGTTAAAATATTATCCTTTGTCGCTTTATCCATCTACAACATATAATTAAAATACTCCGACTTATTTACTTAACCCCAAAAGTAAATATAACACCCATTGAAAATCATTTAATCCTTGAAAACTCAAAAAATTACTATTCATGATAATTCTTGAATTTTCCATATTACTTTTAATTATTGAATTTAATTTCCCATAAAAGTACGGGGTATTACAATCATCTCCCTATATATATATATATATACAATAAGGTTCTCCAACATAACTCCTAGCAACATTCCTATAAACATGCTTATTTTTTTAAAATAGTAAAAAAATTCATATATACCGAGTTTGGTTAAAAATACATATTTTTTTACTATTTTAAAAAAATGGGTATCATAGCTATGCTAAGTGAGGTATATTTGAGAGCCTGACTGTATATATATATATATATAAAAGTCATTACTCACGTGCTTGTAAAGAGTTTCAAGTCTCGGTCTGGCACCCTGATAGAAAGAACTTTTGCGTGTATTTTACATCGTTGCTTGAAAAGCTCTTCTAATCAAAATCCTCAAATACCTACAAATCTATAACAATCTCAAGTGTAGCGGTAAGTAAGGGTATCAATGCACTTCCAAGGGGGTAAAGCAAAGGGAACACAATTGTAATTCACTTTTTATTTTCTTTTTGTGCTTTTTCACTTTTCTAATTTTTTTTAAGCTTTTCAAATATTAAAACAATTGCGTGAGGTGATGATTTAAACTAAACTAAACTAAATGTGATATGATAACAACTAACTAGAAAGTTACTAAAATGAAAAATAAAGTCTAAACTAAAATAAGAGATAAAGTGAGGTAAATAATTGTGAGAACAATCAAGGAATGTGATTATTCCACAAATTTTAGTTATTCTAATTAATTAATTTAATTATTTGAATTCTCCCAAATTAATATCAAAATTTGATAGTGCGACTGTGTGATAATTGATTAAATTAAATTCGCAAGTTTCCAACCAACCTTTATTTAATTCAGCCCCTAAACATGCATCTAAAGTGTGTGTGTCAACCCATAAATAAATAAAGCATGTGACACGCAAATATGCCGAGACAAAGATTTCAGGAAAAAAACCCTTTCGGGTAAAACCTTTATTTCACTATGAATATATAAATCGTAACTTACAATTACTTAGAGAATCTGCAATGGATCAATGCGCAGCCAACCCACAAAGACTCGCAGTCTTGAACTCAGCAAGAGAATACACGCAGCACCCTCCAAGGTCTCGCAGGCCAATCTTCAGCAAAGAATCTTCATGCAGCAAGATCCTCAATGACACGCAGCCATATGGTGTAGATACGCCCTCCACAAAAGATAAACAAAAGCAAGATGTTCTAGAACACCTAAACAGTTCACTAAAGTAAAATGGGAGTTTTGTGAATTGTAAACCAAAAAGGGATTAAACCCCTAAAAGGAAGAAGCCTAATGAATTCTTCTTTCGCAGTTTTCTGTCTGTCAAAAACTGTGGACTTCTTAATGAAAACGTTACCATTTAATGAGTATTTATAGAAAAACGTGCCGCCTCGAAAACAGAGCTCGTTCGAACGAGATTAGCATGTCGCTCGAATGAAGGACATCTGTTATTTGAACGAGATCGCACGACATGCTATCTCGCGCGAACGGCATGCTATGTCGCTCGAACGACTGTTGCGAAAAAATCATTATTTTAATGTCCGCTTAAACACTTAGAAAAAATACTCATTCTCAAATTTTGACAAAAAAGTCCGCTCCAACACTTAGAAAATATTTTGTAAAAATCTCCCAAAAGCTCTAAGTGTAAAGTAAAGGTATTTAAAACATAACCTTACCAAAGTAAACTTCGTGGAGTTTTGAATGATGAAGAACTTGATTAATTCAGATCCGTCTTTGATGTAGATTGCTCTTGAATGCTCTTCGATGGTGTAGCGGTATATGACATAATAAATTGATAACGGACCTATGTAAATATGTCCTTACAAATCTCCCCCTATGTGTATGCCGGTACATACATAAAAAATCCGAATTATCAAAAACCAAATTGCCTATACAAATCTACCCTCCCATGAATAAATTTGCAAGACTTCAAAATTGTTCTTCAATCATCTTCGTCAAATCTCAAAGCTTTTCTCATCAGGGTGTGTAACATCATGATCTTCAATCTTTGTACGTACACACATGAGATAAAGAAAAATACCTTCATAATGCATCGAGTTTGAAATGATATAAGAATAAAGCATTAATAAATCAAATCTCCCCCATAATGCGAAAACTCCCCCATAACATGATAATTCTTTCTCCCCCTTTTTATGATGTCCCCAAATAGACAGATAAGAAGAAAAAAAATCAAAACATGGAGTGTCACGATAAAATGCATAGCAAACAAAGATCAAGCTACACGCATGCAAAGGTATGTCCCCAAAAAAATTCACAAACTATTTTTGATTTTTTAATTTTTTTTATACAAAAACAGGATACAAAAAAAATCGCACCATGGATTTAAACTCAAACAACCAAGTCATGGAAATGGAATGAATGGGTGTGAACACATTCGATAGGTAAATCAACTCAATCAAGCATATGTGCACGATGCATATGTGTACCCCTAATGAATGAGCATTGTAAGGACAATTTGTCCATCTGTATGTATATGTTATGTCATACGCCGTTACAAGATTGTTGGTTGAAAAGATCACATCGTCATCAACAAAATCCGAAGATCAAAAGAAGAAAAATTTTGGGAATCAGACCTGGCCGGACCGATCCGGTCCAGAAAAAGAACCGATCCGGTTTACCGGACCGATCCGACCACCTACCGGACCGATCCGTTTTGTCAGACTCCAGTAGCCACCGGATCCATAGCGAACCGATGAAGGCAAAAGTCCCGGACCGATCCGATGCCAACCAGACCGATCCGGTTTCAAAAAAAGAACCGATCCGACTTACCCGGACCGATCCGTCTAATCGACCGGACCGATCCGGCGAGGATAATCACTGCCAGATCGTGCAGCCGATTTTGAAGGGTTTCGATCCCTTATTTAATCCACGATCAGCAGTTGGTTTTCTTAAGACTTTCCCACGATTTTCAGAGCATATCAACCCTAAAGTCTTCACCTATTGGGTCCTATGATTCTAGGTTTTTAGATTCACACATCTTCCGTATCTTTGTGAATCAAATTTGGTAACCCAAAGAACACCATTGATGTTGTTCAACCCTTTGTGAAGTGGACCGTTTCTTCCTCTTCATTGCAGCCCTACTGGACAGGGATAGTTCCAGCCGCAAGCCCTTCTGGAAAGGGATTTTTCTTCCAGCCGCGACTACAGAATCCGATACCCGAGGGTAATTCTTACTCAACCTGTATTTCATTGTAATCCGATTGTAAACCGTATTTTACAAATTATAGTGATATACAAATGGTTTTGCCCCTGTGGGGGATTTTTCCTGAAACTTTGTGTGTTGAATAATTCTTGCATGATTTCATATTGTTTCAATCACACCTAGTTGCATGCTTAGGGTTAATTTGGGTTAAAAGGCATTTATTATATTGTTTCCTTATTTGAACGCAAGCGCCAACTCTTTCAAATTGGTATCAGAGCGGGTTACGCTAATTTATCGCGTGATCCTGATTTTTCAAGGATTTATGTTTTTGTGATACAATTTGACTTCTCACGTCGTCAAATTGGTATCAGAGCAGATTACGCTAATCTATCGCGTATTCCTTTTTCCGCAAAATTTTTCTAAGATATCAATTTTCTGAAAAAAAATTGATTTTTGAAAAAGTGCGTGTTCAAATGGAGAAGTTATATAATAAAGTGCCTATTTTTGAAAAAGTTCACGACCATGCTGAGAATTTAAAAACTTTGAATTTGAAACTTTGCAAAAGAATTAAAGTTTTGGAAAAAGAAAATTCTCGTTTTAAATCCGCAATGGATCTTTTGCAAACGGTTCAAAATCAAAGAGATTTTTATCGTGAAAAATTTGTTTCCTTGGACCATGACTTTGTTTCTTTAAAATTATCCAAGAAGGAGTGTGATGATAGGGTCCAAGTTTTAGAAAACGAATTAGAGGACCTTAAAAATTCGATGGTTTGTGTTTGTGCCAAAGATGATAAAAATATTTTAGTTAATGAGTTTGTGGCACGTGAAGAGACTCTTAAGAAAAAGTTTGCTTTAATTGAGGGGGAGCGAGATAAGCTTCTAGGTTTGATTGATAATTTGAAAAAGAAATCGCTCAATTTGGAAGAGTCTAATTCTTTGCTTGAGTCAAAAATTTTGAAGTTAAAAAATTATTTGACAGACTCAAGTAGGTTTGATAGTGATGGTAATGGCTCATCGTGTTCTCATACTTCTAATGCTAAAGCCAGAACCATTATTTGTTTTAGAGGGTCAACTAATTCCAAGGACGCTAGAAAAGATCACACTTTAGGTGTCATCCCACCCATTTACACATGCTCATATTGTGGTAAGAATGGTCACCTTAGGCGATTTTGTTATGATCTTGGAAGAGGTCCTAGGAATTCGAAGTCTAGTGTTTTGTTGGTTCCCAAAACCCCTTGTCGACGTGTCTCATCCATTTGGGTTAGGAAATCACTTTTGGATACACTAGATTTTAGAATAGTTGATTCCCGTTTGCTTGCACATGATTCTTCTCTTGCCATATCATATAGATGATTGTGTTTGCATTTTTGTCATACGCTAGTTATGCTTTTTGATATATTTTTGCTAGCGTTGTGACATGTACTTTTTGTATATATTTTTTTTGAAAATTTTTGAAAAATACAAAAAGATTTTCTTTTTTTGAAAAATTTTGAGAAAAGCTCAAAAAGATTTTATTTTGATAAAATTTTTGAAAAATTCAAAAAGAGATTTGCTTTTATGGATGAGCATTTAAGATAGCCAAGTCACAACTTCATTCCATATATCCATGTGACTGTTTGATAGAGATTTGAGAGGCTACATCATTTCATCCTTGTGCTTTGTAATGATTGGAGTCATTAAGATGTAATTAAGTGTTACTTCCTACATGTTTGACTCATGTTTCCTTTATTGCACACATGAACGGATTTGTTTGATTATTGCACTTGTCAATCTCATGTTGGCTTGAGTGTTTCCATCTCAATCCTGTCTATACAATGTATAAGATGTGATAAAACTTGACAAGATTGGATTGCATGTAAAAAACCGTTTGGTGAGACTGTGCGCATATTTTCATAACGGGGAGGGGCTGCGAAAGTTGATTCTTATCCTTTGCGCAAAAGCCACCGTTAAAAAGGACCTAAAAAATGGAGCAATTTTAATATCCGAGGTCCTAAGAGGTTAAAAGAGCCCGAAAAAATTGTTAAGGCAATCAAAAGCAATACATGCCAAATATGGGCCATTTAGGTTTTCACCACCAATTCTCCAAAGTTTGAGAATTTAGTATACCTCTATTCAAAATATAAATCTGAGGGAGTTTGGAGATTGAAAAACGGGTTTGCACTTCCTTGAAAGTCCTGAAAACGCATGAAAATCATTTTGGACGTTATTGGTGTAGAAATCACTTTGAGCTTTGATTTGTAGATTTGATAGTCAATGTCATATATTTCCAATCTTTTACACCAAAGGAAGCATTTGAGTTCATTCGTTAGGAATATCCAATATTCATCGTGCACATATGTCATGTTTGTATGCTTTGATTTTCCTATTGAATTTTGATCACACCCATTCTTTTACGCTATCACCGACTTGGTTGTTTTATGTTCATTCATGGTGTGATTTTATGCCTTGTGACATCCCAGTACTTGATTGCTTGATTTATTTCTCTCTTTTGTCTATTTGGGGACATCATAAAAAGGGGGAGAATGAATTATCTGATTATGGGGGAGTTTTTGAGTTTTTGAAATTCTGAGAATATCATCTTACATTGATATATATGCTTATGTTTATCTCATTTCAAAACTCGATACGTCACTTGGTATTTGCTTTATCTCATGTGTGTAGGTACATCCTTGATAATCCCATGATACATACCCTGATGAGAAAAGCGTGAAGATTCCTGAAGAATTGAAGAACAAACGATGCAGTCTTATTCACTTGTACTCTTTCAGTTTTGGGTTCATGGAAGGGTAGATTTGTATAGGAAATTTCATATTTGATAATTCGTATTTTTTATGTTTGTTCCGGCATAGACATAGGGGGAGATTTGTAAGGACAATTTGTCCATCTGTATGTATATGTTATGTCATACGCCGTTACAAGATTGTTGGTTGAAAATATCACATCGTCATCAACAAAATCCGAAGATCAAAAGAAGAAAGAATTTAGGAATCAGACCTGGCCGGACCGATCCGGTCCAGAAAAAGAACCGATCCGGTTTACCGGACCGATCCGACCACCTACCGGACCGATCCGTTTTGTCAGACTCCAGTAGCCACCGGATCCATAGCGAACCGATGAAGGCAAAAGTCCCGGACCGATCCGATGCCAACCAGACCGATCCGGTTTCAAAAAAAGAACCGATCCGACTTACCCGGACCGATCCGCCTAATCGACCGGACCGATCCGGCGAGGATAATCACTGCCAGATCGTGCAGCCGATTTTGAAGGGTTTCGATCCCTTATTTAATCCACGATCAGCAGTTGGTTTTCTTAAGACTTTCCCACGATTTTCAGAGCATATCAACCCTAAAGTCTTCACCTATTGAGTCCTATGATTCTAGGTTTTTAGATTCACACATCTTCCGTATCTTTGTGAATCAAATTTGGTAACCCAAAGAACACCATTGATGTTGTTCAACCCTTTGTGAAGTGGACCGTTTCTTCCTCTTCATTGCAGCCCTACTGGACAGGGATAGTTCCAGCCGCGACTACAGAATCCGATACCCGAGGGTAATTCTTAGTCAACCTGTATTTCATTGTAATCCGATTGTAAACTGTATTTTACAAATTATAGTGATATACAAATGGTTTTGCCCCTGTGGGGGATTTTTCCTGAAACTTTGTGTGTTGAATAATTCTTGCATGATTTCATATTGTTTCAATCACACCTAGTTGCATGCTTAGGGTTAATTTGGGTTAAAAGGCATTTATTATATTGTTTCCTTATTTGAACGCAAGCGCCAACTCTTTCAAGCATCAAAAGTATCCTTAGCTGTAAAAATGATTGAATTTAGATGACATCGTCTTATGAAAATCAACAAATCAAAGTCAAAGTGATTTCCACACCTATAACGTCCAAAACTATGTAGCGCATTTTTAAGCATATCGGGACGTGAAAACCCGTTTAAATTCTCCAACCAAACTCTCTCATATATATTTTCTTTTAGTGGTTAATAAACTAAATTCTCAAACTTTGGAGAATTGGTGCAAAAACCTAAATGGCCCATAATTGGCATGAATTTATTTTTATTGCCTTTAAATTTTTTCGGGGTCTTTTAACCTCTTTGGACCCCGGATAATAAAATTCTTCGATTTTTAGGTCCAATTTAACGGTGACTTAGTATTCTAAAAGGCAAAATGAACCTTTCGTAGCCCTTCCCCGTTTTTAAATAAAGCACACAAACTCACAAAACGGTTTTTATATGCACAATTTCCTTATGAAAATTTTATCGCGCTTGGTTCATTTTAAGGACAAGATTGAAGTGAAAACACCCAACGAATATGCGATAAGACAAGCACAATAATCAAACAAATCCGTGCATGTGTGCAATAAAAGAAACATGAGTCAAAAATGTAGGAAATAACACTTAATTACATCTTAATGACTCCAAACATTATAAAGTACAAGGATGAATTGACATATTGTCTCCAAACACTATCAAATAGTCACAGAAAAATAATGGAATGATGTTGTGACTCGGTCATCCTAAGTCTTCATCCATAAACGGTGAAAAAAAATCTTTTTGGATTTTTCAAAAATTTTATCAAAATAATTTTTTTTTGTATTTTTCAAAATATTTCCAAAAAAATAAAACATACAAAAAGTACACATGTCATAACACTAGAAAACAAATATAAATCACGAAACCACAACTAGTGTATGACAAACATGCAAACACAATCATCTATATGATATGGCAAGAGAAGAATCATGTGCAAGTAAACGGGAATCAACTTGTATAAAATCTAGTGTCTCTAAAAGTGATTTCCTAACCCAAATAGATGTGAAACGTCGTATGGGGGATTTAGGAACCAAGGGAACACTAGACATAAACTTCCTAGGACATTTTCTAAGATCAAAACAGAAACGCCTAAGGTGACCTTTCCTACCACAATGTGAACATGTGTAAATGGGTGGAACGACACCTATGGGTTGACCTTTTATAACATCCTTGAAATTGGTTGACCCTCTAAAACAAATAATGGTTTTGGCTTTAGCACTAGAAGCATGAGAACAAGATGAGACATTACCAACACTATCAAACCTACTTGAGTCTGTCAAATCATTTTTTAACTTCAAAATTTTTGACTTAAGCAAAGAATTAGACTCTTACAATATGAGGGATTTCTTTTTCAAATTATCAATTAAACTTAAGAATTTATCGCGCTCCCCCTCAATAAAAATAAACTTATCCCTAAGAGTCTTTTCACATGTCGTAAAATCATCGATCAATTTTTTATCCTCGATGGCACAAATGGGAACCCTAGAATTTTATAAGTTCTCTAATTTCTTCTCTAAAACAAGGACTCTCTCATCACTCTTCTTTTTGTTAATTTTCAAAGAATCAAAATCAATACACAAATTGCCAAAGTGCTCACGACAAATGTCACTTTGAGTTTGAAACGCTTGCAAATATTCAATCTTACTTTTAAAGAGAGAATTTTCTTTTTCCAAAACTTTAATTCTTTTGCAAAGTTTCAAATTCAAACTTTTTAAATTTTCAGCATGGTCGTGAACTTTTTCAAAAATAGGCTCCTCATTAAATGGGCGTTCCATTGAAAAATTGTGATTTTTCACAAAACTGATTTAAAAAAAAATCAATATGACACAATTTTGCAAAAAACAAAGATCATGCGATAAATTAGCGTAACCCGCTCTGATACCAATTTGATAAGTGCGACTGTATGATAATTGATTAAATTAGATTGTCAAGTTTCCAATCAACCTTTATTTAATTCAGCCCCTAAACATGCATCTAAAGTGCGTGTGTCAACCCATAAATAAATAAAGCATGTGACACATAAATATGCTGAGACACATATTTCAGGAAAAAAAACCTTTCGGGGAAAACCTTTATTTCACTATGAATATATAAATCGCAACTTACAATTACATAGAGAAATCTGCAATGGATCAACGCGCAGCCAACCCACAAAGACTCGCAGTCTTGAACTCAGCAAGAGAATACACGCAGCACCCTCCAGGGACTCACAACCCAATCTTCATCAAACAATCTTCATGCAGCAAGATCCTCAATGACACGCAGCCATACGGTGTAGAGACACACTTCAAAAAAGATAAACAAAAGCAAGATGTTCTTGAACACCAAAAAAATTCACTAAAGCAAAATGGGAGTTTTGTGAATTGTAAACCAAAAAGGGATTAAACCCCTAAAAGGAAGAAGCCTAATGAATTATGCTTTCGCAGTTTTCTGTCCGTCAAAAACTGTGGACTTCTTAATGAAAATGTTACCATTTAATGAGTATTTATAGAAAAATGCGCCGCCTCGAAAACAGAGCTCGTTCGAACGAGATTAGCATGTCGCTCGAATGAAGGACATCTGTTATTTGAACGAGATCGCACGACATGCTATCTCGCGCGAACGACATGCTATGTCGCTCGAACGACTGTTGCGAAAAAATCATTATTTTAATGTCCGCTTAAACACTTAGAAAAAATACTCATTCTCAAATTTTGACAAAAAAGTCCTCTCCAACACTTAGAAAATATTTTGTAAAAATCTCCCAAAAGCTCTAAGTGTAAAGTAAAGGTATTTAAAATATAAACTTACCAAAGTGAACTTTATGGAGTCTTGAATGATGAAGAACTTGACTAATTGGGATCCATTTTTGATGTAGATTGCTCTTGAATGCTCTTCGATGGTGTAGCAGTATATGACATAATAAATTTATAATGAACTTATGAAAATATGTCCTTACAAAATTACAAACCAACTCTCGTTGCAAGTGCAATTATAATAGTAATCTTTTAGAAAATTAAGTTTAACACCCCATAACTCTAGAAAAATAGATCTACACTCCTTTTAATTAATCACCCGCTAGGATCGATCAATAAAAATTTATGTAAATCTTAGAAAATAAATTTAGAGTTGAAATTCAAGTTATAATACCCCACTCATGAAACCCCTATCTCTAGTTCGAATCTAAAATGGGTATTATAACTAGAATTTCGATTTTCTCTCAAAAATCATTTACCCTCTCTCGAGGCGTAAATTTAAGGGTGGGGGATCAAAATTAACATTCAAAGGAAATTTTCAAGTAGTGAAACTAATTAAACTAAAATAACATCAAATAAAGGTTTCCCGCCACCCCTTGAAAGGGGATTTAGCCTAACATGGTATAAGATTTGACAAATTAATAATCAAAGGCATAAATAAATGAGAAGAGAAAAGAACAATCAAACCCAATCTCTTGAAGTGAAATTGAACTCTTATTTCCTTGAAATCAAGCACAATCCATCCAATATGAGTATCTAACTATAATCAATTCAATAATCAACTCAATTGAATTTCACACATTTATCACTCACAAATATCTAAAAAAAATAAAAAAAAATTATTTACAAATATTTCTACCTAATTTATTCTAACCTAACTCTCTACTTTTCTCTAGAATTTTCTCTCTATTTGATGATATCCCCCCTTAAATGGGGTCTTGAGTCTTCTTTTATAGTAGATGCATGGCACACATGGGGCTAAGTGGGTTTTTTGGGAAGGATTAATGTGCATGGAGATGGGGTGTGTACATGAGGTAAGAGAGGTATGAGGGCATGTGGGTTAAATGGGGTGACACAATCAGATTTGGTTTAGAGGGTATAATGGGAAGTTGGGTTTAGTAGGTAGTTGGGGGCAAAATGGGTATTGGGACTAAATAGGTTATTAGGCACATGTGGAATTTTAGTTTTTTTTTTTGTGAGATTGGATTTGGCAGGTGGAAACACGATTTGGAAGAAATGATTTTTGGGTCTTTGAGTTGGGTTTCAAATGGGGTGAGGTCGGATGGGTGCGGTGTTCGGGTTATGGGTTTGGACATGGGGTAGAGGGTTGTGATGGTTACGACCGGAGGTGTAAGGAGAAAGGAGACACCGCCGGTGCTAGGAGAGAACGAGGTAGCCAGCGATGAGATGTATGGGTTGGCAACAAGGTGTCGTCGCTGGCGGTGGTTGAGGTGGTGTTTGGTTTGTGTGGGTTTGGAAGTTGGTTTTGTTGTTTGTTGGTTATGGAGGTTGTGGGTGTTTGTGAGAGGAGAGAGAAAGAGGTGTAGGGAAGAAGATGAAGGGGGGAGGTATTGGGTGTGTGGGGTGTAGGGTAAAAACGTATGGGTGAGGGTTTGGTTTGTGTGTAGGAAAGTTTACGTGTGTGTTTTATTTGGACACCTAGAAATATAAAGACTCAATTAAAATTAATAAAACTAAAACTCAAAAATAAAACAAACTAAAAATAATAAATAAATAAAATAAAAAATATTAAAACTAAAAAATAAAATCCTAAGCTTATATAAAAACTAAAATAAAACAAAAGAAATAAAAACTTAAAATCTAAATGAAAATTAAAGTCCTAAACAATATAAAATCTAATAAACTAAAAATAAACTTCTAAAAACTAATCCTAATAAAACTAAAAACTAATAAAAATCAAAATAAAATAAAATTACACTAATAAAATAAAAATAGAAAATAAAACCTAGAAATCCTAAATAAATAAAAAATAAATCGTAAAAATAAAAAATGACTCAAACTAAAAATCTAAAAATATAAAGTAAAATACAAAAGGGAACAAATTAAACACGCACGGCTCGGGTTGGGATTTAGGTAGGTTTAGGGACTGGTTTAGGCTCGGGTTTGGTTACGGGAGAGGAAATTAGCTCCATTCAACATGCATTTGCCTTGATATATCGCTTTTGACACCGCAAACGGATGTTTGACCTACAAGATAGACAATAAAGCGCATAAGACCCAAATTGCCGAGAATTAGAAACTAAAATACATCTATTCGGGGTATAAAATATACAGTTTTGGGTGCTTATCACACCCTATTTAAAGAATCCAAATAGAATATATTCTTTGAAGAGAAATCGACAACGGCTAAGGACCAATAAAACCTACAATGTAATGAGTTGTTAACATCAATGATACAAATATGTTTTGATATAATTATAACAACTTAAGACAATAAATACACTTACCCTATGTTAATTGGCATAAAATATGTTTGGTTCTCTTTAGCATCTTTCATTTCAATTCATAATTAAAAATATAATTTTTTCCTTCAAATAAGCTTGTTGAGCAGCCCGTGGATTAACAAATAAAATAAAATCCTGATTATTTTGAAACTTCCTATACAAGAATATAAATAAAATAAAAATATATTAGAAAGGAGTAGCTAAAATTAAGATGAAAACAACCTATTCTCGCACCTCATGTATCCGATTAGACAACTGGCATCAAGCTCCTCCATTTTACAAAAATGCACCAACTCATGTTTAAGAATGTAGGTTGATCGAAGTTCGTCTCCATACATCTCGATCGGAATTTTTACTGTATCACTTGTCATTATGGAATCAAGCATGATTGCAAATATGATAAGTGCCCCTCTCACAAAACCATTTTCTCTATCTTCTTCCTGGTTTGCATTGGTTATAATATAGTTAATTTAAAAATTTTAAGTGAGAGAGAGACTAATAAAGAGTGAAGAGAGAGGGCATTTAAAAATATTAACAATGGATTCTTTAATATAAAAGAAAAATACTCACAACTTTTCCTCTATATCTACTATAACAAATTCTTTAGTCCACGGAACCTGTGAATTATGTGCATTCATAACGTTAATAAATCATCACCACAAGGTACATAAAGGGGGAGTCCAGAGTGTAAACAATATCTACAGACACTCGCACGTAATTTTCTCCCAAATATTTATGGTGCACTTTGTCATCTAGCCAACCCTTTAAAAAACACAACCCTTAGCAAAAATATTGGTACGTGAATTTAACTTAAATTTACATGGTTTGCCCATGCCATTATGAAATGTGGTATTCGAGATGGCATGTGAGCAGATCTCTTTCCATCATCTTTTAACTATTTATATGTAAAAAATAAAAATAAAAACTCAAATTAGTAACATGTTCTTGTTGTAAAACTCAACAGCAATAATATATAATATTAATTTCATACATTGTTATTTTTCTTCTTATTTGTTGTCTTGGAAATCGAATCACATAATGCACTTACATTTGATGAAATTGTTTTGTGCAATCCATTACCACTTACTGGGGTGTTCAAGCTGACTTTCGTCATTGCCCTCTCATGTTCTGACACCTTTGCCAGCAATACTTGCATCCGCTCATCTTTTTCTTTTCCTATTTCTCTTTTCGCATGCAACTTAGAATCCAACTCACTAATGTTCTTCTTTGATCCTCGCTTAGTGAGGTTAAAAAAGGTTGTGGGGGTGACTCCATGCTCTTTACCCCTAACACGATCGGGGTGCTCAGGTGTCCCTAATGCCAAAGTTAGGACGTTTGACGTTTCTTCGGTGACGAAGCTCCCAGCTTTAACCTGACTGTTTAGCACATCCTGCAAAAAATAAAATCAATCAAGTGAAGATATATAACATTAACAACAATTCAATTAGATGTATTTGATGTTGAATATTTATGTAAATAAACTCATAAATAGAAACTCACAATTTTGTCCTTTACTTCCCTAGTAGCCTCATCACCAAATTGCCCATTTTTATCTTAGAAATCTTTTTTCCACAGATAAGCCCTATCATCATCATCAAACTTATCACCTGCCTCTTTCTGTTAACATATTAGTTATAAAAAATTGGGTGAACTTATAATGTGTAGTTTAATTCACAAATATAAACATTTGTCAACTAAGAAAAACAAGTACATACAAGTTCTTCGATAAGTCCAGAATGGCCTCTCTTACTCATCCAATGGTTATATATATTCTTCCCTCGTCTTTCATCTTGTGTCGTGCTTAGCAACTTATAAATACATAAGCATTAGAAACTTAAACAAATAACTTAGAAAAATATATGCTGACCATTTGCTATATACCTCAAACCCCTTTGAGATTCTCACTTTTACGAATTCCTCCCAATCCTTTGGTTCAATATATCCTTTATACATCTTTGGCCTATGCTTGAGTTGATCAGGTTCACATATGAATGGTTGGATGTAAATCCTAGTCAATTCTCCTTTAATAAATTTCCATTGAACCAACATATTAGATAACCGTTGTTTCTTTGTCTTTGGATCCATATAAAATTTAGAGTGTGAATTAAAAATAAAAATAAATTAAGGAATACAAGATAAAAGTATCTTATTATGTATAGGCATGTAACTTTAAAATTTCTTCAGTCTCATGTATGAGAGGCTTGTCTTTAGATCCATATCAATGTTGTGACTGATGATTTTTTTTTTCCCGAATAATTAGATGATGCCCGATTATGCCATGATTAGCCATCTGATCCGAGTCTATAGACATTTGTTTGCCTATTTTGAGCCACTTGCACTAGGTTATATATATATATATATATATATATATATGATAGCTCAGTTTTTGAAATTTCTACACATTTTAACGTTTAGGAAGAGTGCCACCTCAGTAGACATTTTTCCAAAACAAAGGGCCAAGATCATCTCCCCCCATTTATATTTCAAATTTTGAAACTTTTTCCAGCCTTTTGTTCACCCCATACTACTTTTGCCTTTTTCTCCATACACCCGTTCACTTCATCTTTCTCTCTCCCTATTTTCACTTGCCCCCTTAACCTACGCCTAAATCACTTAGCCCTTCCTCCCATGCTGCCACTCCGGGCTCCCTCTCCCATGCTACCGATTATCCATTTTTACATGCCAAGGTATATATTTGTTTTCATTCATATTTAAGCTTTCATTAAACTTTGGTTTATATTCTAGCTGAATCAATTGTTTGGGTTTCAATTCAACTTATTATATAGGGTTCTTTGCTCCGAATTTCAGAGCTTTAATAACGGGTGTTTAATTTTTTTGGGTCGACACACCTAAATCTATCAATCATTTTAATATGTTATTTTGCATATATGTAACTTGCTTTTCTATTTTCTTTTGCAGTTATTGGTAAAATCAGGAACACTCACTTCCTCTCTTTACATCTCACTCTTCAACTGCATTTTTTTGTTACGATTTTGCTTAAGAGTATCTAGAGATGAGTAATTTTTTTTTTCTGAATATGGATCTTGATTTAAAAACGGGGTTCATAATTTTGAGTTCAAAGTCTATCTCTATCTCTGTATGTGCGCATTTTTTGGGACACCCCGCATATAATAATAACAGGTGGCCAACCCTATACTAAGATAAGGCAATAATCTCAAGTGGATAATCCTTAGCACCAACTGTCGAATAGACAAAAAATAACTAACTACCCAAATCAGAATAAACGGGTGCCAAAATTTATGAAAACATATAGAACATTCAAATATATAAAACGACATCAAGTTATCTTACGCACACACACACACACACACACACACACACACACACACACACACACATATATATATATATATATATATATATATATATATATATATATATATATATATATATATATATATATATATATATATATATATATATACACACACACAACATGTACAATAAAAGAATATACTCAAATAAGCGGTCGAGCAACAGACTATACAATGTATCAAATCTCAAAAAAGTAAAAGATATACAACACTAAAACCCTTGAGTAAACACTCGAATTACTTTTATGTATTCTTAACTAGATATCCAAAAATGAGAAGTGACTACAACAAAAGTCACGCAACAGTCCGCACATGCTACAGCTCCATATACACATGAATGGTAGACTCAACATTGGCGTCCTTATGGTGGGACACCTATAATATAATAAATAAAAGAAAATAAATGGGTCAGAGCCCGAGGTTTGAAAATAGTTTAGCAAGTGAATTAAAATGCATAATAATTATGAATGCACAATTTCATAATATAAAGTGGTGCCGCACTCTCTTGAGATTCAACCTTACACCTCAACTATAGTTCCCACCTAAACGTATGCATTTTAATCTTAATCAAACTACCAATCTCGTCTATGAATGACTCAACCTCAAGTCTACGCATTTACCCCATTCGCGTATCTAGTTTACCCAAAACGTAATCATTTAAATCTCATCCTAATTGATTATATAACAATTCATTACTTAATAAACTTCACTAGTTATTCTCTTAACATACCACACATTATTTTTAAGTCTGTATAATATCAGTATCACTATTATACGAGATAAATCATCTCTACGAATTACACATACATAACACACATAATATATTTATACTAACCATACCTGAAAGCTTTAACTCAATGGATGAAGTCTCTACAATGTCATCATCTTCCAGGGAATTATTCACATACCATCCTGGGTTACCAGCGGGCGAACTCTCACAACGACTTGGTATAAAACAAATCACAAACGTAGAGGAAGTGGTCATAATTCCTCACTGAAAATAAGGCGAATCATACCCAAGACGTCTAACCGCTAATAAATTCCACACAATAAATATATGGACGCTATGACCTGGGGACTATACGCTCCCCGCTCCTCAATCAAGGAGCCTCACCCACATCGCGCAAGTTCCCATGAAAGCACTTAAGGGGTATGTACACACAATAGATATATAGTATACACACATAATATATATATACAGCATATATACAAACCATCCCATATCCGAATATATATATATTTAATAATCCCGGCTACATGTATAAACCACACCTTACACTAGCTGATAATCCACAGAATTATTCCCAATATGCTTTATTATTCAATCACTCACTTGAACATTTATCATCAATCACACATATGATATAAATAATCACCAATTTAACTCCTTGCAAGACACACAACCTCTCTCAACTATCCCATATCCATACTTAAGAAAAATCCTATCACTAGGAGAATTTACGAAAGAATTCAGCATAACAAACTCTGGACTAAGCCTCCATAATTGACCTGATGTCTCCTCAACCATCACGTCATAACATTATTTGCCCTTTTTAACTCATAAACATGTTTGTCATATTATTTTAGAGGGTTTCCAAACACCAAACCCAAATGAAAAGGAGTTACAAAAGCGTTAGAAATTTGTCACTACCGAACTGAACCGAAGGTTCCCAAAAATGAGTGCTCTGCTACACTGAGAGGAGCGAACTGGACCGAATACCTTTGAAAACAAACCGGTCCGCTATTAAAATGAACCGATCCGATGTCCACAACCAAACCGATCCGTCCTGTTCAGATTGTTTTCCTATGAGATTTTTCCTACATCTTGGGAACCCATTTCTACCTAATTTTAACATCATAGATCAACCTAAATATAAACCTAACCATTTTACACCATCAAACCCATACATACTCATCATATGCTAAATTTCAACACAAAATCTAGGATTTTTCATATATATATTCAACATCACCATAATTTATCCACAAATTATGAAATAAATAACACACATAAGCATTAGCAAGTTTAATCATTTGCCTCAAATTCAAAGAGTCTGAATCTTCCTCAAAATCACGAATTTAATAAATAATTTCCAATGCTCCAAAGGTTTCTTCTCTTTGCTCTTCTTTCTCAACTCTCTCTCTCTCAAACGGGTTTTCCCTCCCAATGAGACTGTCTAATAAACCATTTTTCTATTAACCCCAACTTTAAATGATAATACTCACTTAAAATGACTCTTATACCCTAATTCGAGTCAAACTATCCCAAAAGACCTTGAAACCCAAATAAAAATCCCCGGACAGTCATTTTGACTATCTCGGCCCTTTCCAGATCAACCGTCCACTCCAATTTATCATCCAAGACTCCGAATTGAAAATCATCTCCCAACCTGATATAACTCACTTAAATATGCCCCGGTTGAGAAATAACTAATTCCCGCCTCTAATACACTCATGTGATGTAATAACATGCAACATAATTATATTTAGCTTATCACACTAGTAAATATACAATTCGCATAGATATTAATTATTCTTCCCAAATTAATATTCATGTTAAATTTTCGTTTTACTTCTTAATTATATTAAATTACACACACACAAGGTAGTTTAATATAAAAATACATACACAAAAGTAAGGGGTATCACATACTACCTCCTTCCCTACAGAGGAATTTTGTCCTCGAAATTCAGGCGTACCTTATGGAAAGAGGTAACGAAACTTGGCTCGCATATCATCCTCTCGTTCCTATGGTTAATCATCGGCATTATGGTTCCTATATTGTACTCGAATTAAAGGCACTAGCTTCGATCGTAGCCTACCCTCACTATGGTCTAAAATGGCAACCAATTGTTCTTCATACGAAATATCAAGATGCAACTCAATTTCCTCTAACGGGATAAGCCAATGGGCCCTCTCATTTCTTCGATACTTTTTTAAGAACAAAACGTGAAACACATCACGGATTCTCTGCAAATGCTTCAGAAAAGCAAGTCTGTAGGCCACAGGACCAATTCTCTCAATAATGGGAAAATGCCTAATATACCTTGACGCAAGTTTCCTTTCTTCCCAAATCTCATTATACCTTTCATCGGGGATAACTTTAGCAACACTTGGTCTCCCACTTCTAACTCCACGTGTCTACAGTCTGCATTGACATAACTTTTTTTGATCTTGCGCAATGCGTATGCGGTTCCGAACCAACTCAGTTTTTGTCGAAGTATCTTGGATCACCTCCGATTCAAGAAGTTTATTACACTCGACTTCTAACCAACATGCGGGTGAATGCCATGGGCGACCATATAATTCCTCGTAAGGCACCATACCTATGGTAAACTGGTAATAATTATTATAAGAAAAATATGCCAGCGGTAGGTATTGTTCCCAACTTCCACCAAATCCAATATACACGGTCGGAGCATATATTTCAACATCTGATTTACTCGCTCAGTTTACCCAACGGTTTGGGGATGGTATGCAGTGCTCAATCGTAATTCAGTCCCCATTGCTTCCTACAAACTCTGCCAAAAATGGGAGACACAAATTTTACTCGGTCGGACACAATATTGATCGACACTCCATGCAATCTCACAATTTCTACAATAAAGAGATAGCATACTGCGCCGTCGTGAAATTCGTTCTCAGAGGTAAAAAGTGTGACTACTTTGTCAAACGATCCACTATAACCCAAATGGAGTCATGACAATGCTGCAACATAGGTAATCCCATGATAAAATCCATGGATATGCTTTCCCATTTCTATACTGAAATCTCCAACGGTTGTAACATTCCAGAAGGTTGTTGGTGGTCCACTTTTACTAACTGACAAGTGATGCAATGGGAGACGAACTCAGCTATGTCCCTTTTTATACCTGTCCATTAGTATTGTCGATGCATGTCCTGATACATCTTGTCTCCACCAAGATGGATCATAAATTTTGACCCGTGAGACTCTGACATAACAACATGCTACAAATCTTTATCATCCGGGATTACCAATCTCCTGTTGAGACGTAATCCACCCTCAGCACTGATAGAGTAGCATTCATATCCCTCCGTCAACAATCTGTGCACCCTATCTTGGAAATACTTATTTTTAGCTTGTGCTTTCACCACCCGTATCACCATCTCAGGTGTAACTGTCAATACTCCTATACATTCTCTGGCCATTGTATCATCCTGGCCAAGTTCCTTCCACTTGGCTTTCCATTCTTCCTCTAATTACCCAGTGGGTCGACGACTCAGCGCGTCAGCTACTGAATTAGCTTTCCACGAATGGTATTGGATATCAAATTGATAATCCTTTACAAATTCCAACCACCTACGTCACCTCATAGTTAGATCTCTCTAGGTGAACAATTATTGCAACGACTTGTGATTCGTGAAAAGACTGAATTTCTCCCCCAGGAGATAATACCTCCATATTCTTAATGAAAAAACTACTGCATCCAACTCCAGATCATGAGTAGGTTAATTCCTTTCATCGGGCTTAAGCTTACGGGATGCATAAGAAGTAGCCATCTCCTTTTTTTGAAGCACCCCCCAATCCTTGGAGAGATGCATCCGTAAAGACTAAATACTCCACTCCTGTTTTAGGCAACGCAAGAATGGATGCTGACATCAATCTGCCCTTTAGTTCATCAAATGATAATTGACAAGAATCATCCCACACAAATTGTACCCCCTTCCGAGTCAAATTTGTCAAAGGTCCGACAATCTTTGAAAAGCCCAAGATACTATGGATCTATGTCAGTGTCGTGGGATGACACCACACCCTCACCACTGCAACTTTACTCGAGTCCACATAAATACCTTTCTCTGACACTATGTGACCCAAAAATTGCACTTCTCGCAACCAAAGCTCACATTTCTCAAATTTGGAATATAGTTGATGGTCTTGTAACGTCTGCAGAACTAATTGCAAATGCTCTGCGAGCTCACCCTCTGTCCAAGAGTAACAAGGATAACATCGATGAATAAAATCATATACTAGTCCAAGAAATCTTAAAAGACCCTGTTCATCAGATCCATAAACAATGCTAGGGCATTGGTTAACCGAAATGACATAACTAAAAACTCATAGGATCTGTAAAGGGTAAAAAATGTAGTCTTAGATACATCCTGCTCTCTAATACGAAGCTGGTAATACCCTATACGCAAATCTATTTTTGAGAAGTAAGAGGCTCCTCTTAACTAATCAAATAAATCATCGATTTTAGGTAACGGGTACTTATTCTGAATTGTTACCTTCTTCAACTCTCGGTGATATATAACAATTGCAGAGAATCGTCCCTCTTATTTACAAAAACACATGGGCTCCCCATGGTGATGTACTCCGATGAATAAAGACCTGCCTTAAAATTTGCTGAATTTGGTAACATAACTCCCTTATCTCCAAAGGATCCATATGGTAAGGAGCTCATGCAATTGGCCTAGTCCCAAGCCTTAGATCAATGACAAAATTGATCTCACAACTAGGAGGTAATCCTGGAATTTCCTAAAAAACATTAGCGAACTCCCTAATCGCCAGAATCAAATCTAAGGAAACAACCACTTCCTGCAAAGTCTCATCCTCGATATAATAAAAATGAATACTCGAACCTCTCTCTGAAGAGGCAGAGAAATTAAATACATCTCCTGACATGGAATGGAAAATAAAATTGACCTCCCAAAATAATCCACCATAGCCCAGTAGTGTGCCAACAGGTCCATACCCAAAATAACATCGTACCCAACCATATATAGCACAAGGAAATGAACAGCAAACACAATATTCCTACATCTATCTCCACCCCTCTGCAAATGGAGTGAATAAGCACCCCATTATCAAAAGGAGAATCTACAGACATCAAAAGACTATCAGTGGACTCTAATAACCCCGCCGCTCGTGCAAAATGAATGTCTATAAATGAATGGGATGCTCCAGTATCAAATAACACCGGACCGATAAGCCCATGGGTAGGGAACTTACCCTCAACTTCTGGTGGAGGCTACTGCCCCTATGGTAACACCGCATTCTGGACATTATAAACTCGTTCGTATTGCATTTTTCCCTACTGAGGCTAAACAACTGGAACAGATGCTGGAGGGGTAAAGGTTCTTATTGAATCTGCTGAACTCCAGGTGCGTGTACTCGATTCTACTGTGGGAACTCTGCTCTCTTATGGCCCTCCTCTCTGCATTAAAAGCAACGACCTATAAAATTATCCTGTCTCTAGCCTTGCTACCTGAATTTAGGTTTCCCTTGTCACTGGCCTTGACGACCTCGGCCCAGTTGCCCCCTCGATTGTTCCCTCGATTTGCCTGGCCCTGGGGAACATTTGGATGTTCCTTCTGTAGGGCCCCTTGAAAACACTGCCTAAAACTACCACCATCAAAGCTGAAGCCCCCTAAATGCTGCCTCTTAGTTGAATCCCCTGAATGGAGATCCTGCTCCATCTGCCTATTTCCCTGTGGTTGAGCCTGATGTTCCACACTGGAACCATCTACTCCCGACTTACTCGATGATCCCGACTACAAAAACTTCTTACTCCCCTTTAAATGTAGACGGTGATCTTGACAATGTAATAACACAACATTCATTACATTTGCAAATGTTAACAAAGTCGGGTTCCCAAATAGATGTTAAAGAATTCTCCAATTCAAACCTCCCAGAAACTTTAAAATCCTCTTCTTCTCCGTAATTACGTCATTCGGTATAAAATTCAACAGGCAGGTAAATTCTTTTTCATACTGAGCCACTGTTCGGTCTCCTTGACTTACATCCAATAATCTCATTGTCATATCAATCTAAACTGCAGGAGGAAAATAATTACGATCAAAATGTATCCAAAATTCTACTATAGGCATTGTATCTCTCTTCTCAAAGGTATTAACCGACTCCCACCATTGGAGATCCACACCCACAAATTTACAAGTGGCGAGTATTTGCTTCTGAACTTCACTGAATTCAACCATTCGAAGATGCCGTTGAATATCCTTCTTCCATTGACTTTCTACAATCATGTCAGCTCCCCCTGGGAATTTGGGAGGATGTCCCTTATAAAAAGCATCCCTGTTATATCTCCCATGTGGATGGCTTCGTCTCGGTTTGAGCTATTGGAGTTGTAGGCTGTTGCTGAGCCTGAGGAAGCTGTTGTGCCATCGCGATCATAGCAGCATTGGATACTTGTGCCATAATATTGGCAACTTCGTCTGCATTCATAGTCCCCTGAGGCATTTGGGGTTCCACATTCTAAGGCCCTCTATTTTCCCTAGTCGAGCGACCTCTTTTCGGTTGCATCTGTAATAAGAACAAACTATATCAGTCCGTAGTTTAAATAATTGATCATAGAAGAATATCTTCAAAGCATAATGAACACAACAGTCCTAATAATAGGGATCTATCTCAAAATGCTACGGTAGAACGTAGAAAATCCACACAGATCCTAAGGCTGTAGAACCTGATGCTTTGATACCACCTGTTACACCCCGCTTATAATAATAACGGGTGGTCAGCCATATACTAAGATAAAATAGGAATCTCAAGTGGAACATTCTCATCACTAATTGTCGGATAGACTAAAATTAACTAACCACCTAAATCAAAATAAATGGGTGCCAAAATTTATCAAAACGTATAGAACATTCAGACATATACAACAACATCAAGTGATCATATATATATATATATACAATATTTACAACAAAAGAATATACCCGAATAAGCTGTTGTGCAACACACTATACAATGTATGAAATCTTAAAAAAGTAAAAGATACACAATACTATAACCCTTGGGTAAACACCCGAATTACTCTTATGTATTCTTAACTAGATATCCAAAAATGAGAAGCGGTAACAACAAAAGTCCTGCAACAGTCCGCACATGTTACAGCTCAATATACATAAGAATGGAAGACATAACATTAGCGTTCTTGCAGTGGGACACCTATAATATAAAAAATAAAAGAAAGAGAGAAGATATATAAACGGGTCAGAGCCCAAGGTTTGAAAATAGTTTAACAAGTGAATTAAAATGCATAATAATTATGAATGCACAATTTCATAATATAAAGTGGTGCCGCACTCTCTTGAGATTCAACATTACCCCTCAACTATAGTGCGAACCTAAAGGTATACATTTTAATCTTAATTAAGATACCCAACTCGTCTAGGGATGACTCAACCTCAAGTCTAAGCATGACTCAACCTCAAGTCTATGCATTTACCCCACTTGCGTATTTAGTTTACCCAAAACGTAATCATTTAAATCTCATCCTAATTGATTATATAACAATTTATTACTTAATAACCTTCAGTAGTTATTCTCATAACATACGACACATTATTTTCAAGTATGTATAATATTAGTCTCGCTATTATACGAGATAAATCATCGCTACCAAGTACACACACATAACACACATAATATATGTATACTAACCATCTCTCAGAGCTTTAACTCAATGGATGCAGTGTCTACAATGCTTTCATCTTCCAGGGAATTACTCACATACCATCCTGGGTTACCAACAGTCGAACTCTCACACCGACTTGGTATAAAACAAATCACAAACGCAGGGGAAGCGGTCATAGTTCCTCACCTAAAATAAGGCGAATCATACCCAAGATGTCTTACCCCTGATAAATGCCACATAATAAATAAATGGACGCTATGACATGGAGACTATACGCTCCCTGTTCCTCAAGCCAGGGCCTCACCCACATCACGCAACTTCCCATGATAGAACTAGAGGGGCATGTTCACACAATAGATATATATCATATACAAAAAAACTATACACATTATATATACAAACCATCTTATATCTGAATGTATATATTTAATAATCTCGGCTACATGTATATACCACACCTTACACTAGCCGATAATCCATAGAATTATTCCCAATATGCTTTATTATTCTATCACTCACTTGAACATTTACCATTAATCACACATATGATATAAATAATCACCAATTTAACACCTCACAAGACACGCGACCTCTCTCAACTAGCTCGTATCCGTACTTAGGAAAATTCCTATCACTAGGAGAATTTACAAAAGAATTCGGCATAATAAACTCCCAACTATGCCTCCAAAATTGACCCGATGTCTCCTCAACCATCATGTCATAACATTACCACCCCTTTTAACTCATAAACATGTTTATCGTATTATTTTAGAGGGTTTCTAAACACCAAACCCAAATGGATAGGAATTACAAAAAATTTAGAAAATTTTCACTACTGAACCGGACCGAAGGTTCCTAAAAACGAACCGATCCGCTACACAGAGAGGGACGAATCGAACCGAACCGAACACCTTTGAAAATGAACCGGTCCGCTCTTAAAACATAGCGATCCAAGTTCCACACCCAAACCTATCCGACATGTTCAAATTTTGTTCCTACGAGATTTTCCCTACATCTCGAGAACCCATTTCTACTTAATTTTAACATCATAGATCAACCTAAATATAATCCCAACCATTTTACACCATCAAACCCATACATACTCATCAAATGCTAGATTTTAACACAAAATCTAGGGTTTCTCATATATGTATTCAACATCACCATAATTTGTCCAGAAATTATGAAATAAATCACACACATAAGCATTTAACAAGTTTAATCACTTGCTTCAAATTCATAGAGTCTGAATCTGTGACACCCCGCCTAATTAACCCAGGGTGATCAGTCCAAAATTAAATTAGAACAGGTTTCTCAGTTGGTTCATTCTTAACATCACTGTTGCCTTTTTAATTACTAACCACCTAAGTGAGAAAATTAGACTGGTGCCAAGTTTTATCTTTCATTGATTTAATGATATACTCATGAGGAAATAAAATAATTTAAACACTCACAAGTAACTAAAATCAACCATTCACATCTAAATAACTGACCGAATAAACCATCGGCTAAAATCCAACAAAAGTAAAGACAAGTAATAAATCTCAACAAGTCTGGCATAAGTACTGAATAAAATAGTGAGCGACATGCTCGAGTAACTGATATGAAATCTCTACACTAGAAATGAAAATATCGAAGCGCCTATCAAACTCCAGCAACATCCACATGTGCTGCAACAATGGATCCTTAGAATGAATCAAGTCTAGCGGCCCTTTGGCTGGACACCTAAAAGGTTTTTAAAAGTTTTTATAGCAAGGGTTAGTACCCAAAAAAATTGGAAAATATTTAGCAAATGATTAACTTGCAGTAATAAATATGTATGCACGCTCTTCATATTTTATTTAGTGCCTCACTCCCTTGAGGACATCCTCACCCCTCCTCTACTGTGCACTATTAATGCCTTAATTAATTTTCCTAGTCATTTATCCCATAACTAGATAACCGATATAACCCCTTGTAACCACCCTACTCTAACCGAGTATGCCAAAATTAGGATTTCTAAGTTATTATTAACACTAACTTAATTAATCATTTCCCCTTTTTTTCATATAACTTTAACATCCATTATATATGATACAATTCACAGCTTGTATTAATTTACCCGTATATAATTATTTACCTAATTATATACGTATAGTCATATTACAACATTCACAAATATGCTGAAATAATAATTAATAATTGACATCCTCCTGAGTAATAACTCACCGGATATATATTCTGTAAAGTACTATCCCTCTAGGTGTATTCACATAACCTAGTTACCTTAAGTCAGAATTGCTCACTGACTTGGTAAAATAACATAATTATTGGAGGCGGTCATATTCCTTCCCTGAAAGTGAGATGCCCCTCACCTATATAATGGACACTATGACCTGGGGATATACTCACCCTACTCCTCAAGCTAGGGGATTCACCCTCTACGCACAACCTCCCCTGATAGTAATAGAGTATATCTAATAATAATATCTAGCCACTGATATTAATGCACACACCATATATATATACTATCGCACACCGTATATACATAAAAATAAAACACCCCGGCTATACCGTGTACTAAGTCCATAACACAAGCCTATACAAATTATCATGAGTTTATGGCCCAACACTGATTATTAATTAATTGCACATTAATTAATTAAATTACTTTTGGTGTCGCTCCAACCAATATATTCGGACTCGCTCTCGTGGCCCGAAATAAATCAATACCTAAGTCTAAGTACCCAACTCCAAATTATTTAGCTTTCACTTTAAATTAATTCAACACCTTGGTATCGCTCAAACAATATATTCGCACTTTCCCAATTTATCCGTATTTGATTATTTCAAAATATTCTTCCCAAAATTTAACCATAATGTGTCACACATAAATTCCCTCCAATCCCAATTAATTTTCCCTCATAATGAATTAGATTGTATGTCCTATATTTATTTCTCATTAAATAAGGTATGTGAATAAATTTTTAATTAAATTCACCTTATATATATAAAATGGTCGAACTGTCAAAAATCTCCGACCATCGATCGATCGATCCTCAACCATCGATCGATCGATCAAACAGGTCTTCATCTTCTTCAGGTCTCTGTTTCAGCCATTGACGAAAATTCAAATCCCCAACTTCTTCTACAGTCTAAGGCCAGTCTTCTCATCAATATAATCTATCAAGAACCTCATAAGGAATCCCCATAAAGTCCCGCAAACCCCGTTAAATTTCCGTTCTCTACTATTTTTCTAAATTGGGGAAAAACTCGTAGTATTTGTTAACCCATCTCCACATAAAATTTTATCTCAAATTCATTCATAACTCATCTGGGTTTACACATCTTACCCGATATATATATGAATCTCAGATTATACATAAATTTCTACACAAATTCGAAATCAGGAGTTTGATTTACAAAAACCCCATTTTTGTAACCCTTTAATCCCAAACCGAATTTTGATTTATCACATCACATAAATATAAATCATAATGCAAATTAAATTCTATAGCAAGTTAACCACTTGCCTTATGATTTCGTAGGGTCTGATTTGAAGTTGTGAATCTCAAGGTTGAAGATGAAATCCCCCTTTGGCTCTTTCCTTTGTCCCCCAAATTGCCTTTAACTGCCGCTTAGTTTTTCTCTCCCATTAAGTGTTTTTTAATTTTCCAATAAGTAGTTCCCCTTTTCCTTTTAATTAAGTGATTAGGCTTAATCCCATTTTTCTTTTCTAACTATCTCTGCCCATTCGGACTCAACTGCACACTCGGAATTTGCATTCGAATTAATCTATAAAAATCCTTATCTCACACCCACATTAGTCTATACCGACTCCCGACTGAGATAAGTTCATACCCCATCACTAATACCCGAAATGACGTAAATAAATTATTACTATTCACTTAGTAATTAAATTTCCCTAAATATTAACCATTCACTCCCCGATTAATATTTAAATAAATATTACCATAATTAATTCAATTAAAATTACGACGCACAAGTAATTTAGAATTTACGAATTAATTAAATATTAAATGCATAAAATTATGGGGTGTTACAGAATCTTCCTTGAAATTACAGATTTAACCAAAAATTTCCAAAGCTCCAAGGTTCTCTCCTCTTTTCTCTTATTTCTCAAGTCTCTCTCTCTCTCTCTCTCTCTCTCTCTCTCTCTCTCTCTCACAATGAGATTATCTAATAATCCATTTTTCTATTAACCCTAACTTTAAATGATAATACACACTTAAAATGACTCGTATACCCCAATTGGAGTCAAACTGGCTAAAAAGACACTGGAACCCAAATGAAACCCCCCGGGCAGTCATTTTGACTATCTTGGCCCTTCCGAGATCAACCGTGCCCTCTAATTTATCATCCAAGACTCCGAACTAAAAATCATCTCCCAACCTCATATAACTCACTTAAATATGCCCCGAGTGAGAAACAACTAATTCCCGCCGCTAATACACGCATGCGACGTAATAGCATGCAAATTAATATTCATCTTAATTTTGCATTTTAGTTCTCAATTATATTAAATCACACATGCACAAGGTAATTTAATATAAAAATAAATACACGAAAGTAAAGGGTATTACATTTTTCTTTTGAAAGAATTTTTTTTGCTGGGTTTATCAATTATCTTTTGTGTTATGTTTTAATTGAGGTTATTTTTTGTTGTGTTTAATGTGTTTGGAGTGAGTTCTGGGAATTTCTTTATTTTTTAAAGTATGAAATTTTGGTTGTTTGTATTACCTCTATAGGTTTGTGTGAACCTCATTTTCATTTGATTACTTTGAATTTTCTATTACTTTCTGGGGATATTGTAGATTTTTTTATTGAGGTCATTAGTTTATATATTCATTATTGTCGATGTTTGCTCATTAGGGACATATGATATTCATGTTGGGCCATAGAACCTTCATGGAATTTTATACATGGATACAAGAAATTTGAGATATGTGGGATTCTTTTACTAGACAAAAATGTTGAAAATGTTTTACGATAACATACCTATAGAGATAGATTAGACATAAAAGTTTCTTTACTCATTAAATTTGTTAAGAAGGATACACATTCGCAAATCTTAAAATTCTCTTCTTTATCCATTCTGTAAATCTTAAAATTTGTTGGAACTCATATTTTTCCACTTCACTCATAAAATTTGTTGAGAAGGATACAATTATGTTTTGGAAGCATTTTTCCAAATAATTCCAATAACTTCGAAAAGATTGTATCGATCCACCCACTCCTTGCTTTCAAGTTGAAAAGATTTACCAATGCTGATAATTTAATAAACTTTTAATAACCCCTGTAGGAAGTCTTCTGAGCATCGTCAATAAACTTTGCAAATTTTTCAGGATCTCCCATAAAATCCTCATGTGTATCTTGAACCATCTTTATTGTGTTATCAATATCCTCTAGAGTCTCCATCACATAATCTTGAAGGTTTGGATCACACGTGTCGTTATTAGGTGGGGCAACACTTTTAGCAACTTCTTAATGCCATATCCTTGTATGATAAGTTTTATTAAAACCATTCGCATATAAATGATTTTTAACCACTTTTAGACTCAACTTACATCCATTCGCACATTTAGAGTATGGGCATGGGATGGAGTTACTCCTTTTTGCTTGTGCTTTAGCAACTCAAAAAAAATCCTTAATCCCTTATTCATATTCATTTAATAATCTACTCATGGAAATCCAAGAGCTATCCATCACAAATAGACTGTGATCTCAAAGCGCACCTACTCACATCTAAGAGAGATAACATATAGTTATATTGTGGTACATTAATTAAGTATTAAAAGGCAACCCATTAAAAATAATAGAAACTAAGCCACCATGGCAGATCAATATAATGCAAGTTGTCATGAATAAAAGAAAATATTAAGTAAACATTCTAGGTGTACATTTAGTCAGAATATAAAGAAAGTTACAAAACTCATATTGTACCAATAAGTAATGTTCATCTGAACATCCCAATACCTTAAGTAAATTATTATTCATAGACGATAAGCGTAAGTGTTCACATGTCTTCTCATCATCGAAAATCTGTCACACCACGTATTCAGCCCCATTTATTTAACATCATTTCATTTTTATTATTCGGTTACCATATGTGAATTTTTTTGTTTTTTATGCATTTGACTTAAGATCTACTATTACCCTCTCTCATTCACATCGAACAATACCTTCTCAGACCCTTCATATCTCGGTAATAATGTGTTCTTTATTTAGCTTTCTTATTCTCAAAGATCTAAAAAATGTCTCATAAATTACATGTTCAAATATTAGATGTTTCATCTTTACTGATATGAAAAATGTTTCAAATATTAAATCTTTACAAGCAGCCTCGGTCTTTATTTCATCTTTGCAACAAGCCATAGTCTCATATATTAGATGTTTCATATTTACAGATCTAAAAAATTTCAATTTTATGGGCACAAAACAGACTCTGGTAATTTCAGCAGTGAGCCATGGCTCATTAGGTGAATAATGTCACTTTTAGGCATTATGTTTATTTTTATTATTTAAATCATATTAGCAATTAGTGTACAAAACTAATGAAGGGCTTCATGTGTCACTATGTTTATGTTATAGGAATCATGATTTTTTGTAAGATATTACACTTTAAAGCCGTGTAAAGGTATATTCTTTGTTCAGCTTCAATTTTTTTGGTTGCAAGCACATATGTTTGAATTTTGATGCTTGATGCTTGGTGCATACTATTTTATCTATGATAGTGTCGTTGATATTTGCAAGATTACTAGGTATGCCTATGATACCTTAGACTAGCATGCCATACTCAATCTTGTTTACTTGGGCATTTTTGTATTACAGAACGATGCCATATATGTACCGAAAAAACTTGGGAAATTGATTGGATTTGAGTACAAGTTTAATCTCAAAACGACGATGAGAATAGAATGGCCCGTACATCACGCGGGTTTATACGTAGTTAAATCTAAATTATTATGAAATTGATAATGCTACTGAAAACACTCGAAAATCTGATAATGTTGATTACATTTACTATAAATGCTAGATCATTTCGACAAATGTCAGTGCTCATTATAAATGAGCACTGGAGCCAATCATAAAATAAAAATAATAAAATTTTGAGTTTTGTTTGATCAATTTACTTCACGCATTTTTCATATTTTTCTAACAAAGTTTAATATTGTCCAATAACATGGAATATGGATTGCTTCATGTAGATTTTTCTAATGGGCCTATGAGAAGTGGTTTATTCTTTGATACCCAATGCATTTGACCAGGGTATTCGAGTATTAAAACATCATCAACATGTTATTTTTTGAGTGTTTGGTCACTGTTTTGATGCTTTCAATGCATTGGTGTCTAGAACCTTTGTTATTAATATATTACATGGATTGTGTGAACATCAATTCATGGACTTAATTTCTTAGTTTTACACGTGTGTATTGAATAATATTTATTAGTTTTACGTGGATTGTGTTGACGTCAATAATTACTCAAGTTTAAACATTTCATCTTTTCAAAAATCTTTTTTTTAACGCAATCAACATTCTTTTCACACTTTCAATGGATATAAATTAAGCAATGGCCACATTGGATCAAGAAATATACATTATTAACATTAGTTAAAGCTTAGTTTGCGAGACGAGACATGAATTGATTATTCCCTAGCTCGTTTCTTAATGTATATGAATTCTAATTGTTCTGTTCTTGTACTATTTCCTTCATTGTTAAGTTGTAATTGTTCTATTCTAGCACTGTTTCCTTCATTATTCTCTAGATCATTTATTAATGTATATGAAACAAGATGTAAAGGAAGTGTCTTTATGGTATGCAAAAAAATAATTTATCCTTTTTAAGCATAAATATTGGCCATGCTATAATCCTTATTTCCATGAAAATGTTGTCCATTAAAACACCCTAATAGTTAAGCCCATGAAACTTATACTACTTATTCTAGAATTTCTTTATTTTTCTTTCATATCACATTAACAGCTCTAGGAATTGAAAGTTATAACACAATTTAATTTTTTTTAAAGATTATCTTAGTAAGTGCTAATTCTTTTCTCCATTTGAATAGCTACGTGATCATGATGTCAATTCAACCCTAGACAAACCGAGCAGAGGATTCTTGTCACAAATACTCCCAAAATTTCTGAAGATTTTTCCAGTTTTTTAAGCCTTTTACGTGATCTCGTAAACGTCATAATGGATGTAATATAAGGTTTGGTTTGACGTTTAACTATTATGGTAGTATTGGGCATACATTTGGGACAAATGGTGAAGACCTACTCACTGTAATCAAGTATGTGGGAGTCCCCCTGTCAGTGTTTCACAATCAATATATATGGTCCCTCCATGTCTTCTGGTTCACATGATGCACTATCCATTCATATTAGTTAGCTTATTCAAAACCAGTATAACAATTGGACTTTGACAATGCTTTTTTACATGGTGACCTACATGAGGAAGTTTATATGGCTCAACAACCTGGATAATTTTCTTCTAGGAAGGAACATGTAGTATGCTGATTGCATAAAGCCTTATAGGGTTTGAAATAGTCGCCATATTCTTGGTTTGATAAATTTAGCGAGGTCATGGTTCAAAGTTGTTGTATCGGTCTATGGAGAGGACGCTCAATTTTTTACTTAGTCTCGGTCTCGATCTCGGTCTGGTCTCGGTCCGAGGCTATATGCATCTATACAATATTTAGAGAAGTAAAAATATTGAAAAGATACATAAAAGTTTTAAAAAATATGGCTCAGTTAGAAAAGTACAAAATCATCATTTAATATGTATAACATTATCTAATTATTTATACTGAATCATCATTTAGTACGCATAACATTGTTTAAATCAAAATATATATATTAAGTAATATATTCTTTGTGACTTTTATAATAGTACCTATTACTAATTAAGGATATATATAATGCAAATAATCATACACTTTAAGGATAGATGAATAATGATACATTTTAATAGAAATTAAGTATATACAAAAATAAGGTTAAATGTGCGATAACCCCATTAGTAATACTACAAAAAAAGAAATGAGAGATTTAACCAAAAAAACCGATTTGCAATCATGAAACTCCATATGTCCTATACCGAATTGAAATCGATTGCTCCGATCATGCCACGGATGCAAAAATCGAGGCTCAATCGAATGAGTTAGAAGTTGAGATAGAGAGATCAATGCTTAGTAAATTATACCATCTCGATCGGTATATCACTGATATAGGTCGATACTACCGTCATATCACCGATATGGGCTGATTCTACCACGATATCACCGATATGAGCCGATACTACTGAGAAATTACCATTATAGGGTGGATTCATTCCAATAATCGAAAACTTAACTCGTAACTAGGAATAGAATTGGTGGGTACCAGCACCTAGTCAACTCGGTCGTATCGTCGTGGTATCAGCCTTGACTTTAGACCATGAGTGAGGTTATTATTCAGTATGGATTCCAACGCTTTTCCTCTTATCATTAGTGATTTAGGTATAATTGATTTGAAGCTTCATTTCTATGAACAATTCCATACTAAAAACTTAGGATTCTTGTGTTATTTCATTGGATTAGATATTGCTCGGTCGAAGGAAATGATTAGTTTCTGCCAATAACACATAAAACTAAATTAGATAAACAATCCAATGTCGCTTCATTTTATATTTGTGAAAATTCATGTCATATTTTTGAAGGTTCATTTTATATTTATGAAGATTAGTTTTATATTTGTGAAGACTCATGTTGCTTCTTTGCACATATTTATTTGTAACATATCTATTAGGATAACCTTAAGGAGGAGAGAACAATCTATAACTGAGGGGTCAAGGAAGGAGAATGGTTCCACCTCTAGCACAAGAGTTTCATTAACGTGCACACTAAGCTCTACAAATGGAGAGGCATTTGAATCATGTCCAATATCGCATGCAGGCAAATATATATATATGTTAATCATTGCTTCAAGATTGGAGTCGAAATCTAAGTACTATAGTTTAATGTTTAAAATTAATTATATCGTTAAGAAAATTGCTAATCATGTCTAGAATTAAGTAAATAGGATTACTGATAGAACAAATATCTATTAATAAATTGGTAAACACATACATACATGTTAACGCTGTAAAACATACAAGTAGCAAACATTTTCATGTGCATAGGAGCCATTTTGTATCTCATGTGATGTTGATACTTTATAATTTTTTTCCAGAAAGCAAAATTTAAATATAATTTCCAGAACAACAAACCTAACTGGCCCTAAATTTAACCAAACCAATATATATCTCAGATTTTGTTGGATATCTTTCAGATCATTAATGACAGTGAGATGAGCAGATCGATGTGATTCGGATTCGTTAAGGATGAGAATTTGTAATTCAAATTTTGTAACTCGATGCTTGAATTACAAATTTTTAATGAACAAAATTTGTAAAGATTTTGTAAGCCACAACCCCTGCACGAACGCTACAGAGGCAATGAACCGAAAAACATACAGTTCAACCTTGAACTAATATAAATTATTTCCAGCATATAAAAAAGATTAATCTCATCTTCGGGAATAAGGGTGTAATTGGGTCGTGTCGTGTCATTAATTTCATCAATAAGATTAGGGGTGGCAATGGGTTGTGTCGTGTCAATTTCATGCTGAGTCAAAATCACCTAAACCTGACTCGTTAGGTCTTTTGTGTGTACCGTGTGGTGTCTTATCGGGTTCGTGTCATGTTTGGTTCGTGTTCAAGTCGTGCCTTAACGAGTTGTGTCGTGTATTTACACTAAATTGCTAAACCCAAACCCGATTCCTTAAGTTATCGTGTTTAGCGGGTCCACCCGTTAAGCACCCGTAATTGTTAAGGCTTCACCCAAACTCGCTAAAAACTCATGTGGGTCGTGTCGTGTTATCGGGTCGTGTGATAATTTTCCACCCCTAATTGGGATACCTTTTTTATTTTCAGTAATAAAAAATTATTTCCAATAATAGTTTTTTTACGGCATATAAAAATGATTTCCAACAAATAAAAACTATTTCCCATAAATAGAAATAATTATGGCCATAAAAGAGAAGATTTTCAGCAATATAAAATATTTCCAATATATAAAAATGATTTCCAACAATAATAAAGTATTTCCAACAAATAAAAATTATTTCCCGCAATGAAAAAATTATTTCCAACTAATAAAAATTATTTTCAACCAAATCTCTAATAAAAAAATAAAAAATAGAAAAAGTACATAAAAATAGACATCGTACCTGCATGAACTTAAATCTTAATCCTATCTCTCCCTTCTGGTTGTTTCAAATCTGTACTCTGCCTAGAATCATAAAACACAATCGTATGAGTATAGTTTATACTATATACTTGCATGAACAACCTCTGATTCAAGATTCAAAAATCACTCAGCAATTTCTTCTTTTTGTGTGCACAACCGGCTTTACTATATACCAAAGGGTTTGGCCCCTTTTTCTTGTCGTTGCTATGTTGTTTCTCTTTGTATCCTAGGTTGAAGATGATATGCCTTGCGGGATTGTGGCTCCATTTTTCTAGTAGAAGATAGGCTTGGGCAGTTTGATATGCGCATGACTCTTCTTTTCCCGCCCACTAAAGTTTTTCTATTAAAACTATCATAGATAATTAGATAAATTTATTCAAAAAATTATTAATTTCATAAATTATAGTTAATATTACCATACATATAAAAGTGTCATAAAAAATAAATATATTATATGATAGTTAAAATACTAAGGTCATAAAAAATCATATTATTATGACCAAACAAGTATACGCGTGTCCTAATTATTTGTTTAAATGCAAAAAGGGTCGTAATTGTGAAATAATATTATTTATTATGACGGTTTAATGAAAACAATCATCAAATTGAAGTTTAAAATCATTGTAAAAAGGTATTTTTCTAGTAAAGAATGTTAATAAATGTTAACTAACAACATTAATACATTATAAATACAAAATAACATACATGATGGTGAATATTAAATGTTCAGTTAAGTATCTAACAGCACGCAGCAGCAAGGAGAAAAAATTACAAAATAAATCAATATATCTAACTCTAACTACAACACAGGCACCGGGGATGAACAAAATAGTAAATATGAAACTAGGAATGGTTGGTGGTGAAAGTTCTTCTTACCGGAGCAGCAACAACGGGGAGAGAGAGGTGGGTGTCTGACATTAACAACTGAGAGTGCTGAGGTCATCGAAAAAAGGTAATCACTAGAGAGAGAGAGAGAGAGTGAGATGCGGGCAGTCGACCGAGGCCATATCCAATGGGAGAGGCTAAAACAATGCAAACTTACATTTTCTCTTGTACATTTTGTGTTTGGTTTCCATAATGGGAAAGGCTAACAATGAAGGTGGACATGAGAGTTTTAAATGCCTAGGAGTGGGGACCACCCTAGGCGATAATAAGTTAATCGTCCATTGTCTCCTTAATTCACAACACAATTCCATCCGTTATCCTAACGTTTAAATCCGACCGTCATAAACTATCCGTTAAACTATCATTTATTTCTAAAAAAACCTTATAAATATGAGAGTTAATCCTTCATTTTTTTCACACACAAATAATTATTTCTTTTCCTACCTAAATATCATGTATATAAATTCTAAAAAGGCAATTTATTTTGCAAAGATGTTTCATAATCAAAGAAAATGGTGTTGCAAAACTGTGAAACCAAATGAAAATCCACTTCCTCCACTGAATTTGCCAATCGTGTAGAGATGAGAGGAAAAAAATTGAACATGCCAGGTTTCAATAATGAGACGTGCTTTAGGTTTTATCTTTAAAACTTTTTTTATGTTCTTGCCCCTTCAAATTTTATAACCCTATAAAATTCAACTTTTACTGATTTTCTTACACAAACCACCCCTATTTTTTTCGTAATGGTCTTGAAAAAATTGAGATGGAGCATCCACACACCCTCGGCCCCACACAAATTTGCCCTTGTGGAGATGGAACTTTATGCTGAAGCCAAAAGTCAAGATTTGTTTTCAGAGCAATGTTGAAAATTAACTTTTCTTAAAACATTGAGTGTCAAATCGCGACAATTAACTTGAGAGGGATGGAGAAATTATCAACATAGCTCAATTTGTTCAACTCAAAAGGTTGAATAAGAATATCTCAAGTTCAAACAACTCTAGACCTAGCATTATTTTTTAGAGGTTGTTCGCCGTCTAACCAAAAACACACATGTTGTGTATTGATGTAGGGATTACATATGAGAAACAGATTGTAACACAAAGAGGTACAATTTATTGATTTAACCACATAATAGAAAAAGCCCAATCATCTTGATTCTTGTAAGAATATAAGAAATTAGAGAAAATGAGAAAGCTTACAAAATTAATTAAGTTGACAGTAAAATCATTGAGGTGGGTTAGGTTACATATTAACACCCTTAAAAAGAAAAAAAAAAGTACGCTCTAAGAGAATATCTTAGAATAAAATACATTACTGGCCCCTAAACTAAAAGTCATGTTTTAATTTGTCACCTAAAGTGTATTTTGCCTTAATGGATCCCTAAAAGTACTATAAGTAGAGAGGAGGGGAATATATGCTTTTATTTTATTTATTGGGTTGTTAAAGATACTCTTACACTTACCAACCTTAACCGTGCATGATCTATCATCGCTGTAAATAAATACTGTCATATACATTACTAGTCGGATTCATTATAGTGTTGTAAATATACATGATGTGTGTAAGGGACCCATACAATCAGTAAGTACATTCACTGGTACTTAAATTATAAAGTACCGATATCTAAGACGAAAAACACAATAATTTACCCATACAATCCTAATAAGCAAGTAAAATGATAGTGGTTAAAGTAGCAATATTATTATACATTTTAACTTGCAGCCTTGGAATCCGAGGTATAAAATTTTCCTACTTTTACTTCGATTTGAATGAAGTCGTTGGCATGATAGAAAGTTCCTGTAGGCATCGCAATAACAAATGATAAGGACAAAAAAGACGTCAATGATAAGTGCTAGCGTCTGAAATTTTTATATTGATTTGATCTTACCTGAAGTATATAAGATCAAAGGATAATAGATAAAATGATGGAATTTGTTTGAGTACTTGTCTAGAACTAGTTATAGAGAGAGAGATGAGAGGAAAATAGATGCGACTGAATTTTCTTGGTTAAGTCTAAAGAGGTGCTTATGTCCACAAGTGTTAGTGTAGATAGTATTCATTTTGTAGAATGAGAGTTTGTAGTCACAATCAGGTTGCCCGTATATCCTATTCCCCCATCGTAAATCTACTGGTATTATCACTAAGAGATTCCCTAACCCACTTCGAGTTGTTCGTCCTGAGGACGAATGTGGTCATCAAAGGTAGACTCCGTAGGTTTCGTCTCTACTATTTCTACTACACAACCCCCTAATGAGGATCATATCTCTTTTGAGTTAATATATCCTCTAAACAATTCAGCTGTAAATCAGCTTATGGGTGGAGAGAAGTTGGTAAACATGATGTAAAAAATACCCATTATGGACTTGGACCCCTTAAGTGAGAAGGCGATGACTGAAGATACTAAGGTTTCCACACCCCAAGTAGTTATCCCCCCTAAGGAGAGTGCTTCGGGTGCATATTAATTGTAAGAAGTGTTTAATACATATACTATAAATAATGGTTGTGATAAAATTAAAGACGAGCTAGAGGAGTTGAGGGATATATATGATATACCTATCATTATTTCCCTAAGATTTCCCGACTCTCATAAGCGAGTTTATAATCGACCTAATGCTGATGAGATATGGTTTTCGGTTCGAGCCCTCCAGGTGGGAGTTCATCCACCCCTTCATCCTATTATCACGACCATCTTAAATGGTTATGGGGTAGCTCCAACTCAATTACCTCCTGACGTTTATCATTCTATTCTATGCTCTATAGTCTTCTAGCAGTCCCACACTGGATTTAACCTTACTGGGGATATTTTTAGATTTGTCTATAGAATAAAAGATAACGCTAAGGATAAAGGATATTATAACTTTACTCCACAAAAATATGACCTGAAGATAGTGCAAGTCGCCCAGACGAGCAACCATAAGTGTAAAAAGAAGTTTGTATGCATATATAGTGAGTGGGAGTTTTGTAGTGTAAAAAATAAAAGGTTGTATAGCATTCATCGTGACTGGTGTAGGATAGAACATATTTGTATTTTACCCTTCCCATTATTGTATGATTTTATTATATTTTTTACCCCGTGATTAATACTTTTGTCTCTTGTTTGACCTTTTGTAGTTAAGAAAGATCCTAAGTTGGCTCCTACTTTGAAGCGGCTGGTGTTAGAGAAATGTATCCTAAAAACTCTTGTTAATATAGAAGTTTATCAGCATTAGATATAACATACCGCCTGAAGGTGCTTAAGTGCGGGAATGGTCAACTACGAAGTAAGAAACCATTGAGCATGAAATTGATGAAGGTAAATTTTGTTACTAGCTCATTTTCCATCATTTGTTATATTGATTATTAGTTATTACATCTCTATGCAACGTCTACCACTTCCTTATCGACTTTTTGAGTAAAGTGTTCATTTAGCATGGCTCCTAAAAATCTTGATAGGGCTAAAACTTCTCTTTTTAGGAAGCAAAAGCTTGAGGACGCAGCCTAACAAGAGGTCGATGTCAATGGTTGGTAAAAAAAGAAGGTTAATGATGAGGAAATGACCATAATTGAGGCCATACACAATATCGAGTATAAAGCTTGTAGGAAGTCTGAGGCTGAAGAAACTACAAAATTCAAAGATAGGGTTAAATGTATTGCATGAGATGATGTTTATGTACCTCTGATCCATATAGGTCATTGGAGAATCCCTCCATATATCCCGATCCTAAAAATCTACATATCAGTTTGGAAAAGGAGAGGGTGAAGATTAGAAGTTAACCTAGGTGACATTTGTTCCGAGGTGTGGGGTACTCTTTTTTGTATGACAACGTAAAGGCTTATTTTTAGAACCTTGATTGTCCTATCCAATTGGATAAACTGAAGAAGGATCCCAATTCGATTTTTATCCAAATAAGTAATGTTGCTTAGGTGTTCGGTTACCCTATGTATGACTTTCATTTTAAATACCTTAGGACTTTTGAGCCCAACGACCTATAGAACTTTAATCAGCAAGGGATATATGTGTTAAGTCTTCTTCAATGTCTTCCTTATTTTTAACATGTCTTGTTAATTTTTTGTTTTTGAACAATCTCCTCATATTTTAAGGGAAAATGGGGTCCATAGTTCAGTAGGAGAAAATATTGAGTATCGAGGAGGCCTTTGAGTCTAAGAGGGAGAATGGTAATGAGATCATGTCTCAAAATGATGAGATGATTAGTAAGATGAGGATGTAGAAGTACCACTATGATAAGGTTTGTACAGAGCTTCAAGCAAAGAATGCGAATGACCAACTTGTCGCCAACGTTAAAGCTTTAAGCAACATTGAGACTGAGAAAAGGAAAATGAAAGAAAATGTTTCCACTTATACTGCTAATATTTCTAGCTTAGAGGAAGATTTAAAGAAGGCTACCGAGTCCCTTTATATATCTAAAGCGATAAGTGGAAAGAAGTTACTGATTATAACATTGACTTGGTGCCTGTCTTCATCGGTGATTATAATAAAATGAAGAGCAGGTTTGCCAAGAACTATCCTGAAATTATAGAATTTTTCTAGGATTAGTAAGGGAATGATTATGAGTCCAAAGTCTTGGTAGCTGAGTAGGTGATGGAGATAGATGAGTTAGATATTGAAGGCGACGAGGTCAGTAAAATCGACCAGGATACACCTGTAGAGACAGTCCTCCTAGTTGTTCCAGACATTGTTATAGATTTTATCATAGTAGGTAATGTTGATGTTGCTGTAGTTCCCCAAATCAACCAAGATGCCGAGTCAATTCTTCATACCATCCCAGAAGCTGGAAACATCCATTGGGCTTAGTACTTGGTATTTTATTGTTTTATGGATCTTTTTTTAATTCTGATCTTGATAAGTTATAACGAACATTTGACATTGTAACTATTTTTCATATTCGAATATAATTTCAATTCCTTATCAGCATGCATGTGCTTTTACATTATATTAATCATTTTCCTCAGCTAAATTATTTTTCTACTTATAATCAAGTAAATATGGTTATATCATGCCAAACTCCTGGTTAGTTTGTCTTATGGAAACAATGGTATTTTATCCACCTTTTATGTCGACATACTAGATCCTTGGTGTTAAGGTAGTCATATTCGTAGTTTAGACATATAATCGCATTGTTGGATCTCATCGACTTGATCTGCCTTACTAGATTCCAATTTTGGATGACATTGATTTATCATCACTTAGGGTCTGCCAATGCTCGTGTCAACTTATTTATCATATGGAAGGATCTTGTTGTCCTAACCATGTGCGTGTATTGGTTACCAGTGCTAATAAAATGTACTAGGATCTTTCCTTGCGTTAGTCGTTTATGGTCGGATCTTTCAGTCTATAAGAATGCATTTGATTTTCTAAGTTTAGTTAAAACTTCTTGATCATGACCTATCCACAGACGAGGTCATACATAAAGTGTGTAACACCCCGACCCAAATTTAGGAGTTATTCAAGACCAAACCGATTCGATCTGAACATTAGGCGTGGAGTGAAATGAAACAAACTAAATAATGTTGCTACTCCAGCTATATAATTAATTAACATTTCAGTTATTTAGCACGCGATCCTAGTTTTTCAAAAACTAAGTGGGGACCCATGAAAAAGTGTTCCCAAAGTCTGAGTATACAAAGCTACTAACGTAAATTAAGAGTACTTAAATGTATAATGCTCTCACATTATGAAACTGCACATGACCTGTTGTAACAAAGAAGGGGATATGAGCCCAATGCCCAGTGAAAAAATACAACAGTTCCATATAGAATCGAATGGCAGAAAGAAGACTCTAACATGCAACCACCATTTATACAAGCATATACTTATACAATTTCTAATGTATAAAAACATTTTTACTTAAAAAAATGTTATTTATTCGCACTTAATCACCTTATTCTTGCAAAATGATCAAATTTCTCCATCTTTACCAGTCTTAGAATTTTATCCCATTTTTAACGCACGGTTAAACAAATAACAATTTTTAGGGAAAAATCCTTAGTTACCGAAATCACTTGTTTACTCATACTTGGGTTACTTTAGTCATTCATTTTCAAATAACCTTTTAATACACGCACACATTGCATTAGAAACACTTATATCAGTAGAAATCCTTAAACCGCACACATATGTGTTATATTGGGTTAGACCTCATTAGGTTGCTTACTTACCCATTTAATTATTCCATATTACCATTTCTTTCATCTCATGGACTTTAATAAATTATTAAATTTGTTTGTCCACATTACACATTAATCGTAACATTTACCATTTCATAAAAGTTAGGTTGCCCTCATCACACAACCCTTTTTTAGATATGTTACACTTCTTATCATCATCTTTTACTTTATCCCGGAATCATACCAAATTCCACTATTTTTAACGGGCTCCACACCGCCGGCTCCGCTCACAATATGCTACTCGACAGTGGGTTTGGGGTCTTTCCCCATAAGGGATGTCATGCCCTTCTTAATTATTTTTTGACTTCATCCGAGTTTTCATTTATCATCACACATGTTTTAACAATTTTTACCAATGTCCACATAATTTAATACTTTCCACCGTTTTACTGGCCGAAGCCAAAACCCGAGCATTACCTCCCCTTTATCCACGCTACACGTGGAAAAAATATTTCATTATTTTATGTCCTTTCATTTACATTTAACGTCAATTTTATACCTAAAATCATTTATGTTTAAGGATTTATTCCAATTTCATTAACCTTAGTGTAACACCATTCCTTAGCATTTATATTTCACATAAATGTTCCACTTCAAGTAATTTAATTTATAAATTTACCCTTTTAACCCCAAAACCTGCGATTTAACCCTTTAATAAGTGTCATTTTTCAAAAGTGGACGTTAAGTTTCCAACTCAACCATTAATCCACAATTAACCATTTTAACACTTATTCAAAATACCAAAATTAGTCCACTATTCATATTTGTGACTTTAACATCTTTTTAATACATAAAATATCATCCTTTCTTATTAAAATCCCATATTCCTCAAATTTTTCCTACACACTTTATTTATGGGGATTTGCTATGGTACCTAGTTTGCTAATATTTACACATTTACCCTTCATATCTTTAAATTTAACTTCTACACCACAATTGTTATAGAAATACCTTTATTTCCACATATTCACAATTACTCACAAGGTAAGTTTTTTAATCTAAGTTAGAGACTTTTTGTATGAAAATCCCATTTCACATGGTCATTCACTTTATTATGTTGAAAGTTCACATAATAGTCTCATAAAATGGCCTAACAGCGCTAACAATAAATTCTTATGAAGAATCACATTTTCAAGTCTAAATACATCATTTTCAAAGATTTTATTCCTCAAAATAATGACTTAAGTATTCTGAAATTTCTTCATCTTTTAAGCCCAATTCAAAACCTTTTATTTGAGTTCCATTATGATATAAAATCATAGAAATGCAACTAGATACACCATAGACACAAACCTTACATATATTAAACATAATATACGTAATAAACATGCTAAAAATCAACATAATCTAAACCTTAAACCAAATTTAATATTCCCACCTCTATGGTCTCCAAATTGGTGGTGGAATGGTGCTGTATGAGGAGCAACCCTCACTTTCAAAGGTGACCTCACATTACACTAAAATGCTAATTTAGTAACAAACTATTTTTGGTGTTACAAATACTATTATACCATTATATTTCTCACAATACATTACCATTACTAATCTGAGATAAATGTTTGTAATATTAGTTCAATGTTTTAAAAATAACTTTTTTGTTAAAAAAGGGTAAATCAAGAGAATTATCCCTATTATACAAACACTCTCTTTCTCTCTCCCTGAACTCATTGAACCTTCTCGAAAAGACCTGTTGCTTTGAACCTATTCCTCACCAAATTGGTTCTTTGTCTTCTCCAAATCGCGACTCCTTGCTCTTCTCCAAATCGTGACTTTCTTTCTTCAAATCTCGACTTGTTGTCTTGAACCTGGGTTTTGGAATAACTTTCACCTAGGGTTTGAAAGAATCACTACCTAAGGTTTGGAAGATATATTAGGCACTCCAACATACTTCACTTAACATACTTATGAACATATCCATTTTTAAAAAATAGTAAAAAAATGTATTTTTAAATAGTATTTTGTATACAAGATCTACATAGTAAGAATATCATCTACCAAAAAAAAAAAATCAAAAAATTTAACCCGAAAGTGGGTGAGATGATGAAAAAAAATTGAATGGTCGAAAATGCTTACACATACGCACTTTTCATTTCGCCCACATTCGGGTTGAATTTTTTGATGATTTTTTTTGTATATGATTTCTTTACTATGTAGATCATGTATATTAAATATGGTTCAAAAATACATTTTTTACTATTTTTTAAAAATGGGTATTTTGATAGATATATTAATAGGATGTATGTTGGAGATCCTAGCTGTATATATACATACATACACACACACACACACACGCACACATAATACTGCTCTCGTGCGAACCAGTCTGCATGTTAAGAGTATATGAGAATTATCTCCTACATCATGCTCTATATATCATTCATACATCACACGTAGTTATAAGCCATAAAAAAACTTTTTTTTCAAATTTTTTATTTTTCTCTTGAAATTAATTTCCAATCAACTCATATTCAAAAAATTAGATCAGAATACATTTTCTAATTATTTTTAAAAAATCCACAAAAGATTGCTCAAAATATATAAGGTCTGGGGCAATAGTTTTTGGTGGATTTTTTTAAAAATGGCTACAAAATGCATTTTAAAATAATTTTTTGAATATGGGTGCATTGAAAGGTTAATTATAAGAGAACAATAAAAAATTTGAAGAGAAAAAGTTTCTAAGGGGTGTGATGTATGGTGTGGTGTATATACATCATGATGTAAGTGAGTCTTTCTCTCTCTATATATTGGTTTTTTAACATAGTAAAAAAAGTTTTTTAGAGTTGAGTTTTTTTGTGTGTTATTTAAACGTTTTAAGGAACCAAAATAATTAAAAAACAGAAAAAAACTTTTTTTTGCTATTTTAAAAAAATCGGTCAATCTTTCAAACTTTTACAACACTTTAAAAGTGTGAAAATTTGATCGATTTTTTTAAAATAGTAAAATAAGCTTTTTTGAGTTGATTTTTTTATATGGATTTTTTGAAATGTTTAAATATAATTTCAAAGAAATTGAACTCAAAAATATTTTTTTAATATTTTATTAAATTAGGTTTACGCTAGCAAGTGTATATATATAAGACAAGACTCATCTACATCACACTCTATAAATCACACCTAGTTCTAGACCCTAAAAATATTTTTTTTAAATTGTTTTCCCTGAAATTAATCTTCCAATCAGTCCATGTTCAAAAAATTAGATCAAAATGCATTTTTTAGCTATTTTTAAAAAAACCAACAAAAAACTGCGGAAAATACCAAATTTAGTCTGCGCCAGCAGAATTTTATGATTTTTTTTTTAAAATAGCTACAAAATGTATTTTTATCTAATTTTTTGAACATGAATTTGTTGGAAGGTTAATTTCAAGAGAAAAATTGGAACATTTTTGTGTGCTTAGAACTTGGTGTGATATATAGAGTGTGATGTAGGTGAGCCTCTCTCTCTCTCTCTCTCTCTCTCTCTCTCTCTCTCTCTCTCTCTCTCTCTCTCTCTCTCTCTCTCTCTCTCTGTATATATATATATACATGTACATATTTTGGATTTTGTAAGTTACATCTTTTGTAACTGTTTTGATTTTATTTATTTTTTTTGCTTATATCTGATGTATACATATTGATAATCCATTTTATTGTGAAATGTTTGTTGGAAAATAACATTTTTGGTTCCAATATCTTGATATGAGTGTATAGATGCTTTGTTTATTTTTCTAAACTTCTCTGTAATCTTTACTAGGAAAATCCTGTGGAAATCACTTTTACATTTGTAGGTAGTTTTATTGTTACGTGGAGAACTCCAAAGAGTTAGCCACGTCATTATTGATTCAGTTGCATAAAATGGAAATAAGTGAAATTTATGAATAATGCTAATTATACAAGCGAATTTGCTCATATGTAAAGCACTAGTAACTGTTATGATTTCCATTCAAGCAGAAGTAGAGTTAGGGGTGGAAATTTTATAGACACAAAAACACGATACGGAATGACACGAAATTGATCTGAAATTGACACGATATTTTGTTTTCGTATCGTGTCATGTTCATGTCAAAATTATGAGTCGTGTCTTGTCGTGTTAATCATATTTTTATTCGAGTTATAGTGTCTATTTATGTTCAATTTAGCGTGAAATTTTAAGAAATCGTGTTAATCGTGTCATGTCGTGTTATGTCGTTTTTATTTGGGTCATGTTCATGTCAACTAAAAAAATACGAATTCGTGTCGTGTGGTGTCGTGTTCGTTCCCGGAAAATCCTTGTCGTGTCGTGTCGTGTTGGCCCGAAACACGAGCCAATTACACTAATTGCCACCCCTAAGTAGAATATAGGAAAGAAGAACACACACACACACACACACACACACACACATATATATATACACACACACACTAGGGTATGCTCGTTCCTGAAGGCACGGTGATAATTTTCCAAATTATTAAGTCATGTATAATTTAAATCAAAATGATTTTATATAACAAATAATTGTAAACAATTTTTGAAAAATTTGTTAAAATTTTCTCTATTTATTGACTATCCACCTTGTATAAGAAAAAAAATACGTCAACAACACTAAGGCCTCGTTTGATACGCCGTATAAGGGGTCCGGATATGATAGGATAAGAGTCGGATTGGTTAGGATAAGGATGAACCGTATAAGGCTTATTTCAATACTGCGTTTGGAACAGTTCCGATTAAGAAGACGGGATGGAATATAATAATATAGTCATGTGTTTGAAATGCTTCGGATAGGATTAATTTATATCCAGTTTTCCAAAAATACCCTTCTTTTGTATTTAATAATAAAAAAATATATTGTTATCACATATTTTAACTCAATAACATAATATTTAATTCAACGTGGGATGTTAAAAAAATAATATTATGAGATGAAAATATGTATTTGTATTTGTATTTATAATTTGTACACACGCAATCACTAGTAATCACTTACACGCATACAAAAATCATGTGTACACAAACTAGCCGCCAGAAATAATGAGATAGTAAAACTGATTGCTTACTCTCTTCTCTTTCGATTCAAAACAAATCAGTTGCGGAAAAATGCTTGAAGTCACAACTGAATAACATCGATTTACCCAAAATAGTCGCCGAAAACATACAGAAACAAATAAATTGAATTGTACACAGCTTTCAACTTGTCTAGCATATAGGTTAATAATACATAAAAAAAAAATATGTATAACAAAATATGTATAACAAAATCATGTGTACACAAACTAGCCGCCAGAAATAATGAGATAGTAAAACTGATTGCTTACTCTCTTCTCTTTCGATTCAAAACAAATCAGTTGCGGAAAAATGCTTGAAGTCACAACTGAATAACATCGATTTACCCAAAATAGTCGCCGAAAACATACAGAAACAAATAAATTGAATTGTACACAGCTTTCAACTTGTCTAGCATATAGGTTAATAATACATAAAAAAAAATATGTATAACAAAATATTAGCGGTGAATTAACAACACATAACTTTCAATTTGTCTAATAGGGGAGTTAACATAATATTTGCATCGATTTAAACCAAAATAGTAGTTCATGATAAAGCAACAAATAGAAAAAAAATAGAAAAAAAATGAGGAGGTTACCTACCGTGATGAAAAATATGAATGGAGAGTTATGTGAATCAAAGGGATCGCCGACTGCTATCTAATACATGAGATAGTGCAAGTTGCATGAGTTTTTTTATAACTTAATAAGGGTAGAGTAGTAATTTTTAATCAAATTTTGACACCGTATAATTTTATACGACCTTAGAGGTGAGATTTTTTTATCCCACTCCTTATGGGATAAGGAGCTCACTTTGGATAACTTATTCCATCTCATTTCCTATCCTAAATTACACCAAACATTGGATTGGATAATTTTATCCAATACGAACCTTTTATACGGCGCATCAAACGAGGCCTAATAATCTGTTTTGATCCTTGTATAAACAATATTAATGTGTCTTAATATATAAACACATCTGGTAATAAGAATATCCAAATCATTAAGTTGTGCATAATTTAAGTAAAAAAAATATCATATAACACAAAGGTATACACAATTTTTAAAAATTAGGCAAATTTTTTATTTATTTAGAGGACTATCCAATCCGGTTTAAGAAAAATAATGTCCAAATCATGTTCCAACATCATACCCGTCCACTCCATAATAGTCTGGATAATAAAAACACCATTAGAAATTATTCTTTCAATCCATAAATATATTGTAAAATAAATCTATAAATATGAGATACTGCAATCTTACAATTAGAACAGAATGTTCAATCTCATTTATATTTCTACTACTATTATTATTTAAACCATTTAAGTTGTGGCATGCTTAATGGCACGATCAAGGTCACCAACACGATACATGTGTAAGAACCGACGCTTATCTATTTTTTGGCCATTCTAGTAACTCAACACTTGGAACAAGTGCAGACTCGGTCATAATGAACATATGTGATTACACTGCGTTTAATATGAAGTGGATATCAGGGGGAAAACAGATAACAAACATAACATTTTTACCATATTATATGGCATGATTCTTTCAAACATAAAGGCAAACTCAGTATTGAAATATTAGTTTGTTGCCACATGTGTTTGCTTTCATGAATAATTGTGTGCCTTCAAGCGAGGTTTTCCGCTAGTTATTTAAATATTGTACACAACTTATCAATATCACATGAAAACTTATGTTAAAAATAAACTCTACAATCGATGTAAACAAAGTAGAAGTACAAACATTCACAAAAAAAAAGTAGACGTACATACATTCCCATATATAATTTAAATCAAGATCTTGATAGGAACAATTCAAATCAAGGAGGAATCATTGACAGAATATATGAACCACTTGTTTTGGGAATCCAACAACACCAGAGCCAGAAACAACAGAAGTACTAGGAAGTGACATTGAGGATGCATTCTATGAGGATACTGATGAAATCCCCTTGATAAAACTCAACATGGAAGAATTCATATTGAATCTACACAACTATATGCAAGATAACATGGAATTGCAAGAAGTTGCTATGTCCAAAGCTCTAGTCGCATGGAATCCAGAAGCAGCTTCAATCGAATGACATGTACTTTCTTAAAAATTAGGCGCCATCACCAATAACCTGCTGATTATTTGCACCAATTTAGCATCATTCTACCAGGTGAAACTGCAAGTTCGGTTCAACCTCGTAATATCTTCAATTGCAGGTAGCGTCATATATAGGGTTGAATATAGAATCTGTCATAGTAAATCTTAAAGTTTAGAGGAGTTATAGCACTTTCCACATAAAGATAAACATGTTATGAGGGATATTTGGATGCCAAATAATCTTGTAAGCCAAGAATGAGGGTTTATGGGGTCTGACTTGATCATAAGCTGAGGTAAAAGTAAAACATTTAAAGAACTCATCTTAAACAAGGTTTAGATAAAAAAACAAAATTTAACAATTTTACTCCCATCACACGCCTCCTCAGCAGTGAACCGTTGCTGATCCTTCTTTCTACCTCCAAAAACCCAAACCTTAGGAGTTCTGTTTTTGGAGAGAAAAGAAAGGAAAGGAAGAGAAAGTGTGTTTCCTTTCCTTTGTTTGGGAGTTTAAGTAGGAAAGAAAGTGACTTTCTCTCGTTTGGGAGTTTAAAAGGAGAGAAAAGAAAGGAAAATTTTTAAAAAACTTTCTCTTCCTTTCTCTCCAAAACTTTCTTTCCAAATCGAAAAGAAATGGAGAGAAAGGAAAGTTTTTTAATGAATTGTTCCTTCTTCCTCTAAAAAAAATTATTTTCCTTCCAAACTCCCAAACGCAAGAAAGAAAATTATTTTATTTTCTCTCCCAAACTCCTTTCTCTTCTCTTCTTTTCTTTTCTCTCCTATTAACTTTCTCTTCTTTTCTTTTCTCTCCTAATAAAATTTTCCTTTCCTTTCTTTTCTCTCCCAAACTCCCAAAAGAGGCCTTATAGTGGGTGCCAACAGTTATTGGAATGCAGAAGGAAAAATGAGAAAATACCTTTAAAATCTGACATTGAACTGCCGAACATGTAACTCTAGACAACCACAGAGATAAAAAAATTTCACACATACAAAGATTGAAGATAGTAGAACAATGAATAAAACAGCAAATACTCACCCAAAGAAAGAGAGAGCAGTAAAAATTCACTATCGTATAAGAGCTAATTTTCAAGCTAATGATTTGAAGTTTGATCAAACTGAAAATAAGTTAAAAGAAAACAAACCTTAAAATTGAACTTTCATACTATTGATTGTTTTTCAAAACTGAGTTTAGAGAATTTTCGGATGATGGCAACTCTTCCACCAAGCGGCCATGCTAACCCTCCAAAGCCACCTGACATAGATAGAGCTGCAAAGAAATCATTTACTTCTATCTTAAACCCTGCTAATCATAGCAGCTTTCTCATCAAGCAACCGTTGCTGTATAAGGGAGAACCAGCGCTGCATTTTGAGGATGGTGACATTGATACTCTGGCTGTCTCATTTAGGCATTCACTGGTGGGAAAATTTACAGTTGGCAGACCTACTCTGGAAGACATCATAAATGCGTTTCAGAAATTCTCTCTTAGGGGAGGTTTTTCTATAGGCCTGTTGGATACTCAATATATTTTGATCCGTCTTCACTCTGAAGAGGATTATTTACGTCTATGGCTTAGAGGTTACTGGTCAATCTTCAAACATGCTATAGAGGTATCAAAGTGGACTCCATTCTTCAATAGAGGTCAAGACTGTCCAGTGGTTCCTGTGTGGGTTTCTCTCCCATATTTCCCTGTTCATTTCTTTGATAAGGGTGTACTATTTTCTATTGCAAAACATCTGGGATCTCCACTTAAACTGGATGAAGCCACCGCAATGGTGTCCAGGCCAAGCGAAGCTAGACTCCTAATTGAAATTGACATCTCAAAGCCAATGCCACCAAGAGTTTAGATTGGTTGTAGAACCAAACCAGGGTTTTGGCAGACTATTATTTATGAGAACGTACCTAATTTTTTCACGGCATGCATGAGGAAGGGTCACTCAGATGCAGACAGCTCTAAACCAGAATTCATCAACATTGATAATCGGAGTTGCTTGCCGTCAACGGTGGACAAAGGCAAAGCGATGGTGGTGGATACCGTTTGGAGGATAAAGTTAGCAAAGCAATCCCTACTTTCAAGGTATACTGATGCTGTTTCAAACCCTGGTGCAACAACCTCATCTTTTTCAGCCACGAATCTTGCGAATCATTCAAACACCCTAAACCATCCTACCAAACTGTTACCAGCAACCGCTTCTCAACAAATTAACCCTAATAATTCACAAATTCAAACCCATCCTTCACCACCCAAAAATCACACCAATCTTTCTATCTCCTCTGTACCCCTAACCACCAAAAACTTTTCACTACCTGTCCCATCTCCCGCCACCTTTTCTACACCTGCTGTCCCAAACCTTTCAATCACTTGCTTCAATAAATTTGTATTACTAGCCAATGATGACGTTGTTAATGCAGACACTCAGGAGCTCGACTCAGGTGTTCATGGGAAAGAAACTTTCACCAACTACCTGGTTTCCTTATCGGGGAAAGAAACTGGTAGGATCACTCAAACCCTTGAAGAAGGACATATAATGGATTTTGACATGCAAGACCTCCCAATGCTCAGAACAGTTCCACCTGATCCCGATTTTAAGAGAATAAATGTATCCCCAAGGCCAAAAATATGGAATCCCAAAGAAAAAAATCTCTTTAAACCATCATGGGCGTTAGACAGTGAGGAGAATGTGAATGTCAATTCAAGTCTAGTGAATATGGAGCAGCTGGTCGATTTCTCAAAAGCAATTGGAGTCAAATACAAAAAGGTGTTCAAAGTTGGGAAAAAAGCCAAACCCAAGAAACTTTGGATCCAAACAAAAGAGTATCCTACAAGATCAGCGGGTAAGCCCTCACATACTTCTTTTCTAAAGTTTAAATGATCAGCTGCCTATTCTAGAATATTAGGGGAGTGGGTAATGCACCTTCAATTCGAAGACTGAAAAAATTAATTCGTATAAATAATTTAAGTGTTGTATGTTTGTTGGAGCCTAAAATTGATGATGGAGAAATAGCATATCTGTGTAGTAGAATAAATTTTCATGGCGAAATGTCAAATGTCAATAACAAAATCTGGGTGCTTTGGAAGTATGATTGGTCATTCAATGTTCTTAGCGATCACAGTCAGATTCTCTCAATCAAGGTAGAGCATGGAAATTTTCCACATTCTTTTTACATATCTTGTGTATATGCTAAATGCAAACTGGCATGGGTAGAATTAGAAAATCTTTCAAACTCTATTCAAGGCCAATGGATTGTGGGGGGTGATTTTAATGTTGTTCGATCTCAATCAGAAAAAGTGGGAGGGAGAGGTATAAATAACTTGGCACGAGAAGAATTTAATAGATGTATTTCTCAGTCAGGCTTTACCTGGTCAAATAATAGGGATGGATCTTCTTGGATTTTATGACGGCTGGACAGACTTCTTTGTAATTTTGAATGGTTTAATAATGGTTTTAATTCTTCAGACGACCATCTCCATAGAACAAATTCAGACCACTCTCCGATGCTTCTAAGACTTAAATTGGATTTGGATGGTATTCCTAAACCATTTCGTTTTATTAATGCTTGGACTAATCATTCAGATTTTAATAAACTGGCTTTAGACTATTGGCATGGATATTTGAGAGGGGAACCTTTATAAATATTTGCAACCAAACTAAAAAGGTTAAAATATGTGCTCAAATCATGGAATATTAAATCTTTTAAAATTATCTATCAAAGAGTTCAAAACACAGAAGATTTATTAATTTCCAAGGAGATTGCCTATGATGTGGATCCTAATCCGATGAATAGGGAGGAGTTTTTCAAAGCTAAAGCGTGGTTCAACAAAGAAATGAGCATTAAAGAAGAATATTAGCATCAAAAGGCAAGGGTCAAATGGGCAACAGAGGGAGGTTCCAACACTAGTTTCTTTCATACTATGGCAAAGGCGAAAAAATCAAAGCTTCTTATTCATAGTGTTAAAAATGACAGAGGGGATGAGATTACTGGCCAAAATAACATCGAGGAGAAATTGGTTAAGCACTTTGAAGCGATTCTCACTAATAAGTCCAATATACCTGTGGACTTCAATCTTTTAAATGTCATTCCTTCAATAATTTCTCATGAAGAAAATGATATTCTAACAAGATTGCCGGAGATGGAAGAAATTAAAGCCACAGTTTCTGGAATGGATAAAAATAGTGCGGTAGGCCCAGATGGTTATAATGGATGGTTTTTACAACATTGTTGGAAAACTATTAAACTTGATTTACATAATGCTATTTTATCTTTCTTTCCAGGAACGGAGCTACCAAGATTCCTACCAAGAAGTTGGACATCGACCAACATTGTTCTTATCCCAAAAATTGCAAATACAAAATTTAGTAGCGACTATAGGCCTATTAGTTTATGTAATTTTTGTAATAAAATAATTACAAAAATTATGAATAATAGGCTTGGTCTGTTACTTCCAAAAATAATTTCAAATTCGCAAGCGGGATTCGTCAAAGGTCGTAATATTATGGATATAATTTTGATGGCACGGGAACTTATGGAAACATTCAACAAAAAAGTTCTAGGATCCAATGTTTTAATTAAATTGGACATGTCAAAAGCTTATGACAGGGTTTCTTCGCTATGTATCTCCAAAGTCCTTCGTGATTTTGGGTTTTTGGAAATATGGATCGATATGGTGTGGCGTACAATTTCATATTGCTGGTACTCCATTTGTGTTAATGGGAAATCATGTGGATTTTTAAAATCAAAATACGGAGTGCGGCAAGGAGATCCACTATCATCGAGCCTATTTATCATAGTCACTGAAATTCTGACAAGAGGGCTACTTCAAATTTTTCTTCAACAGAGGGTGAAAAGATTTTCAATTCCTATAGGGTGCGAAATAACTCCATCATTATCTTTTGCTGATGACTGTCTCATATTCACAAATGGTGACAAAAGGAGCCTCATCCGCTTACGGGAATTTCTGAAGGACTACGAATCTACTTCTGGCCAGATCATCAACAACAGCAAATCATCATTTGCATGCCCAGGAAATACAACCGCTGCTCGATGTTCCATCATGAAGACCGCTACTGGCTTTGAGAAAAAAAACTTCCAATGAAATATATGGGAGTTCCAATGTTTACCGGAAGGAAATCAGCAACTCTTTTTGGTCTGTTGGAATCGGCAATTACTTATAAGGTCACGGAATGGGATGAAAAAATGTCATCTCATACTGTCAGGCTAACACTCCTCAAATCAGTAATGAAATCCATGTGTTTCCATACGTTCTGTGTCCTAGACCCACCGATTTCGGTTATTCAACGTTTAAAACTGAACTTTGCGACATTTATTTGGGGAGCTAAAGGAGATACACTTAAACATAAATGGGTTCAATGGCAGCATTTGTGTCTTCCATATTCAGAAGGTAGTGTAGATGTTAAAAATTTAAATGACATTATCAAAGCATACTCACGCAAACTTTGGGCTTCTTTTTATAAAGGAGGCAATATCTGGGCAGATTTCATGCATCGAAGATATAAGTCTTTGGAGGAGCAAAATTTTTACGGATCACCTTCGTTTGCAAGCCTAACATGGAGATGAATGCAGAAAGTGTGGGACACTTATCACGATAATTCAGATTTGAACAACCCAAGTGCTTGGAAGCCTACTAAAAATGGGGTTTTTACGTTAAAATCTGCTTGGGACCTTGTGCGAAATAGAGATTGTAATCTATTTTCATTTTCAGTTATTTGGAATCCCATAGTGCTTCCTAAAGTATCATTCTTTATATGATGTATTCTTCGCAAGGCCATTCCATTGGATCTGTGTCTAAAGAGTCTACACATATTTCTTTGTTCAAAATGCAGATGTTGCACAGTTTCGGTTGAAGAAGTTTTTGATCATCTTTTTGGGACTAGTCAACTTGCTCAAGAAATCTGGAAACATTTTTCAGGTATTATGGGATATAAATTTCACTTCTCCTCTCTCAAAAGGTTCTTCATGTCTTGGTGGTTACATTCTAAAGGTAACAATATAAAAGCTTTTCTATCCGTCATCCTACCTTGCTACATCTGCTGGAGGATTTGGTGTGCGAGAAATAACAATGAATATGATGGAGTTGTGATGAAATCTTTCAAGATTATTGATTTAGTCCATGAAGATGTCAGAATTTCATTTCAAGCTTCACCTTACAAAGGTCCTAAATCTAGGTTTTTGATGGGGTTCATTTCAGATTTTTTTAGTTCTTGTTCTTGAATTTCATTGTAAACCAATAGTGAAGGGTTTTTCTTCACTTTCTCAATAAAAATCTACTTTGTGATAAAAAAAGAAAAAAAAGAAAACAAACCTTAGCTTGCGGATAACAGTTTTCGAGGTAAATAGACTGCGATTTATGTGCGATCCCTCTTTTAACCCTATGCCAGCTGATACGGGCTGGGTTGCAAGCTCACTTTTAGCAAGATCAACGAAGTTGTATATTATAATGCAAAAGTAAAATTAGTTGTCCTTACTATGCATCATCATCACCATCTAATACACCATTAGTATTACTGGTGTAATAGAAACTCAGCATAACACAATTGCCACAACAAATGGCTGGATTTGGAAACAAAGAATATGAATCAGAAACCCGATATTACAATAAAAAAACCAAATAAATAAAGGTAGGATGAACAAAAAAAAGTAGGAAAAAACAAACATATCAAAGTAAAAAAAATAAGAAGACGCGATAAATAGACCCAAATCTCATTATCCAAATGTCTCGCCATAGAATAAAAACCCAAATACCTCTACAAAAGGCCATAAAGCCAACTACAACCATCAAACATGCAAATAGAAATTTCTTGATAGTAAAAATTCAGTTGATGCCAGAGTGTGGAGTTACCTGAGATTATGTACCTCTGGCAAGGGATCCAGAGCGTGGTGTCACCTAAGATCACTGATGCCATACGGAGATCTTTGATGCTAGAGGGAGAAAAATAATAAGACATTTGCAAGGGAAAGAGGGACGAAGATCGTTTTTCCCCAAAGTTGAAGATCGCTTGTAAGGGACAGAGAGGGTAAAGTGATGGGGAGAAATATCATAAGACGGGACATTTGGATAATGAGGTTAAGGGAGTGAGTTAGTGGAAATAAATTACTATTCTAACCTTATGATTGAAGTTTGAAAAGTAGGGGGAAACAAATTAGAGTGTGTCAAAAGAGGGGGAACCCAAAATTTGCAAGGGTAAAATGGGTATTGCAGGAAAAAATTCATCCCATGACATCATTTGCCAAACTTGTGACAACATAAGTTTCCTACTATATATGTATATAGCCAGGCACTAATGCGAACGCAACTTGTGGATTTAACTTGCGGACCGATTTTTGTGTGATTTTTTAAAAATAGGAAAAACCAAATTTCAACTTGATTATTTTTCTGTGTTATTTAAACATTTCAGAGACCCATGTAACAAAACTTTGTTCAAAATGAATTGTTTTGCTATTTTTGAAAAATTGGTCAAACATATGTGAGTTTTTAAGAGCTTTAAAAACTGGCATATGTTTGACCTTTTTTTTTTTAAATAACAAAACAATTCATTTTGAGTTGAGTTTTTTTATAGGTGTCCCTTGAAATGTTTAAATACCGTAGAAAAAAATCAAGTTGAAAAAGTTTTTTTTTTCTATTTTAAAAAAATATGAAAAAATCCGTCCGCAAGTTGTGTCCGCATAAGAGTCAACCTATATATGCGTGCGCGTGCGCGTGTGTGTCTATATTTATGAGAGTATAAAATGAAAAATTAGAAAGAAAATAAGTTGGTAATTTCAATAGCTAAGAATTTTGAACACGGGTGTTGTATCTTACACTACACTAACATGATAACATGCCATATGTCAAAAAAATTAGGATACATCATGGCTGGGTAGCGTTGATGATATAAAAAAATTTAAAAGAATATAGAAATAGATAATCATGTTTGAATGCATATTAAAATGAATAAGTTGTTATCTTAAGAAAAATATTAAATGTAGTTTTTTTATTCTTAGAATGTTAGTGGAAAAACGTTCTAGTGATAGTAAAGTGGGGTAGAGCCCTTCGAGTGGCACCAAAACATATCTCTTAAAAGGATGAATCTCAAAACGATTTCACCGATTTAAATTATATTGTTATGTACTTATAATAGACACATTCAAAAAAATGTTGGACACATGAAAATTAGTGTCGGACATGTTATTTTTATATTTAGATTATGCATATAAAAATGAGCGTTGGACACTTGAACGAGGATGTCGGTGTCCAACACATGTTCAACACATACTAGTTTCCTACTCAGAAGTGTACGTGCTCCCTAGTTCAAGAGTATATAAGGGAAATGTTATCGCCAAAGCAATTGATGATGTAAGTATCTATACCCCTTCTTTCTGTATTGTACATTGTTTTTATATAAATCACTATTATTTGAACTTTCTTATTGGAGCTATTCCTGAGATTTGGAGGGCGTTGTGCGAAATTAAAAATATGACTCCTTATTTATTGACTAAAATAATACTAATGACAAATTATCTTATATTATTATCATATGTCCCAAAATAATGTATTTTTTTATAGCTTAATGCTACTTATTTCGTTTAACAATGTTATTTTTTGCTAGATATTTCACGAAGAGATTTTTTTAAATACACCCTCCCACAATTATTTCTCTTTATTAGGATGGTCTTAATCATCTTTATTAATTTGTTTCATTCATCTATTCTAAGCTTAATATTTATATAAAAAACTCATGTATATGGTAACTGTCAATATCACTATAACTTTTTTTGGTACATAATATCACTATATCTGAATATGTCTAACACCACAGTCGAAGTCTCTGGAAAATCAATTTCGTCACAACTTATAGTTGTAGGTGTGTGAACATTAGAAACTATAAGGTGTGTGTCAATTAACACAGTTTTACCAAAAGGACAAAATTATTTTATATTGGGAGCCATAGTATTCATTACCTTTTAATAAATCTTGTAGATAATCCCAATAGTTTTCGATCCTGGAAGAAAAATATAAGCTTTGGTTTGAACTCTAGGACTGAGAGCTTTACAAAGATGCATGTCTGACAAAGAGATGGTCATATTTGGGAAAACATCAAAATAGACTGGTCCATTACAAAAACTAGTTTCAATAGCTTCCGTCAAAGATTGTTTAAAATTAGTACACCTACCATCTCGGAGAGTAGCTTGTAGATAGGCGTCCATGCCAGAAAGGGTCAAGGGTTTAAAATGAATCTGTATTTAACCAACATGAATAAAATGATAATTTAAATCTTTTATATGATCTTTAAGATCATCCCATTTGAAAATCTCCATAGATTTATCTTGCTCGTTCAGACTAATGGTTTGTTCCATAGTCTTTATAGCGTACTTGCTACGAAAATTATACCAGTTGGTGTTATAAATGGTTTTCGACTAGACATTAGGAAAAGTCCATCTGTTCAAATCCTTTTGAACATCAAATTCAATCAAAGAGGAGTTATTCATGAACTCCTATAAAGTGTGTGTATCTATGGTGTTTAATTGCATAATACAAATTTTAATATTTAGAATAGTAATAACCATATGATCTGGGACAGGAAAATATTATGGAAATAAAAAAATCTAAATTTAAAATAAGATAATAAGCCGAATTAGAAATCCCTTCTGACACGCAGTGGTCAACGCTTTACTCCGGAATAAGCCTCAATGCCACACACGGCAATAGGGTAACCCATTAAGTGACAAATACCAGTCCATATCAAAACCAGATATCTATTTATCCTTATTATTATCATTAAAATTAGGTTTTTTAATGTGAATAGTAAATTACTATTCACATCGGTAAACAATAACTTACTATTTAGGTAAATAGTAATTTACTATTCTGACATAAAATTTAGACCATTATTATTATTAATCTAAACATTAACACACAATTTAGACAATCATGGCTCTGATACCATAAAGAAAGGACCAATGTATATAAACGGAATTGAAATATAACTAAAATATATTACAGACTTTATTACAGACGAAAATTAAAACAAACTTACAAACTTAATAAGAGTACACCAGAATAAGGCCGAAAAGTCCACAAACTTATTACAAACTTAGAAAGAGAGAGAGAGAGTAAAGAAGAAGGTGCGAAATGAGGATGAGAAGCCCTCAATTTATACAATCAAGAAAGAAATAAATAATTCCTTAGAAAATGACCCGTGGGTCCCTCCATATTCGAGGCTGACAAAGTCTTTTATCCTGACGAGTCGGCTGCTGGGCCAATGGGTCCTATCATTTGTCACGAAGCGTCGGTTGTTGAGCCAATGGGTCCTACCACGATAATTGAGCTGCCGAAATAGAGATGGAATTATCCATATGTGTCGGCATGGTAGCATCTGGGCCATCTGGGCCAGGTTTAGGAAAACTACCGTCTAACCTTGGAGTTGGAAATACTGAACTCAGTGAGTTGAAGAAAGCCTCCATCGTTGGCTCAGTGGGGATGTTGGTATCAAACATATATCTAATAAATTGATCGTCTTCTAGATTCTGGGATTATCCGATAAGATATAACAAGGGAATATCGTTCTTGACTGAAGCCATAGATGTATCATCATCCGAGGGCAGAGGAATAGGGTTTGTATTTTCTCCAGGGTAGGTGAAAGCCGATCTGAATTGGCTTTGAGTATAATCCATCATCTTTTGTTGTAGCTCCTACTCATTTGCATTAGGAAATTTCTTTTTGAGTGCTAATTTCAAATCCTTGACAGGATTGGCTCCCGGCATCATCTTCTCATCTGAAGGGGGTGAATCTTCCACCATAATCATATAATGCTTCAGGCTATCTTTTATTATATAAATTGTATTATTAATATCCATACCACTCCACCATCTATAATAAAAGATCCTTTCAAGTAGAGGAACCTTAAGATGATTAGCTCTACATTGAAGATCCCATCTGGAGATCCAAGGAATGCTAGTTTCAGTAAAAAAAATAGGTGTCAATCCTCTAGAAGTCAACCTTCTAGAACTCCTTTCGTTATCTATCCTCCATCTACTTCACAAAATTTTGTTAGCGAAGAAAATCCTAGGAACCATCCATATCACGATGATATGAACCTTCATGGTATTTTTACCAATGAGCACATACCCCATGCTATTTATGAGAAGAATACTTCTCAGCGTAGAGAATATCCTAAGCTGTCTGAGATGAACGTTAGACTTTAATCCTCTATCCTTTTAATGAATTTTACAATTAATAGGAAAGAAATTAATACTGAATTTTACCCCAGGTTACGCTAAATTTCGTGCTTGGTATTTTGCAAAGTATAGCAAAATTGAATTAACTAATTATAAAAATGAATTTTATAAATGGGTTGAAGATAACCAACATATTACTTCTTTTGTGGTTTGGTTTCAAATGTTTTCTAAAGAGAAGCATCTTTTTGTTATAGAAACTAAGGATAAACAGATTCTTAAAACTAATGATAAAAATTTGACAAAATGAAATACTACGAATAACCAAATTATATCTACTATTCACCCTCCTACTGAACCCCTTTCCTTAGATGTTGGAAGCACCAGCCAAAGTGGTAGTTCACCTAGGTTAGAATCCAATGCCTTCCTTAACCTTGAAACTGAGGAGAGAATCCTCACCCATAAGACTATAATGAATCCACTTTATAAATAAGGTAGTTATACCAACCTTATCCTTAATACGATTTGAAAATAACTCAATAAGATTGAGAACCTTCAGGCACATATTACCATTTAGAAAACTGAAGACTTTGACAAGAGTCTTGACCAACCTTTAGTTCTACCCCATATAGATGTTAAAGGTTTTTAAATGGGTAATAAAACTGATTTTATCTCCCAATTAAAAGAGATTGAGAATAATCTCAAAGGGTTAAAACTTAACACCTTATCCCATTTAGATTCTGATTCAGAATTAGACTTACCATTGGAAGAAGTTCATAATTTTGAAAATTCTTTCAAATTTTTTAAAAACCAAGTCAATAAAATTACTTATAGTAATAATGTTAGCTACGTTGGCCCCGTTACTACAATGGCAAACCTACTCCTCATGATCTTCTTTTTGAAGAAAACACTGTGATAAATCCACAGACCACCTTTCATGGTAAATCCATTTACGACTGGAATATTAATGGAAAGTCTGAAGCTCAGATCTATGAAATGATACATCAGATGTCCACGTATTCTACTATATGTAAACAAAATGATGCCTCTGAGAAAAGTATTACTCAGATGATCATTGTTGTATTTACTAGAACGCTTCGAGGTTGGTGGGGTAATATCCTCAAAGATAATAAAAAATATGAAATTGTTAATGCCGTAAAAAATCTCAAAGATGAACATATGCAAGACAGAGGAATCCAGGATGCTGTATATACCTCAATGCTTGCCATTATTCCTAATTTTGTTGGCAATGGTGATTATAGTCAGGAACGTACTAGAGAATTATTACAAAACCTAAAATGCCCTACTCTAAGCCAATTTAGGTGTTATAAGGATGTCTTCCTTTTTAGGGTTACTCAGAGAGGAGATAGCAACTCTAAGCATTGAAAAGCTAAATTTATTGATGGCCTTCCTACTTTATTCGCTAAGAAAGTTTGAAAGAAATTGAGAGAAGATAATAATATCATCTCTATCCCTTACCATGAATATACTTATGGTCAGTTAATCAATGTTGTCATCCAATAGGGTCTTTCGCTCTGTAATGACCTTAAGCTACAAAGGTAGCTTAAGAAGCATAATATTTTTGGAAAGAAAGAATTATGGGAGTTTTGTGATCAATTTGCTTACAATACTCATGAGACTTCCACTAGTAAAGTCTCTAAAATGAACAAGAAAGTTCCTAAAAAACCCTCTTATAAACTTAAGAAGAAACATACTGACGTTTCCCATAATCAGGGTAATAATTCTACAAGAAAATTTGATAGGAAAAAGAAAACCTACAAATATAAACCTAAATGTTTCAAATGTGGTAAATATAGCCACTTTGCTAACAAATGAAAAACTGAAACTAAAATAATAATCTTTAAATTGATGACCACTTGAAGACTTAATTTTGCAAACTTCTGCTTAATTCCAGCTCCTTTGAAGAACTAGAGGACTTCTCTGAGAGCAATAATGAGCTTTACTATATTCAAAGCCCTAGTGACTCAGATATCTCTGAGAAAGGAGGTTGCCAGTGTAATCAATTAACTGAGAGATGCAATCATCCCTAATCCATCATTCAAACGAATGGATTAAGTCTTAATATTCTTACCAGTCAGCAACAATATATAATTGATATTATCAATCAAGTTACTGACCCATACATTAATCTCAAATTAATTGAGTCTTGCTATGCTAAGGAGAATGCTCCCAATTCTTCATATATCCTTTCTAAAACCCAGCAATACAGCCTTAAGGAGGTACTGAACCGTTTAGAAAAAAGTAAAGAATTTAGTAAACCCGCTAGCATTGCTGACCTTAGGCATAAGGTCAATACCCTTAAAACTGAGCTAAGACATCTTAAGGATCATCATAATAACATGCAAATTGAGATTAATAATCTCAAGAATGCTTTAAAGCATTCTAATCCAGAAACTTCAAATCTTGAAGATTCAGTGGATTATTTAGGTATTATTGATCGTGTACCTAGTCAGAAATGGTACATTTCTATCAACCTGGTTATTAACAATGAATTTACTTTATGTAACATCATTGCCCTCGTTATTAGCGGTGCTGATATAAATTGTATTCAAGAAGGACTAGTTCCCACTGAATACTTTGAGAAGACAACTCAATCCTTATTTAATGCTAGTGGTGATAGCATGGGTATTAAATATAAATCAACTAAGGTTGCCATTTGTAACAATGGAATTTGTTTCGACATTGCTTATTAGCGATTTATCTTAGCAGATTACTTTAGGTACTCCTTTTTTATCCTTACTTATGCCTATGGATAAAATTGATTATAGTATAATATACACCACTATCTAAAATAAAAAAATATATATTTTTGAATTCATCACTCAACTAGAAATTAAGAAAATTAACTCTTTGACTAATAATATTATTTTCAAAGAAAATCATTTAAATTTTCTTCAAAAGGAAATCTCTTTTTTAACTATTAAGCAGAAGCTGGATTTGCCTAATGTACTGTAAAAAATTAATGTTGTTAAAAATCAATTAATAACTGAAGTTTGCAGTGATATCCCTAATGCTTTTTGGGATTGGAAGAAACATATTATTTCTCTTCCTTATGAAACTAGTTTTAATGAAAAATCCATCCTTACCAAGGCCAGACCCAGTCAAACGAAGACTAAATTCCTTGACCTTTGTAAGAATGAGATCCAGAATCTTTTAGATAAAAAGCTTATAACTAAAAGTTATTCTCCTTGAAATTGTACAGCTTTTTATGTTAATAAGGATGCTGAGAAGGAACGAGGTGTTCCTAGACTTGTAATTAATTACAAGCCTCTTAATAATGTTTTGCAATGGATAAGATATCCAATTCCTAATAAAAAGGATTTACTTGATCGGCTTAACTCTGCCATTATTTTTTCCAAATTTGATTTAAAATCTGGATATTGGCAGATCCAAATTGCCCCATAAGACCGGTATAAAATAGCTTTTATAGTTCCATTTGGCCATTATCAATGGAATGTTTTACCTTTTGGGCTTAAGAATGCCCCATCTGAATTTCAAAATATCATGAATGAGATATTTAACCCTTATTTTGATTTTTCTATTATCTATATTGATGACATTCTCATCTTTTCACAATCGATTGATCAACATTTTAAACATCTAAATTTTTTTAAGGATATTATTAAGACTAATGGATTAGTCGTTTCTGCCCCCAAAATGAAAATCTTTCAAACTAATAATAGATTTTTAGCGCACAACATTGGGGAAGGGAAAATACTCCCTATTGATAGAAGTATTGAGTTTGCTTCTCAATTCCCTGATGAATTAAAAGAAAAAACTGAACTCCAAAGATTTCTTGGTAGTTTCAATTATATTGGTGATTATTACAGAAACCTTATACAAGGCAGTGCAATCCTTTACACCAGATTGAAAAAGAATCCTACTCCTTAAACTTCAGAGCATAATAAAGTTGTTCAGAAGATTAAACTCAAAGTCAAGCAATTACCTTGTCTAGCTTTAGCTAACCCTTCATTTTTAAAAATTGTTGAAATTGATGCCTCTGATATTAGTTATGGTGGAATTTTAAAACAAATAAATTCTTTAACTAAAAAGGAAGAGTTATTTCGTTTTACATCTAGATCTTGGAAAGATGCCCAGAAAAACTATTCTACAATTAAAAAGGAAATGCTTTCGGTTGTTAAATGCATGATAAAATTTCAGGATGATTTGCTAAATCAGAAATTTTTACCGCGTATTGATTGCAGTGTTGTTAAAGAGGTTTTGCAAAAAGTTGTAGAAAATATTATTTCTAAACAAATTTTTGCCAGATGGCAAGCAAATGTATCTTCATTTGATTTTTATATTGAACATATCAAAGGTGAAAATAATTCTCTTCCTGATTTTCTAACCAGAGAGCTTTTACAGAACCAATGAGTGGCCCCTCTAAAGGGCGCGAAAGAGGCCATGGGCAATCCCACCAAAGACCTAGAAAAGATAAGATGGTGATCAGTGAAGATCAATATCCTCTGATGTAGGATTATATGGAATTTCTTCTCCTGAATGCGCAGAACAGGGGAAAATTATGTTATCCTTCTAACCCCTTTAGCAAAAAGAAATCTGATAAAGAAGTTTTGCAGACCATTAAGCATGAGCTCATTCCTAATCAAAGGAATTCGAAATTTATTCATATACTCAATGAAGAGGATGAGAAGAAAATGTCTTCTCCCTGGGAAATTAAGTCCTTTTACTTTGATACACATAATTATGATGTGCAAGAAGGCAAATACCGGACGGTATATGAGGCTATCCTCTAAGAAAATGATTATGTGGTGTTTAATCACACTAATAAACACCAAAATAATTTCAAATACCCTATTGCTTATAATAAGGCGGTGTTGAACAAGTTCATCTCTCCCCAAGAATGGGGAATTCATCCATTGAAATGGCGAAAATTGATTTCGCAAACTGGATCCTATAATTATTAGGATTACGTACAACCTTGGACTAAAGCTTTTTATAACCAAAATGCAGAGCACAAAATTACGTGATTTTTAAATTATGCCCAAACTCTTAAAAAGAAAGTTATCCAGGATGGGCTATTAATTGGTGGGACAAATTCGGCCCAGTAATTGATATGTTTCCTGATGAAATTACCAAGGAAAAGATTTTTCTAACTTGGACTCAATTTCATCCAAAACTTAGAGGGAAAAATAATGTCCCAGTAGGGATTAATACCCTACTATTTTTTTTACTGAAACTAGCATTCCTTGGATCTCCAGATGGGATCTTCAATGTAGAGTTAATCATCTTAAAGTTCCTCTACTTGAAAGGATCTTTTATTATAGATAGTGGAGTGGTATGGATATTATTATTACTATTTATATAATAAAAGATAGCCTGAAGTATTATATGTCCATGGTGGAAGATTCACCCCCTCCAAATGAGAAGATGACGCCGGGAGCCAATCCTATCAAGGATTTGAAATTAGCACTAAAAAAGAAATTTTCTAATGCAATGGAGCAGGAGCTACTACAAAAGGTGATGGATTATACTCAAAGCCAATTCAGATCGGCTTTCACCCACCCTGGAGAAGATACAAACCATATTCCTCTGCCCTCGGATGATGATACATCTATGACTTCAGTCAAGAACGACAATTCCTTCTTCTGCATTGCCAGATAATCCCAGAATCTAGAAGATGACGAATTTATTGGAGATATGTTTAATACCAACATTCCCACTGAGCCAACGATGGAGGCTTTCTTCAACTCAGTGAGTTCAATATTTCCAACTTGAAGGTTGGACAGTAATTTTGGCCTAGATGGCTTGAGATAAGATGACCCACCTGGGCCCAATTGCTAGCATGCCGACACATATGGACAATTCCATCTCTATCTCGGCAACTCGATTATCGTGGTAGGACCCACTGGCTCAATAACCGACGCCTCGTGACAAATGGTAGGACCCATTAGCCCAGTAGCCGACACTTCAGGACAAAAGACTTTGTCAGCCTTGAATATGGAGGGACCCACGGGGCATTTTCTAAGGAATTACTTATTAATTTCTTGATTGTATAAATTGAGGGCTTCTTATCCTCATTTCGCACCTTCTTCTTCCTCTCTCTCTCTCCCTCTCTCTCTTTCTAATTTTGTAATAAGCTTGTGGACTTTTTGGCCTTCTTTCGGGGGACGCTTATTAAGTTTGTAAGTTTTTTTTTAATTTTCATCTGTAATAAAGTTTGTAATATATTCAGTTATATTTCAATTCTGTTTATATATATTGATACTTTATTTTATGGTAGAAAAGAGATGGAAAGCACATATCAAATTAAAATGGCCCTAATTAGTGAACTAATTGTAGAATATATGGCCCTCCATTTTACATAGTAAAGAAATATGGTATTTTCAATTTTGGGCCCTGTGCAGTTGCCCATTTGACACTTGCCCATGACCGGCTCTGATTCCAGGAAATTCGCTGTTATTGAGAATGAAAACTCATTTGATACCGTTACTTGGGTTAGGGAAAATTCTGATTACAAAGCAGTGAAGTTATACATTGGTTGAATTTTCCTTGCCTTTTTGTTTCTTTTTCTATACTTCTTTCATGACAGACGAGAAATATTCATAGTAGAATCAATGAGCCTTATTATTTTAAATATCACGTGTTGCTCCAAACCATTTTACTTGCCACTTAAATATGTTGGAAAATATTATATTTTTACAAAAATTAATATTATTACCAAATTAATATATTGGTTAACTTTGAGCTATTATAAAGGTAGGATCCACAAAGTTTAATGTGGCGGGAGCAAGTACATATGCATTCCTTGTAGCAAGACGAGTCACGTGATATATTCATTTGTTAAAAACGGATAAATGATGAATAAGATATTTGGTTTCTAAGTGCCCCATTTATGTATGAAAACTATTGGGAAATTTATTTAATATTTTGGGACGAATTTTCTAAACTATCGCTAAAGGTCGTGATTGTTCACCGTAAGTTGTGTCAGTTCATGAAAAACGTCCATAAAGTAATTATTTTCCAAAAGACACATCTTTTCATAAAACAACACATATTTTTATGAAACAACAATTCGTTTTCTATAAATACATGACTTTTCTTCAATTTTTAAAAGAGATAATTTTTTTTTCAATACTTTCTGTGGGTACCCGGAATTAAGACCATGGGCTTGGACGAGTAGCCCAGTTCTGGCGGCCCAAAGTCCAGGCCCCTACCTCTTATTTTGATCCGGTCTCTTCCAACGTTCCCCTGAGGGGAAGTTATAGGAGAGATGGAAGACATGGGGGAACCCATCACCCCCACTCACCTAAATGTACATGTATATATTAAACCCTCAGTCCGGGGCAAAAAGATAAGTTGTATTCTCTCTAATCACTCCCCAGAGTATATAGAAATAAAACCCACTGCACCACCGTGGACGTAGGCACTTCTTTGATGAACCACGTACATCCTCTGTTGTGTGATTGTCATTTTACATTCCTTCTTCCTACTTGGTGATTGCCTTTCTCCTATCTATCTGTGTTGCATGATAATTATCACTACAAGTGGCGTCGTCTGTGGGAAACGTTCATCTTTCCCTGAGAAGAGGCAACACCAAGAAAGGAGTTTAAAATGTCTGGTCACAGCAGCAATGCCCCCAGGCAGGGGATATTCAAGAACCACTCGCTCCTCGTAGGATCATGTCTGAAGTTTGACGTTCAGATCCAAGGGCTCACTTGGAAAGGCCAGCCTCAGAAGAAAGCCAGGGACCGGCGAGATCCACACAGATATCCAGATTAATTGATGCATACGAGGCAAGGCTCTATGAGCAGAGGGAGTCTTCTTGTAGGTACGAGGCTGAGAATGCTCGCCTGAAAAGAAGACTGGAAAGATTAGAGAGGGAGCTTCATCCTGATAACAGGAGACGTCCATACTACACTCCAAGCCCTCAGGTGATCAAGTCTCGCAGCCGAGGAAAGATCCCTAGGGGAGGATCTCAAAAGGTCGAGGGAGACGAATCAGACGACGACCTCCACGAGCAGCTGCGAAGAGCTCGCCGTTACCAGAGCCCTGCTCGCAGCGACGAGAACATATGAAATCTGGTCCGCAGGGAAATGGACCAACATCCTGTCCACCACGGTACCAGATCAACCAGAGAACTCACAAGGCGAGCTCTCAAAACCCAGATGAAGTCACCCTTCACGAGGGAAATCGAAGAAGAATAAGCCCCCAAGAAATTTTCCATTTCAAGGTTCAAAATTTATTACCGTAAGACTGATCCCATCAATCACGTCAGGCAATACCGACAGACCATGACCCTCTGGAATCATCGAGATGCACTGATGTGCCACATTCTTCCCTCGAGCTTGCATGATGTGGAGCAAAAATGGTTCGAAAGACTCCCCCATCGGTTCATCAGAAGTTTCAAATCCCTGGTCGAGCTCTTTACGGCCCGGTTCATCACTAGCAGCTCCCATCCCAAAAGGATGGATGCTTTATTGACAATGAAGAAAATGCCTCAAGAGACACTCCAAGACTACGCGAAGAGGTACTGGGAGTTATTCAACGAGGTCGAAGATTGCTCGGAACAAGTGGGAGTGGCCTCTTTCAAAATTGGGCTACCCAGCTCCTCCCTTCTATACCAGTCCCTGAAAAAGAAGGAAGCTATGACTATTGACGACCTAATGGATCGCATCGAGAAGTACGCTAAAGTGGAGGAAGTCACCCGCCTCAGCACAGGAGAAAACGATTGAGCTAAACTCACTACCAAGGGAAGTGAGAAAACTGAGAACCAGAAGAAAGGAGGAAAGAATGGGGGAAAAAATGGCTCCAAGAACGGAGGGAACCATGACGCATCGAAAGCATTCCAGGCGGTCAACACCATCTTCAAGGAACCAATTTACAAAATTATCGCGAAGATCAAAGATGAGCCATTTATCAAGTGGCCCAGGAAGATGGGAGGAGATCCCTCGAAGAGGAACAATACGTTAAGATGCACTTTTCACAAAGAGAGAGGACATAAGACCGATCACTGTAAAGCTCCTAAGTCTCACCTCGAGGAGTTGGCCCAGTCTGGGCATTTAAACAAGTTTGTGGAGAAGAGGGTAGAGAAAGCGTCTTCCAATAGAGAGGCGAGACCTGACAACGTGCTGGAAGAAGATAACGCCGGACATTAGTTCGCGGTAATCCACGGGGCATCTGACGCCAAGCAGATATAAGGAAACTCAGCTCGAATGGAAATGAAAAAACTCACAGTGGTAATGCAGGCCTTTCAGATTGACCCGGCAAAGTCACAGTCAGGAAAACGTCGACGAGCAGATGACGTCGACTATAACAAGCATATTGTCTTCACAGATGAAGATCTGGTGGGAGTGAGGACCCCATATCATGATGATCTGATCATTACACTCAGGATATCTTACTTTGATGTTGACAAATTGCTGGTCAATCAGGGACGCTCATCCGAAGTAATGTGTCTCGACCTATTTAGAAATTTGAAGTTGAGCGTTGCCGACCTAAAGGAAGCTACTGTCCCTTTAATTGGATTCGCTGGAAAAATAACTATGCCCATGGGGAAGATTGTACTACCGGTGCGAGCTAAAAACATCTCCAAGATGATCGAGTTTTTGGTAGTTGATATCAACTCACCATACCAGGTCATCCTCGACAGGGGATGGCTCCATGCGATGAAGGCAGTCTCCTCGACCTACCATCAGAAACTCAAATATGTAACCGAGCGAGGAGTAATGGAGATCCACGGTGATCAGGCAATGGCGAGAAGGTGCTTCATAGCAGCCATCCGTCCGAAGCTAAAAAAGAAGTCCGAGAAGCCCAGCGAGAAAATTAAAGAAGGTCTGATGCCTTCTAAATAATAATTAAAGTATGAGAGACTTGGAGTAAAGGAGACCAGGCTCCTCCCCTCCGAGCGGGTCATCGAGGACCTGGTAGAAGTTACGGCTGAAGATGGTGACAGTAACAGAGTCTTCTTGATTGGGGCATCTCTAATCGACCAGGAACAGAAGGAGCTGATGACCTTACTGAGGCGCAACGTAGATGTTTTCGCGTGGGAGCCATACGAGCTACCTGGAATCGATCCTAGTATGGTCTGTCACCAGCTGCACGTCGACCCCACCTTCAAGCGAATCACGCAGAAGGCACGACGAACTGCACTCGAGAAGGCTAAGGCGGTCGAAAAAGAAGTTGAAAAATTACTGGATGCAGGATCCATACGGGAAGTACAATTCCCCAAGTGGCTATCTAACCCAGTAGTAGTTCCAAAGAGCAATGGGAAATGGAGAGTTTGCATCGACTTCACTGACCTCAATAAATCATGCCCTAAAGATAGTTTCCCCCTCCCGAAAATATACCAACTAGTAGACGCCACCGTAGCTCACGAGCGAATGAGTTTCCTGGATGCATACTCAGGGTATCACCAAATCCCCTTATATGCCCTAGACCGGGACAAAACAGCGTTCATTACTACAGTTGGGTTATACTGTTACACAGTTATGCCCTTTGGTCTCAAGAATACAGGGGCAACATACCAGCGGCTAGTTACCAAGATGTTTAATGATCAGATGGGAGACACTATGGAGGTCTACATCGATGACATGCTCGTTAAAAGTAAGAAGAGGGAGAATCACCTCTCAGACCTGTCAAAAACCTTTGAAATTCTTAGGAAATACCGAATGAAACTTAATGCAAGCAAGTGTTCTTTCGTCGTCCAGTCAGGAAAATTTCTTGGGTACTTGGTCAGTAAGAGAGGCATAGAGGCTAATCCAGACTAGATCGATGCAATCAACAGGGTGCAACCCCCTCGCACAATCCGAGACGTACAAAAGCTCACTGGTATGCTCGCTGCCTTAAATCACTTCATCTCCAAATCCTTCGAGAAGTGCAAGCCTTTTTTCTAGCTTCTAAAGGGGAGAAAAATGATAGAGTGGAGCCCAGATTGCTCGCGAGCATTGGTCAAGCTTAAGTCCTACTTAAGCTCCCCACCACTTCTTGTCATACCACAACAAACGGATTCTTTGTACCTGTACCTCTCTGTATCCAGTCACACTGCCAGCTCTGCGCTAATATTCGAGGTTACAGGAATCCAGCACCCCATTTATTATGCGAGCAAGACCTTACTAGACGCCGAGCAAAGGTACCTGCCATTGGAGAAGCTCTCCTTTGCGCTGGTAATAGCCTCGAGGAAGCTGAAGCATTATTTCGAACCTCATACTATCATCATCCTTACATCGCATCCCCTTAAGGCAGTCCTAAGGAAAGTGGATTTGTCAGGCAGACTGTCCAAGTGGTCAGTCGAGCTCGGTCGATTTGACATCCAATTTTAACCAAGGACAGCTATAAAGGGTCAGATCTGTGCTGATTCATAGTCGAATTCACGGGCGAAGGACCCTCCGACCAACCCCAACCAACAAGGCAAACGGAGAACCCAACAAAAAAGGAAACCTGGAAACTATTTATTGATGGAGCCTCCAATTCAAAGTGGGTAGGGGTATGCATTTTCCTCATAACTCCAGAGAACAAAATCCTTGAACAAGAAATCAGGCTTGGATTTTCAGCCTCCAACAACGAAGCAGAGTATGAAGTCCTAATAGCCGGCCTCCAAAAGGTGCATACTTTGGGAGTAAAACATTTACATGTGTTCAATGACTCCCAACTTGTCTCCAATTAGATAAGCGGAGATTATAATGCAAAGAATGAAAGAATGGCAGTCTACCTCGCCTTAGTGAAAAAGCTGATGTCAAACTTTGAAGAGATCAATGTCCAACAGTTTTCCAGGGGGCAAAACAGTCATGCTGATGCCTTAGCAGCCCTTAGTTTGGCAGTTGACTCCGACCTAAAAAGAATCATCCCCATCGATTTCCTCACTTGTTCGAGCATCGACAGAAATCCACCAAGCATGGAGCAGGTACTCCAGGTGGGGTCAGCACCCAGCTGGATGGACCCCTTAAGAGCATTTTTAAAGAATGACACGCTCCCGGATAACAAGAGGACTGCCCACCAGATAAGAGTCAAAGCTGCTCGCTTTCACTTATCCCCAGAAGGAAACTTGTATAAGAAATCCTTCTCCGATCCCTACCTCCGATGCTTCCACCTAGGCGATATCGAGCAAGTGCTACGCGAGCTTCACGAAGGAATCTGTGGAAGCCACACCAGAGGAAGATCTCTAGCCTTTCGAGCAATGAAGGAAGGCTATTGGTGGCCATATATGCAAAAGGACTCCGCAGTATATGTCCGCAAATGCCTGAAATGCCAACTCCATGCTCCTATGGCCCACCAACCCATCAACGACCTAAAGTACCTGTCCAGTCCATGGCCCTTCGCCCAATGGGGAATGGACATCGTGGGACCATTGCCTACCTCTACCAGCAATCGCAAATATCTATTGGTTGTGACTGACTACTTCACCAAATGGATCGAGGCAGAACCCCTGGCGAACATACGAGATGCTAATATGATAAGGTTCATATGGAGGAATATAATCACTCGGTTTGGAATCCTCAGAACCATCATCACCGACAATGGAACACAGTTCGAAAGTGGATCCCTTCAGAACTTCTTTAACGAGCACGGGATCAGAAACCACTTCAGTTCGATGGCCTACCCTCAGAGCAATGACCAAGCTGAGTCTTCCAACAAGACCGTTATCGATGGATTGAAGAAGCGATTGGAGCGAGCCAAAGGCACATGGGTAAATGAACTACCTCACATCCTATGGGCATATCAGACCACTCCTCGGCGAGCAACAGGAGAAACCCCATTTTCGCTGACATATGTCATACAGGCAGTCATCCCACTCGAAGCAGGTTTACCGACAATAAGGTCCAACCTTGTCGACCAAGGCCATAATGATGTAACATTACTCGCTGAGCTCGACCTAGCCGACGAGCGCCGGGAGCTAGCCCTAGTGAAACTAGCGAGCTACCAGCAACAGCTCGTGAGGCATTACAATAAAAGGGTTAACCCGAGGGCATTCCGAATTGGGGACTATGTTCTAAGGAAAGTCCTGGGCAGCGCAGTGAAACCATCAGATGGCAAGCTAGGTCCCAACTAGTAAGGACCCTTTAAAGTAACCAGAGACGACCTGCAGGGCGCCTATCACTTGGAAACGATGGAGGGCAGAGAAATACCACGAGCATGGAACGCAGCTAATCTCAAGAGATTTTATTTTTAGATCTTTCTATTGTATTATTTTATTATACAAGTGCATTTCCCTTATTATTAATGAAAGTTATTTAATTGGTTGCACTCTGATTAGTAACAGCTGCATTTATCGCACATCTTTTCCAAGTAACAAGCATATTGATCACTATCCTATAGCAGGGGAATACCCCTCCCCAGGTCAGCGTCATGAAACACGAAGAACCTCTTAGCATTTCCCCTGACAATACATGAAGCCCTACAGGGGATCCTTAGTCAATATGATCAAATTCTATACTGGTCATCAAACCTACATCGATTGAGTAAAATCCTGATCGGATAAAAACATCCAACACCAGGTGTGTCCTCGCCAATTGCCCCACTTAGGCCTAAGGGAGTGTGACGACACAACCTAAAAGGTAAAGTGGAGCACAATGGTATCTTGGTATTATACTGGACTGGGGGGACACTTGCATTACAAAATAAAAAAGATTATAAAGCAGCAAGAATATGAAAAGTATGATGCATACGTTTAGTCGGCAAAATTGCTCATAACACAAACTTTTCATTAATTCATCATACTTACAACAATAGTAATACATGCTTAGTCAGCGAGCTCTCCCAAAGCATTTACATTATCAAAAATACAAAAAAATAACAACTGGCAAAATCTCAATGGGGGGGAAGCCTCCGAGCGAGATAATCATCCACTCGAGCTCTTCGTCCATCATCGGGAGAAGGAGCTAACTCTTCCATAACCTCATTCGCATCTGACTCCAATAATTTTTGAGGAATAACATCGATGGGGATCCAACGATCATCCCTCCGGAAGGGGTTAGGCATCAGAGTAGAGGGAGACATCTCATGTCGATACCGTAGCATCGAGTTCCTCAGGACTTACAGCTCCTTCAAGGCACTTATCCACCCCCTGATAAAAGAAAGCTCCTCGAACTCAGATAGCCTTGTTGGAGCATCCTTCCAGCCCTGATCATAACTGTCATCCCACGCTTGTCTAGGACCTTTCTTGAACAAGTGTCACAACCGAGTAACGTCCCTTTGAAGCCCAGCAACAATTACATATGCTCGTTGAACATCACCTCGGAGTTCTTCCATTTCCTTATCCCGAAGTTCTTCTGCTTCTCTATTTTTGCTCCTGGTGCTCCTACCAGCTCGAGGAACGGGTGAACGAGTGGAACCCCGCGACACAGGAGGAGTAACATTCTGACCAGTTATAGTTTGTGATGATAAGGAACCTTGTAATACTGCTAGAACAGTGCTCAGCGCATGCTCCCTAAGTCGTAAGACTTATCTCCTCAGGTCCTTATTCTCCTGTTGAATAACCTCCCCAACTTGGTTGATCTCGGAGGCCTATAATAGTTTTGTTCTCAGTGCATTGACCTCCTCTTGTACTGAAGTACCAATGTCCTCCATCTCCTGGAGCCTGTCCTTCAGCTTGGCCACAAGTTTAGATTGCTCCTTATACTTCTGATTCTTAGATCTAAGGGATTTGCAAAACTTAACTAAGGCCTGGTAAACTTCGGGACTGGCATTGGGACCAAGGGTCCTGGCCAATTGGGAAGTAGTAGGAATGTAATCATCCACATCAACTAACTACAAGAGAGACAAAGATAAGGGAGAGAAAGAGACAAATCAGTGAGAGCAGAAATTGAGGCCTTTTCATTAATAACGGATGGGAGTTACATCAAATAGTAGAGAAAAATTTACAGACAAAAAAAAAACAAAAGTACAGAGCAATCCTAGTGGATAACTAGTTGATAACCTCAGGTGGCCCAGAGGTCGATGGCCTCTTCCCCTTGTCAACATCAGCAGGAGCACCGCCCTCAGCAGGGGTAATCTCCGTCCCCATAACCAGAGAAGCGTCAGCAGGGGTCGCTTGAGGAACATGATCAGCGCCTTCAATAGCTGGGGCAGGAACTTCATCCACGGTTGGCTTTGGACCTGGGTCATGCTCGTCAAAACAAGGGAGAATCGATATCGACGCAAGCAGCCAAAAGGGCCTTGTTCCAGCCTTTCTTGAAGTTCAGACGACTAATATAGCCTATCTGAACTTCAGCATCCTCATATGCTGCAGCCTAACAAGAATTGTATGAGTCCTCCTTGGCAGTAACATCCTCAGACTCTTTCTTCTTCAGCTCTTCCGACAGCACCCTGTTGTCCTCAATAACCTCTAGCTTGCTCGAGCAAACCAGGTCGTAGGCCTGTATCAGCTCCTTCAGATCCTGGACTACAGCGTCCTTCTCCTTGTTGGCAGTGGCAAGAGCCAAGTCGGATGAAATTTGAGCAGCGTCAATGGATTTAAAGTTAGCTTCGAGCTCTTTACCCTTCTGCTTCAAGGCTGAGTTCTCTTGCTCCAGCTCGCTGTTTCTCTTCACTAGCTCATCGCGTGAACGATACAGCACGGCGAAGTCAGTAACAAACTGCAGAAAAAAGAAGGCATTAGAAGAGGAAAATGAGGGAATTCAGAACAACATAGGAGAAAAGGAGAAACCATACCAGAGCAAGCCTTTGACTAGCCTGAAGGGCCAACTGCTCCGGCCCTACCGCCCTTTGGCGATCAGTCAGGAGGACAGCTCTCTCAAGCAGAGCTGGGGCCAACTGGGGAGAAATTACCACAGAGGCCCCCTCAGGCAGCGCGGCCATCGGGACTAAGGCCTGCCCGGCCTTCATCCTCGCTTCTGCCCTCCTCCTCTCCTCCTCCTTCTCACTCTCCTTCTTCTTCCTCTCCTCTACCCTCCTTTTTTCTTCCATCTTTTTCCTCTCTTCTTCCCTCTCTCACCTGCTTCTCTTCCTTCCTCTTCCTCTCCTGCTCCTGAGCAGAGGATCGGAAACCAGTAGCAACAGCTCCCGAGCTAGATTTTTGCTTCTTTGACCTTTGTGCGAGAATCATATGGTCTTCATCATCATCATTACTGATCAAGTTCTTCCTTGGAGGAACCATCTCCTCGCTCGAACTACTAGAAGTGCTCGATGATCCTTGAGGTTCAGAAACCTCTCTACGATCAGAGGAACTGCTACTGCTAGAGCTCTCTCCCCGCATATCACCTATAACTCCTACAATGTCACTCCCAGAGCTGCTCTCTTCCTCATCCAGCTGGATAGGACCCACAACAGTCTCTTCGAATAAATCAAACTCTGGGATACTATCCATAGGCCTTGCTATGAAGCTGGAGCTAACGTTCTTGTACTCGAGCAGAAAGGCAGCAGATCTGGGATGCTCGCCATCACCTAAAGGCTCCCTGATATTCCAAGCCTTAACCAATTCCGAGATACAAACCTCGTTGAGAGTAGGCTCCAAGTTCTTTGACATCGCTGTGGAAGAAAAAGCAAAGAGGATTTAGAAAGATCACAAATCAACAAAAGTCGAAACAACAGTAAAATGTCTACCTATGTATTCCTCCCCATAAAAGGGAACAGAGAACCTCTCAGACCTCGACCCTTCAAATTGGGGAGAAAACAACCAATTTTTAACGAGGAAACCTTGTTGCCAATAGTCCTTATGGGAATTAGGTAGATTTACTACTAATACCCTGTCAGGGCTCCTAGATTTGAGGTAAAGGACACCAGAGCTAGTTCGAGAAAAGGAGTAGCAAAAATAGACCTCGGCGAGCCCTAACCTAGTACCATACAATTAATTTATCCTATGTACGCCATTTACTATTTTCCACACATTGGGCGAGCATTGCGCAGGAACAATATTAAAATAGCCAAAAAATGCAAAAATAAATCATTAGGAGGAAAAGTGAGTCCCCCCTGAGAAAGCAACAAGACGTGGATCCAGTGGGCATCTTCTATATCTCTAAGGAGAGGCACAATACTCAATATCTACCCACTCCGGGATGTTGTAAAACTTCCTAAATTCAGAGATTGACCTATTTCCAATCTTTGCCATTGGAAAAACCCTAGAAAAACTACAAACCCAAAGAGAAAGTACAAAGAAAGGGCACAAGAAACTTACAAAATAGAAGATCGATTCAAGCGATGAAGAAGCACGAGCCCAAACAACTAAGAAGCAATGAGAATGGAGATTGAGAGAAAAAGGTACGAAGCGCTAGAGCTCACAGAAAATAGAAGAATGATTGTAAGACTGAAGTGACGGTAGAAAAGTGGCTATTCCAACAAACCTTCAAATTCTGCTAATCATAGTGCATAAGAAACGAAGCGGGTGCCGCCAAAATCAACTTCACAGTTTTTGAAGAATTGGAAAAAAGCCATTATGGCTAATCATTTAAATTTATTGAGCCCGTGAACATGGCCCAACAAACTTAGGGGCAATTATGGGTACCCGGAATTAAGACCATGGGCTTGGACGAGTAGCCCAGTTCTGGCGGCCCAAAGTCCAGGCCCCCCACCTCTTATTTTGATCCGGTCTCTTCCCACGTTCCCCTGAGGGGAAGTTATAGGAGGGATGAAAGACATGGGGGAACCCATCACCCCCACTCACCTAAATGTACATGTATATATTAAACCCTCGGTCCGGGGCAAAAGGACAAGTTGTATTCTCTGTAATCACTCCTCGGAGTATATAGAAATAAAATCCACTGCACCACCATGGACGTAGGGACTTCTTTGCTGAACCACGCACATCCTCTGTTGTGTGATTATTATTTTACATTCCTTCTTCCTACTTGGTGACTGCCTTGCTCTTATCTATCTGTGTTGCGTAATAATTGTCAATACACTTTCCATTCCCGATCGAGTCGGATAGAGTATCAAACATAATGGGTTCGTGAGACAGGCACATTGAAGTGCTTCTTACGCGTGTTGAGATCATTTCATCCTAGAAAGCAAATGCTCATTGTTAATTGCCGTAAGCACCGTAGCGGAGCGCATTTTGTCTTAAGAAGAGAGTGTCAAACACTCGACTCGGTCATCTACTTCGTTTGTAGGTTTTCTAGTGGTATTATTTTATTTCATAAATATGATTTATTTCATATAATATTTTTAGATAAAATAAAAAAACACGTAATATTAAATAACAATCTTAAGACAAAATGGTATTTTATATGCTTGGGATTTTGTAATTCTGTTATATGCAATGTAATTAAATAAGTTAAGGGAAGTTTAAAAACAAATAATAATAATTCATTTCTTGGATAAGTCTTCTTAATTGTATAAGGAACGTTTTTAATATTTTATGATGTCTTCCTTTAACCATTAGTTATCATGAAAATCCATGTACACACAACAAATGAAAAGATAAAGTAACCAAGTTCTTTAAGGTCATATCAACATATTCATAAGGGTTTACAAACAGGAATACTATCGTTGCACATTCATGGATGCATGAAAATAGAATATTGGGTATCAAGTTATGGCATACATTTATAGTTGGACTTTGACATGGCATAAACCATAAATGATTACTCTTGGATAGTTTCTTTAAAAACAAAAATCCCATCATTTTAACAAAAATAGTGAATCGTCACTTTTGACGGTTATTATTATGCTCTAAAGTTTCTAAAGCTAATGAAAAAAAAGAGCAGACATATATAGTGTCAAAAATCAGAAGTGGATATGTATATCTTCATCCAAATTAGAATTATAAAATCAATTTATTTTGTGCTTGTAAAGGTTTATATCATTATGTTTAGTATGCATATAAAAGTTTGAATCGATGGTATGCTGAATTCATTAAACAACATTTTATTGTGATTTTTTTTAAATATATTTTTGCACGTATATGGTTATGGTTCTCAAGGGTTTATCCTGAATAGGAAATTAATTATCCAAATGGAGTTTTCGACTTTAGTTCCATTTATAAAAATGTATTTAATCATCACTTCTATGTGTTTTTAAAATTATAAAAAGTCTCATGACCACTCAAAATCGCCTATAACTTTTCTGTAACTACCCATCCTTCTTTTTGTAGATAATAATACTTATTTCATATAGGACCAATAACTATAAAAAATAAAAATATGATAATGATGACAAATAAATCATTATAAATAAAATTTAATACTTAAGATTCCTTACCCAAACAACAAATTTAATATATTGTAACGGTTGGTAAATGTTACGATCTTACAAGTCATTGATAACTATTGGGCACAGTTTTTTAGGACAAAATATGGTTGTTGCCCCAATTTTGTGACACTAACGGATGTATGCTATATGTTGTTTTAATTGATTAAGGATATCTACGGATTTAAGGATACATTGTGAAGAATATAATGCATCTTTTGAAAGAGTAGTGATACTCTTATAAGGTCTTAACCCTAGCTTAGTACCAAAGGCTCTCTTTTTTTTCATTGGTTTTTCAAGTGAAAATTATTTAAAGAAAACTGTTTTATAAAAGAAAAAAATTGTTTTATTAGAAAAGAATATTTTTTATATATTAAAAAAATTATTGTTAAAAAACAAAATTTTAATATAAAAAATATATTTTTTTTTGAAAAAAAAACTGTTTTAAAAAATAAAAGTTAGATGTTTAAAAATAAAGTGTCTCGCTGGTGCGGATCTTTAAAAATAAGAGAATATTGAGTAAATAAGTATTTGAGAGGGCAAATGAGTTAAAAAATTAAGTTTAAAAATAAGGGGTGCCACTGGCGCGGACCTTTAAAAATAAGAGAATATTGGGAAAATGGGTTTTTGAGGGACTAAATGAATTAAAAAATTAAGTTAAAAAAATAAGGTGTGCAGCTGGCGCAAAACTTTAAAAAGAAAAGAATATTGGGCAAATGGGTGTTTGAGGGAGCAAATAAGTTAAAAAAAATTAAATTTAAAAATAAGGAGTGCCGCTAGCGCGGACCTTTAAAACTAAGAGAATATTGAGTAAATAGGCGTTTGAGGGACTAAATGAATAAAAAAATTTAGGTTTAAAAATAAGTAGTGCCACTAGCGTGAACCTTTACAAATAAGAGAATATTGGGTAAATGAGTGTTTGAGGGACTAAATGAGTTAAAAATAATTTTAAAATAAATTAAGAGTTAATAGGGTGGGTTACAATCCCCCACACCCTAGTAATTCACCTTGTAGGATACTACATTTCAGAATTAGAATCTTAAATGAAACAAGACCTTATTAATCCTAAGCATTACGTATATGAAGGAACGTAACCCGCATCATACGAAATCAAAGGTAAGAATAAAGTGGTGTCATATTAACTAACACGCGCGTCTCACTCATAAGTATCCCGATTACGTAGGGCAAACGAGATCAAAAGTCTTACGACGGTTGCGATAGTTATGCAACATGATTCCTTTAAGATTCAATTTTAAAATCTATTTCTAATTATGATAAATCACATCGGGTGGGGTTCATGCACCCTAAACCTTAAAAGTTTAGACAGACATGATTAAATGAATAAAAACATCAATTTTAGAATTAAAAGAAATCATGATTGCTAGGGAAGAGATTGACAAGAGAAATTTTTATTTTGAGATTGCAACTAAGAATTGATAATTAATTAACTAAATGCGGTAGAGATTAATTTAAATGAAATGAAATTACTTGCATTCAATGAATCCGAAAATCAAATCCGAATCTTGTAATAAAGCTTCAAACTAGGGTTTTGTAAAAATATAGGGGAGGGTTTTGCAAATAATGGGGAGAGAGCTTTCTCTCTCTAAAAACCTCCCTCAAAATTAAAAATTCGAACTCACCTATGTCTAACAATAACTAGAATTAAAATACACCACGAAAAAGCAGGAGTTGTAGTTGAGTAAAACTCTAAATTCTAAGCTGAATTTTAGAAAATATCTCCACCGGACCGGTCCGACGGGTAATATTGGATCGGTTCGCTGATGTCCGTATCAGTTCGTTTCTTCCTTAAATGGATTGATTCGGGGCTCAAAACTGGCCAGTGTGCATTCCTTCTTCTGGATCGGTTTGTTTTTGTTAATAACCGGATCAGTCCGGTATCTAAAAGTGACCTGTGTGCTTCGGATCATCTGGACCGGATCGTTTTCTCTTATATCCGGTTCGGTCCAGTTCTAGAATTTCTCCAGCTTGATTAGTAGCATATATCCAGTTCGGTCCGGCTCATCCTCTGCTTTGGATTCTTCGTCTCTTTACTTAGCATTAAATACCTGTAAATAGCATGCAAGATAAGCAAAACTCGAGACACTATGTAGAAAGGTTATTAGCATATAAATGAGATAAATCAGTATGAATTATATTATTCGAGGTGCTAAAAGCTACTAAATAAGGTGATAAATTCGGAAGAATTTATGCCTAATCAAACCCCCCTAACTTATAACTTTGCACGTCCCGAGCAATGTAAAAGAATCCAACTAAGCCTCAACGCTCGAAATTCCTTTTATTAAGATAAAATACCAGTTTTGCGGGCGGGCGATTGCATTTAGCGCATGCAACAAGCCTTTAAACCCCTAGGTTGCCCTAGTAGGACGAGTTTAGTCTCGTGAGGGTTAGGAGTGAATCTACCCACAAAATTCATTTTGACTCAGATAAATTCAAAATACCTAAAAATTATTCGATTTAAGCTTTTCGAAAAATAGTCACCCTAAATTTGTATTTGTGAGTCTCAACTTGTCGTATGTTTGTACAAAGCCAAAAATTAAGCCGCAGATTTCCACCGATTGATCATTATGTTACTTCTCCAAAAAAATGTTTTGATTCAAATGCTCATGGGTTATCTCACAAACGAATCACTCGGAGTGTGGCGATTTTCTCTCGGTATGATTGATGTGAGGAGTAAATGTAAAGGAACAAAATTTCACGCAAAAAATTAAAAGACATACTATTTGAGGTGAAAAGGATCTCGTCAATAGAATACGATTATTGGGAAATAGGAAACATCGTCTCTAATTCACACAATTAATCTCATTTATTACTTTTTAAGCCTTAACTCTCCACGCGATAAACAATGTCGCAATTCGGACTCGATTAGGACTTTTTCGGGTTTCAGGTGTATTGAGTAAAATTGGGATTGGTTGGGAATTGTGGAATTGGAAATTTTTTCTTATGATGTCCATTTGTGCTTTTTCAAGCTGTTGCTCATTTTTCTCCTTTTTTCCTCTTTCTTTTTTAATTTTTCACACTTTTCTTTTCTTGCTATTTTTGTTGATCATACTTCTATTTTTCTTTCCCCTTTTTGTCGCACCATTTGGACTTAATTTCTGGATTTTCACAATTCTGGGCTAAATTTGAGTTTTCCAGGTTGTCAAATGAAAAGGAAAAATTTTATTTGGCTCAAATTGGGTTGTAAAAAGGGTAATTTTTCATGACTTTTTCTGTCCATTATTTTTGGATGACAAACGAGGGTCTAACAACATTATTTGAATTACTAATTGCATTACCATGTACGTCTCGAGATCAATTAAGTTTTGAGAACAATTTAGCGCATTTTTCAAGACAACATTCCATTTCGCATAACCGATCAAACTCAAAGAATTAAGATCCTCGACGACTTATTTTTAACGCTAAAATGGATTTGAGTTAACCATTAACTCGAATTTATTTAAAAAACTCATTAAAAATGATAGGGTTGAAATTTCACCGGGTTTGATTAATCTCCACACTTATTTGTTAAGTCATCAATTCACGCTCAATTTCCATCCTTAGTCAATTGTGTCTTTGTGCATTTGGATTTTTACAAATTTGAGACTTTTAATAGAATTTCGGTGATATTTTTGAAAATTTTATATTCTAATTTTTATTTTTTTTAAGAAAAATATTTTTGGCTTTTTCAGAATTTTTCAATTTTTACCGGTTCGTTTTTCTCTTATATCTGGTTCAGTTCGATTCTAGAATTGCTCTAACTTGATTATCTTATCTTCAATGGCACATATCTTCTATCTCGATGATTGGATTAAGGTGACGTTTCTCCTATGCGCTCGTAGAAGTACAATCTTCATTTTTCATGTTGGACCTTCTTTCGAATTCTCGATGTAAGTTGACCTTTATACCCTTTAACTTTCCTTCCTTGCCTGATTCCTCTTCTTTGGATTCTTCTTCTCTTTACTTAGCATTAAATACATGTAAAAAGCATGAAAAATACACAAAACTCAAGATACTATGTAGAAAGGTTAGTAGCATATGAATGAGATAAATCAGTATGAATTACATTATTCGAGGTGCTAAAAGCTACTAAATAAGGTGATAAATTTGGAAGACTTTATGCCTGATCAAACCCCCCTAACTTAGAACTTTACGCGCCCCGAGCAATGTAAAAGAATCCAAATAAGTCTCAGCTCTCAAAATTCATTTTATTAGGATAAAATACCACTTTCGCGGGTGGGCGATTGCATTTAGCGCATGCAACAAGCCTTTAAACCCCTAGGTTACCCTAGTAGGACGAGTTGGGTCTCGTCAGGGTTAGGAGTGAATCTACCCACAAAATTCGTTTTGACTCCGATAAATTCAAAATACCTAAAAATTATTCGATTTAAGCTTTTCGAAAAATAGTCACCCTAAATTTGTATTTGTGAGTCTCAACTTGTCGTATGTTTGTACAAAGCCAAAAATTAAGCCGCAGATTTCCACCGATTGATCATTATGTTACTTCTCCAAAAAAATATTTTGATTCAAATGCTCATGGGTTATCTCACAAACGAATCACTCGGAGTGTGGCGATTTTCTCTCGGTATGATTGATGTGAGGAGTAAATGTAAAGGAACAAAATTTCACTCAAAAAATTAAAATACATACTATTTGAGGTGAAAAGGATCTCGTCAATAGAATACGATTATTGGGAAATAGGAAACATCATCTCTAATTCACACAATTAATCTCATTTATTACTCTTTATGCCTTAACTCTCCACGCGATAAACAATGTCGCAATTCGGACTCGATTAAGACTTTTTCGAGTTTCAGGTGTATTGAGTAAAATTGGGATTGGTTGGGAATTGTGGAATTGGAAAATTTTGCTTATGATGTCCATTTGTGCTTTTTCAAGCTGTTGCTCATTTTTCTCCTTTTTTCCTCTTTCTTTTTTCCACACTTTTCTTTTCTTGCTATTTTTGTTGATCATACTTCTGTTTTTCTTTCCCCTTTTTGTCGCACCATTTGGACTTAATTTCTAGATTTTTCACAATTCTGGGCTAAATTTGAGTTTTCCAGGTTGTCAAATGAAAAGGGAAAATTTTATTTGGATCAAATTGGGTTGTAAAAGGGTAATTTTTCATGACTTTTTCTGGTCATTATTTTTATGTGACAAACAAGGGCCTATCTTCATTGTCCCAATTACTAATTGTGGTACCATGTACGTCTCGAGATCAATTAAATTTAGAGATCTATTTAGCGCGTTTTCAAGACAACATTCCATTTCGTATAACAGATCAAACTCAATGAATTGAGATCCTCGACGACTTATTTTTAACGCTAAAATGTATTTTGAGTTAACCATTAGCTCAGATTGATTTTAAAAACTCATTAAAAATGATAGGCTCGAAATCTCACCGGGTTTGATTAATCTCCACACTTATTCGTTAAGTCGTCAATTCACGCTCAATTTCCATCCCTAGTCAATTGTGGCTTTGTGCATTTGGATTTTTACAAATTTGAGACTTTTATAGAATTTCGGTGATATTTTTGAAAAATTTAAATTCTAATTTTTATTTATTTTGAGGAAAAATATTTTTGGCTTTTTCAGAATTTTTCAATTTTTTGGGAAATTTTTAAAATTTTCTCATTTTTTATATTATTTTTTTTGGCATTGTGGACATTGTGAAATGTAAAAGCGCATGCGTACCCCCCGCTCGCTAACTTAGGGTTTTGCATAGTCCCTATGTAAAAAGGACTAAAAACTACAGTAAGGAGAGGACAACAACAAATGAACAAAGTATAAAGACACAATAAATGAAAACAAGCACAAGAAACATAAAATAGGCAATCCAATTTACATTAAAATATGTAGAAAGCTTACAGAAATTGTAAAAAAAGGGAAGGACAAACAGTTCATGAACATCCAAAAGCAAACAACATATTGTGAGGGCTAGTGAGAAGGTCCGTGCGCATCGGGGTCATAGGGATCATAAAAGTAAGGCGGGGGAGGTGCACCGAAGGACATTCGAAACATTTGTGCTTGGAGGTGGTGCATCATACTAGTATCGCATCGATACGCGCATAGGTCCTCCTCCCGAATAGTGTCGTAACGCCCGATGAACCTGTAAAGTTATGTCCCAAGTACGGGGATGCGCGCATCATGGTGTGACACCCCGCCTAATTAAATACCGGGCGATCACTCCTTTATTAAATTAAAATCAAGGTGAACAATTGGTTCAGTCTTAGCATCACTGTCGTAGAAATAACTTGTTCCAAATTAACACCCTAATCAATTAAGCTAAGTGTCAAAACCAGATTTAACCTTTTTTAACCAAATTGTATTTTTAAAGAAAACTTGTTTATTTAATTATTACCCACAATTTCAATAAGTAAGAACCATACCAAAATTATCCTGGAACATAATCCAATTGATTTAAACATTCAACATCCAAAATCCCAACATTTAAAACTTAATGTAAAACATACATGCTGAATAAATCCCAAAGTAACAGTACTAGAAATAACTGAAATACAAATGTCCCAATAAAACAGATAAATAGGGGAAAGGGCGACACATGCCCCAATAACTGAGAATCATAGGAATGGAATCAAGTAAATGAAATCGTCTAAGCAAGTGGCCTGCAACTCCCACCTAAGCTGCAACACGTTCCTTCCAAGGGATCCTAAGCAAGACGCCCCAGTGGCTGGGCACCTTTAGTACATACATATATATACAAGAGAGAGAGAGAGAGCGAAAAATGGGTCAGAGCCCGATAGTGTATATGATTTAAAAATTTGTTTAGCAAGTATTTAAATTGATACACGCCAATGCAGCAACATATTAGTGCGACACTCTCTTGAGAAATTCTCACCTCTCTTCTAATGTGCACACCTATCGCACTAACCTTCCCAATGGTTTATCTCATCATATATCACGCTATCTTTCCCCAATGATATAACTTATCTTAGGTGATTCGCAGGATTCAAAATTTAACGATTCAATTGTTTGGAAAGAATATTTCAATTAGTAACCAAAGTTCTCATTTTAACTTCATTAATCAATAAAGTTTTCCAGTGTCATATTATACTTTCTCAAAACAAGTATTTACAATTGGAGTCATCAACCATGTCCTACATATCAAATCACAGTAGGCAGTTTCCAGATTTCAGAATTTCATATATATATTAACTACTCGTAAAATATATATATCATAATAGCACCCCAAATAAAAACTATGGTGCGGACATACTCTACTATCCAAACCCCGTATCACTCATATTAATTGGAATACAAATTCGGAATCACTCTCGAATTGTATTAACACATACATAAACAATATTGAGGCAGAGCATAGATTCCAAGTCTCTAAGAGGATGGCACATACCTGCGTCTCTTAGGATCGTCTGAACTATCCATTCGGTAGCTTGTACCAAGTATATCTACCTCCTAGAGTACGAGTCAATATCCCCCATAAGGCAACACATGATAAGATCGTCCCAACGAGTTAACCTCGGGATAGCAAGTAGCGTGGGTACGATTTTCACACATAGATAGCATATGCATTCACAATCATATAACTATACTAATATTGCCATATCAATATTAGGTATATCTCAAATCTCATAGTTACGACATTTATCCTTATTTTCACATTATTAGTATCGCGTATAAGGGTTCGTCTCTAACCTTGAATTCGAAGGATTCTTTAAACTTATTACGTAACTCTTATGGACTCTATCCTCCCAAGTATAAAATTCAGTAGGTGTCATTTTTATGTTCCAACGTAACTCTCTTATGCATCTCTCCCTTTAATACATAAATTCATCGACCCTTAAGTAATTATCCCAAAAATACAATTCTCGTCTCATATTAAAAGTCCCAAAATTATTCATATGTCCTACTGATCTTCCCTATCTCCCAAAACACTTTATTAAGGATGTCCAAGAATTATTTCACATTAAATCGAATTTAACTAATTTAAAAAGGGAAATATGAGTCTGCCAGGAGGGGTCGATCGATCGAGGTCTGGTGCTCAATCGGTCGAACCTTCGATCGATCGAAGCTCTGGGCTTGATCGATCGATCAAGCAGGTATTGCGATTTCTGCAGTTAAGCAGTTACGGGTTCTAACACATATCTTCATCAAAATTCAAGTTTCACATTCCCAAACGTCCAAAGATTCATACTACTAATATTATATCATCATAGTAGGTATTTCCAATGTAAAGCATGTGGATTTCTATCACTAAACATGGATTAATAGCCCAAAAATTTATATAATTATCAAGAACCCTAGAATTCTCTTACACATGGTTCTAACAAGTATTTCCTGAAATTTCTTCTTATAAACATCATAATTTCGTGGGTAATTCCTCTACATGGTAAGGGTTTCCAGGATTATCATTTAAACCATAACTACATGCGATTCCTATCTCATATCTTTGGTTTTCTTCCACAAAACTCATTCTAATTACTCCTAAACTAATATGAAAGATGCGCCAACGAAATAAGCAAGATAAACACTTGCCTGGGATTTTTTGGTGTTCTGATTTGCAGATGATTTTGGTGTGGTTGCGTTCCCCGTCGCGCGATCTACACGTTAGTAGTGGTGGCGGTACAAACGGATGGATTTTTGGGCCTTGGATTGCCTTGAGAGCTTTCTCCTTTCCTCTCCTATGGCCGTCACTTGTCTTTGGTTGTTCTAACCCTTGAAGGCAACCTTAGACATCTGATATAACCCTTAAAATTTCGTGGGTTTAATTACCCATAATTGCGAAATGTCCAAAACGCCCTCCTGGGGTAGTAATTAGGCCTAAAAATGCCCTGAGACACAAACTAAACTCACGGGTACACTTTTCTGACTGTCTCGACCCTTTCGGACGCGTTGGCGCACTCAAAATGACCATATGAACAATTTATAAAATATTTACTTTTATTTATCAATATTTAGTCCCGACGTGACACGGGCGCGTCGTGACTCAATTTTCCAAAATTGTCATTTTATTCACTCGTGACATTCAATATAACCAATATTATATATTACTTTTCTCATTAGTAATGTTCAACAAATTTTCCCATAATTACTAACTCTCATCACGTTAATAAATATAACATAATTAACTTCCGGATTTTTATTAAATAATTAATTCACATTAAATTTAATAAATCCCCAAATTAATATATCATAAAAATACGGGGTATTACATACTTCCCCCCTAATAACGGAATTTCATCCCAAAATTCGGAAAATAAGGTATACCTGGTAACAACAAATCTGGATATCTCTCGTGCATATCGGCCTCGCGCTCCCAAGTGGATTCCTCCACATTATGATGCTCCCACTGGACCCGTACAAGTGGAACTATCTTCGACCTCAATCTCCTCTGACTATAGTCTAGGATAGCCACCGGTCTCTCCTCGTAAGAGCTATCAGGTTGTAAGTCTATCGGGATGTGAGTATGGGCCATATCATCCCAAAGATACCGTCTCAACGACGAGATGTGGAATACATCGTGAATGCGATGTAAATGCTCTGGTAGTCCCAATCTGTATGCTACCAGCCCAATCCTCTCGATAATGGGAAATGGTCCCACGTACCTCCGGGCCAATTTCCCTTTCTTCCCGAACCTCATCACTCCTTTCATAGGAGATACACGCAGTAACACTTGGTCTCCCACATTAAACTCCCGAAAGAACCGTTTCACATCGGCGTAGCTCTTGTGCCTGTCTTGGGCTACTCGAATGCGACTCCTAATCATCTCAATCCTCACGGAGGTTTCTTGAATTACCTCTGGTCCTAACAACTTGTTATCCCACACCTCGAGCCAACAAGCTGGGGAACGACAAGGCTTGCCATACAAAGCCTCAAATGGATCCATGCCAATCGTGAACTGATAATAGTTATTATAAGAAAACTCTACCAGTGGAAGATATGGCTCCCAACCTCCTCAAAAATCAAGAACACACATGCATAGCATATCCTCCAACATCTGATTAGTACGCTCTGTCTGTCCATCTGTCTGTGGGTGATAAGCTGAACTCAACCTCAACTCAGTACCCATAGCCTCCTGAAAGCTTTCCCAGAAATGCGACACAAAAATCTTGTCCCTATCTGACACAATATTCAGGGGCACCCCATGTAATCTGACAACCTCAGCAATGAACAACTGAGCATACTGACCCGTGGTATAATCTGTCCGCACCGGCAGCAAATGAGCCACCTTGGTCAAACGTTCTATAATCACCCAGATGGAGTCGTGGCCCCGCTGTGATGTAGGTAACCCTGTAACAAAATCCATGGAAATACTCTCCCACTTCCACGCAGGTACCTCCAATGGCTGAAGCAACCCTGACGGTTTCTGATGGTCCACCTTCACCAGCTGGCAGGTAGAACACTTGGAAATAAATTCAGCAATGTCCTTCTTCATCCCACTCCACCAGTATTGTCTCCTCATATCCTGGTACATCTTATCTCCTCCAGGATGTACTGCAAATCGGGACCCGTGAGATTGGGTTATCACTGCATGATGCAATTCTGCCTCTTTGGGAACCACCAATCTCCGATTAAACCTCAAACCCCCGTCAGAACTAATAGAATAGAACTCAGCACCTTCAGCCAAAAGTCGTACAATCTACTCCTGGCAAAATGGGTATGTGGTCCTTGCCTGTATCACCCTCATAACAATCTCGGGTGTGACTGTCATAACAGATATGAAGGAACGGGCTAATGCGTCTTGGTGACCCAACTCCTTCCACTTCGCTTTCTAGACGTCCGCTACCTCATTTACCGGTCTACGACTCAACGCATCAGCAACTATGTTGGACTTCCCCAGATGATACTGTATGTCTAGCTGATAGTCCTTCACAAACTCTAACTATCAGCGCTGACGCATATTCAGCTCTCGCTGAGTGAACAGGTACTGCAGTGATTTGTGGTCTGTGAACAAACTGAACTTCTCCCCTAATAAATAGTGTCTCCATATCCTCAATGCAAAGACGACCGCTGCTAACTCCAGGTCGTGGGTTGGGTAATTCTTCTCATGCGGCTTAAGCTTGCAGTAGGCAAAAGCTATAGCCTTCTCTTCTTGCTGAAGTACTCCCCCAAGTCCCCGTAAAGAGGCATCGGTGTAAACCAGGTACTCCATACCCGACTTTGGTAAAGTAAGGACTGGTGCTGAAGTAATCTTGTCTTTCAGCTCTTCGAAATCCAATTGACAAGCATCATCCCAAACATATGGTACCCCTTTGCGAGTTTGGTTCGTCAATGGACCCGCTATTTTGGAGAATCCCCTAACGAATCTCCTATAGTATCCGGCTAACCCCAAGAAACTACGCACTTCCGTCGTTGTTGTGGGCTATCCCCACTCCCTCACCGCTGACACTTTACTCGGGTCAACTTCTATCCCCTGTTCAGAAACAACATGCCCCAAGAACTGTACTTCTCGCAACCAGAATCCACACTTCTCGTACTTAGCATACAACTGATGCTCTCGTAGGGTCTGATGAACTTGCCTCAAGTGCTCGGCATGATCCTCCTCAGAGTGTGAATATATCAAAATATCATCTATGAAGACGATGACAAACTGATCCAAGAACTCTCTGAATACTCGGTTCATTAAGTCCATGAATACGGCTAGAGCATTTGTGAGACCAAATGGCATCACTATGAACTCGTAAGACCCATATCTCATCAAGAAGGCAGTCTTTGAAACATCTTGTTCTCTAATACGTAGCTGATGGTACCCCGACCTCAGATCTATCTTCAAAAATAAAGTTACTCCCCTCAGTTGGTCGAACAGATCATCGATTTGAGGCAACGGATACTTATTCCGTATCGTGATCTTGTTCAACTCTCGGTAGTCCAGACATAACCTCAGTGAACCATCTATCTTTTGTAACACCCCGCCTAATTAAATACCGGACGATCACTCCTTTATTAAATTAAATCAAGGTGAACACTTGGTTCATTCTCAGCATCACGGTCGATAAAAATAAATTTTCCAATTTCAGCAATTAAGAATCACACCACAATAAAGTGTCAAAACCATTTCATGCATAACTTTCCAAATTTTATTTAAATAAAATGATTTATTTATATAAAACAACATTTCAGCAATTAAGAATCACACCACAATAAACCTGGAACACAATCCAATTAATTGAAAACATTCGTCAATCGAATGTCAACATGCGAAATATAAAGTAACACAATTCAAACTGAATAAATCCCAAAGTGACAGTACTAGAAATAACTGAAATACAAATGTCCCAATAACAATGAAATAATGGAAAGGGCGACACGTGCCCAATAAATGAGAATGCTAGAAGTGGAGTCAATAGAGGAAGCCGTCTACGCAAGTGACCTTCAACTCCCACCTAAGCTGCAGCGCGTTCCTGCCAAGAGATCCTAAGCAAGACGCCCCTGTGGCTGGGCACCTGTAATACATACATATATATACAAGAGAGAGAGAGAAAAAGAAACGGGTCAGAGCCCGATAGTGTGTTTGATTTAAAAATACGTTTAGCAAGTATTTAAATTGATACAGGACAATGCAACAGCATATTAGAGCGACACTCTCTTGAGAAATTCTCACCTCTCTTCTAATGTGCACGCCTATCGTACTACCCTTCCCAACGGTTTATCTTATCATTTTACCATACTAACCTTCCCAATAATTTAGCTTTATTATAACTTACTCATAAGATTTCAAAACCGAACAATATCACTGTTTAAAAAGGATACTTCCAATTAGCAACACAACTCGCGTTTTAGCTTTATTACTTTATAAAGTTTCCCAGTGTCATAATATACTTACACAAAACAAGTATTTAGTATTTGAGTCATCAACCATGTCCTACTTATCAAATCACAGTAGGCAGTTTCAAATCTCCAAATCTCATATATATATTACTACTCGTATAATATATATAAAATAACAGCACCCCAAATAAAACTATGGTGCGTGCATACTTCTACTATCCAAACCCCATACCACTCATATCAAGTGGAATACAAATTCGGAATCACTCTCGAACTGTATTAACACATACACAAACAATATCGAGGTGAATCATAGATTCCAAGTCTCTAAGAGGATGGCACATACTCGCGTCTCTTAGGACCATCTGAACTATCAATTCAATAGCCTGTACCAAGGATATCTATCTTCTAGGGTACAAGTCAATATCCCCCATAAAGGTCCCATCGAGATAAGACTGTCCCAGCGAGGTAACCTCAAGGATAGCAAGTAGCGCGGTATGTTTTTCACATGTATATAATATATGTACACACAATCATATAAATATACCACTTTATCATATTAATATAGGTTCTTCTCGTCACCCATAATCACAACATTTATCCTTAATTTCACATTATTAGTATTAGGTACAAGGTTTCATCTCTAACCTTAACTCGAAGGGTTTTCTCACTTATTACGTGACACTCGTGGACTCTATCCTTCCAAGTAGAAAATTCAGTAGGTATACCTCTATTCACTATCGTAACTATTCACCGTAATCTCTCACTTGTAATACGTAGTGTCATCGTTCATTATATAATTATCCCAAAAAGCAAAATTCTCATCTTATAGTAAAGTTCCCAACACTTATTCATATGTCCTACTGGTCTTTCCTATCTCCCAAAACATTTTATTAAGAATACCCAAGAATCATTTCATGATAAATTTATTTTAACTAATTAAACAAGGGAAATAGGAGTCTGCCAGGAGGGGTTGATCGATCGAGGTCTGGGGCTTGATCGATCAAACCTTCGATCGATCGAAGCTCTAGGCTCGATCGATCGATCAAACAGGTATTTCGATTTCTGCAGAATTGCAGTTACGGGTTCTAACACTTTTCTTCATCCAAATCCATATTTTTCCAAACCCAAACGTCCCAAAATGCTACTACTAACATTATATCAATATATCAGATGTTTCCAATGTAAGGCATGGGTATTTCTATCATTTAATCAAGGATTAACAACCCCAAAAGTTAATTAATTATCAAGAACCCTAAAATTCTCTTAAACAGGTTTCTAACCAATTTTCTTCAGAAATTCCTTCTTATAATTATCAAAATTTCGTGGTTACATTCCTCTACATGGAAAGGTTTCCAGAATTTTCATATAAATCAATACTACATGGATTTTCCTATCACAAATTGGATTTTCTTCCATATTTTTTCATCTCTAATCATGCTTAAACTAATATGAAGATTGCACCAACGAAAATACGCAAGATAAATACTTGCCTGGGATTTTCAGAGATCTGGATTGCGGCTGATTTTGGTGTGATTGCATTCCCCTTCTCGTGATATACGCGTTGGCGGTGACGGCGGTGCAAACGGGTGACTTTTTGGCCTTGAATTGCCTTGAGAGCTTCCTCCTCTCTTCTCCAATGGCCGTACTAGGGTTCTGAATATTCTAACCCTAAATGGTTAACCTAAATGGCTGATATAGGTTGATGAATTTCGTGGGTTTAATTACCCAAATATGCAAAATGACCAAAATGCCCTCCCGGGGTACTAATTAGGCCTAAAAATGCCCCGAGACCCAAACTACACCCCCGGGTACACTTTTCTGACTATATTGACCCTTCCGGATGCGTTGAAGCACTCAAAACGACCATACGGGCAACTTATAAAATATTCATTTTTATTTAACAATATTTAGTCCTGACGCGACACGGGCGCGTCCCGACTCAAATTTCCAAAATTGCCATTTAACTCACTCATGACATTCAATATAACCAATATTATATATTACTTTGCTCATTAGTAATATTCAAAAATTTCCCATAATTACTAACTCTCATCACGTTAATAATTATAACATAATTAATTTCCGGATTTTTATTAAATAATTCACTCACATTAAATTTAATAAATCCCCAAATTAACATAGCATAAAAATACGGGGTATTACATACTTCCCCCCTAATAATGGAATTTCGTCCCGAAATTCGGAAAATAAGGCATACCTGGTAAGAACAAATCCGGATATCTCTCACGTATATATGCCTCGCGCTCCCAAGTGGATTCCTCCACATTATGATGCTCCCACTGGACCCGCACAAGTGGAACTATCTTCGACCTCAATCTCCTCTCACTATAGTCTAGGATAGCCACCGGTCTCTCCTCGTAAGAGCTATCAGGCTGTAAGTCGATCTCATCTATCGCAATTTGAGTATTGGACATATCATCCCGAAGATATCGTCTCAACGACGAGATGTGGAATACATCGTGGATGCGATGTAATTGCTCTGACAGTCCCAATCTGTATGCAATCGGCCCAATCCTCTCGATGATGGGAAATGGTCCCACGTACCTCGGAGCCAACTTCCCCTTCTTCCCGAACCTCATCACCCCCTTCATAGGAGATACACGCAATAACACTTGGTCCCCCACACTAAATTCCCAGAAGAACCGTTTCGCATCGGCGTAGATCTTCTGCCTGTCCTGGGCTACCCGAATACGACTCCTGATCATCTCAATCCTCGCGGAGGTCTCCTGAATCACTTCTGATCCTAGCAACTTCTTATCCCCCATCTCGAGCCAACAAGTTGGAGAACGATAAGGCCTGCCATACAAAGCCTCAAATGGAGCCATGCCAATCGTGAACTGATAGGAGTTATTATAAGCAAACTCTACCAGTGGAAGGTGTGTCTCCCAACCTCCTCCAAAATCGAGAACACACATGCGTAGCATATCCTCTAACATCTAATTATTACGCTCTATCTGTCTATCTGTCTGTGGGTGGTAAGCTGAACTCAACCTCAACTCAGTACCCATAGCCTCCTGAAAGCTTTCCCAGAAACGTGACACAAAAATCTTGTCTCTATCTGACACAATATTCAGGGGCACCCCGTGTAATCTGACGATCTCGGCAATAAACAGCTGAGCATACTGACCCGTGGTATAATTTGTTCGTACTGGCAGAAAATGAACCACCTTGGTCAAACGGTCTACAATCACCCAGATAGAATCGTGGCCCCGCTGTGATGTAGGCAACCCCGTAATAAAATCCATGGAAATACTCTCCCACTTCCACGCGGGTACTTCCAATGGCTGGAGCAATCCTGACGGTTTCTGATGGTCTACCTTTACCAGTTGGCAGGTAGAACACTTGGACACGAACTCGGCGATGTCCTTCTTCATCCCACTCCACCAGTATTGTCTCCTCATATCCTGGTACATCTTATCGCCTCCCAGATGTACTGTAAATCGGGACCCATGAGAATGAGTCATCACTGCATGACGTAATTCTTCTCCTTCTGGAACCACCAATCTCCCATTAAACCGCAAACCTCCATCAGAACTAACAGAATAGGACTCAGCACCCTCGGCTAGAAGTCGCACAATCTGCTCCTGGCAAAATGGGTTTGTGGTCTGTGCCTGTATCACCCTCGAAACAATCTCGGGTGTGACTGACATAACGGATATGAAAGAACGGGCTACTGCGTCCTGGTGACCCAACTCCTTTCACTTTGCTTTCCAGACGTCCGCTACATCGTCTACTGTCTACGGCTCACGCATCAGCAACTACGTTGGCCTTCCCCGGATGATACTGCATTTCGAACTGATAGTCTTTCACACACTCTAACCACCTGCGCTGACGCATATTCAGCTCTCACTGAGTGAACAGGTACTGCAGTGACTTGTGGTCTGTGAACAAACGGAATTCCTCCCCCAATAAATAATGCCTCCATATCCTTAATGCAAAGACGACTGCTGTTAACTCCAGGTCGTGGGTGGGTAATTCTTCTCATGCGGCTTAAGCTTGCGGGAAGAAAAACCTATAGCCTTCTCCTCCTGCTGGAGTGCTCCTCCAAGTCCCCGTAAAGACGCATCGGTGTAAACCAGGTACTCCACACCCGGTTTCGGTAAAGCAAGGACTGGTGCTGAAGTAAGCTTGTCTTTCAACTCGTCTAAAGCTAATTGACAAGCATCATCCCAAACATATGGTACTCCCTTTCAAGTCAGATTCGTCAATGGACCCGCTATTTTGGAGAATCCCCGAATGAATCTCCTGTCGTATCCGGCTAACCCCAAGAAACTACGCACTTCCGTCGGTGTCTTGGGCTGTCCCCACTCCCCCACCGCTGATACTTTACTCGGGTCAACTGCTATCCCCTCCTCAGAAACAACATGGCCCAAGAATTGTACCTCTCACAACCAGAATCCACACTTCTTGTACTTATCATACAACTGATGCTCTCGTAGAGTCTGAAGAATCTGCCTCAAGTGCTCGGCATGCTCCTCCTCGGAGTGTGAGTATATCAAAATGTCATCTATAAAGACGATGACAAACTGATCCAAGAACTCTCTGAATACTCGGTTCATTAAGTCCATGAATACGGCTGTAGCATTTGTGAGTCCGAACGGCATCACCCTAAACTCATAGGACCCATTTCTCGTCAAGAAGGCAGTCTTTGAAACATCATGTTCTTTAATACGCAACTGATGGTACCCCGACCACAGATCTATCTTCGAAAAGAAAGTTGCTGCCCTCAACTGGTCGAATGGATTATTGATTCGAGGTAACGGGTACTTATTCCGTATCGTGACCTTGTTCAGCTCCCGGTAATCCACACACGATCTCAGTGAACCATCCCTCTTCTTCACAAACAAGACTGGAGCGCCCCAAGGTGAGTTACTCCTATGAATGAAGCCCTGACCTATCAGCTGCTCTATCTAATCTCGTAGTTCTCGCTTCTCTGCCGGAGCCATACGGTATGGTGCGCGTGCTATAGGTCTCGTATCTGGCAATAAATCTATAACAAAGTCTATCTATCGACTGGAGGGTAGGCCTGGTATCTCCTGAAACACATCGGAATACTCCCTGACAACTGGGATCGAATCTAAGGGAATCACAACCTCCTTAGAGGTATACTCCTCTATGTAATACAAATGAGCGATCGAACCTCCCTCTGGGCGAGGCATCGCCACTACAAACATTTCTTGCCCCGGAATGGTAAAAACAATGCTCCTACCGAAGAAATCAATCATGGCTCTATAAGATGCGAGCCAATCCATACCAATAATCACATCATGCTCGTGCATGTCTAAAACTAACATGTCTGCAGGTAATACCAAGCTACCAATCTCTACCCCCACTCCCCGGCATATAGAGAAGAATAAGCGACCCACGCCCCAGTGGTGAGTCTACACATGTCACAGTGCTCTCTGCTGTGGCTAATAACCCTGAAGCTTTCGCAAAATAGGTAGCTATAAAATAGTGCATTGCCCCAGTATCAAATAAAACTCGACTCATAGTAACATGGATAGAAAACATACCCTCAATCGTGGGTGGTGCCTGCAGAGCTGCTACCTGTGGGAAGTTATAGACATGTCCGCCCTGTAGCTTTCTCTGCTGAACTGAGGCTGTTGGAAAGGGTGGTGGAGCTGGCTTCTGGGGTTTATTGATAGTATATTCCTGTCGTGGGGCCCTATTCTTCTCTGGGCAATCCTGACGTCTATGGCCATTCCTGCCACATTGGAAGCACCTCCCTCGAAACTGCTTCACTTCATTATGGTATTGACTAGTCTCGCTTTTTCCCTGGTCTTGTTGGCCTTGGGGGGAAATCTGCGGAAAAGCTATGTCAGGGCGAGGACAATCCATCCACTTGTGACCCAGTTGTACACATTTATAGCAGAGTTTCGAAATTCTTCGTTGGTCAGATTGTAGTTTATCCCCAGTCTGATTCAGACAAAATTTACGTTTGTGATCGTCCATTACACAACCGAAACACCTCTTGGTGATTTCATTCTGAACCTGACTTCGTTGTCCCTAACACTTTTGCCCCTGTACATAAATCTCGTTACTTCTGGAACTGACTCGATCTTGATTATTTCGTTGTCGCAGATTCGGTGCCTTCGCACAATTTTCAACGTTAGTCACATGCATTTGGTTAAACTCTCTAGGTCTCTTGCCTCCCTTAAGTTGTAGGCTGCATTCTTGGTATTGTAGAACTGCAGTGGTAACTGCTTGTGCCACGATACCTGCTAACTCGGCGGTTGTTATTCTCTCTGGGGATACCTGAGGTGTTAGTCGATCTTGCTCGTTGACTCCCTTAACCGTCTTAGCTAGTTCTTCTTGACGATCCATCTGAAAATTTAAGTAAATTTGGATGAGTTCATCATTAAAATAAACAAATCGCAGAAGTACGGATTTCCAATGTATAGAGATAAACACAACATTCCTAATATTAGGGCTCTATATTAAAGAAAGCAACGCTGAAAGCGTAATAATCCGCACAGATCCGAAAGGACACTAGAACCTGATGCTCTGATACCACCTGTGACACCCCGCCTAATTAAATACCGGGCGATCACTCCTTTATTAAATTAAATCAAGGTGAACAGTTGGTTCATTCTCAGCATCACTGTCGATAAAATTAAATTTTCCAATTTAACACCCTAATTAATTAAGCTGTGTCAAAACCATTTCATGCATAACTTTCCAAATTTTATTTAAAGAAAATGATTTATTTATATAAAACAACATTTCAACAATTAAGAATCACACCACAATAAACCTGGAACACAATCCAATTAATTTAAAACATTCGTCAATCGAATGTCAACATGCGAAATATAAAGTAACACAATTCAAACTGAATAAATCCCAAAGTGACAGTACTAGAAATAACTGAAATACAAATGTCCCAATAACAATGAAATAATGGAAAGGGCGACACGTGCCCAATAAATGAGAATGCTAGAAGTGGAGTCAATAAAGGAAGCCGTCTACGCAAGTGACCTGCAACTCCCACCTAAGCTGCAGCGCGTTCCTGCCAAGAGATCCTAAGCAAGACGCCCCTGTGGCTGGGCACATGTAATACATACATATATATACAAGAGAGAGAGAGAAAAAAAGAAACGGGTCAGAGCCCGATAGTGTGTTTGATTTAAAAATACGTTTAGCAAGTATTTAAATTGATACAGGCCAATGCAACAACATATTAGAGCGACACTCTCTTCAGAAATTCTCACCTCTCTTCTAATGTGCACACCTATCGTACTACCCTTCCCAACGATTTATCTTATCATTTTACCATACTAACCTTCCCAATAATTTAGCTTTATTATAACTTACTCATAAGATTTCAAAACCGAACAATATCATTGTTTAAAAAGGACACTTCCAATTAGCAACACAACTCTCGTTTTAGCTTTATTACTTTATAAAGTTTCCCAGTGTCATAATATACTTACACAAAACAAGTATTTACTATTTGAGTCATCAACCATGTCCTACTTATCAAATCACAGTAGGCAGTTTCAAATCTCCAAATCTCATATATATATTACTACTCTTATAATATATATAAAATAACAGCACCCCAAATAAAACTATGGTGCGTGCATACTTTTACTATCCAAACCCCATACCACTCATATCAAGGGGAATACAAATTCGGAATCACTCTCGAACGGTATTAACACATACACAAACAATATCGAGGCGAAGCAAAGATTCCAAGTCTCTAAGAGGAAGGGACATAATCGCGTCTCTTAGGACCGTCTGAACTATCAATTCAATAGCCTGTACCAAGGATATCTATCTTCTAGGGTACAAGTCAATATCCCCCATAAAGGTCCCATGGAGATAAGACTGTCCCAGCGCGGTAACCTCAAGGATAGCAAGTAGCGCGATATGTTTTTCACATGTATATAATATATGTACACACAATCATATAAATATAACACTTTATCATATTAATATAGGTTCTTCTCGTCACCCATAATCAGAACATTTATCCTTAATTTCACATTATTAGTATTACGTATAAGGTTTCATCTCTAACCTTAACTCGAAGGGTTTTCTCACTTATTACGTGACACTCGTGGACTCTATCCTTCCAAGTAGAAAATTCAGTAAGTATACCTCTATTCACTATCGTAACTATTCGCCGTAATCTCTCACTTGTAATACGTAGTTTCATCGTTCATTATATAATTATCCCAAAAAGCAAAATTCTCATCTTATAATAAAGTTCCCAACACTTATTCATATGTCCTACTGGTCTTTCCTATCTCCCAAAACATTTTATTAAGAATACCCAAGAATTATTTCACGATAAATTTAATTTAACTAATTAAACAAGGGAAATAGGAGTCTGCCAGGAGGGGTCGATCGATCGAGGTCTGGGGCTCGATCGATCGAACCTTCGATCGATCGAAGCTCTAGGCTCGATCGATCGATAAAACAGGTATTTCGATTTCTGCAGAATTGCAGTTACGGGTTCTAACACTTTTCTTCATCCAAATCCATATTTTTCCAAACCCAAACATCCCAAAATGCTACTACTAACATTATATCAATATATCAGATGTTTCCAACGTAAGGCATGGGTATTTCTATCATTTAATCAAGGATTAAAATCCCCAAAAGTTAATTAATTATCAAGAACCCTAAAATTATCTTAAACATGTTTCTAACCAATTTTCTTCAGAAATTCCTTCTTATAATTATCAAAATTTCGTGGTTACATTCCTCTACATGGCAAGGTTTCCAGAATTTTCATATAAATCAATACTACATGGATTTTCCTATCACAAATTGGGTTTTCTTCCATATTTTTTCATCTCTAATCATGCTTAAACTAATATGAAGATTGCACCAACGAAAATACGCAAGATAAATACTTGCCTGGGATTTTCAGAGGTCTGGATTGCGGCTGATTTTGGTGTGATTGCATTCCCCTTCTCGCGATCTACGCGTTGGCGGTGACGGCGGTGCAAACGGGTGACTTTTTAGCCTTGAATTGCCTTGAGAGCTTCATCCTCTCTTCTCCAATGGCCGTACTAGGGTTATGAATATTCTAACCCTAAATGGTTAACCTAAATGGATGATATAGGTTGCTGAATTTCGTGGGTTTAATTACCCAAATATGAAAAATGACCAAAATGCCCTCCCGGGGTACTAATTAGGCCTAAAAACGCCCCGAGACCCAAACTACACCCCCGGGTACTCTTTTCTGACTATCTCGACCCTTCTGGACGCGTTGGCGCACTCAAAATGACCATACGGGCAACTTATAAAATATTCATTTTTATTTAATAATATTTAGTCCTGACGCGACACGGGCGCGTCCCGACTCAAATTTCCAAAATTGACATTTAACTCACTCATGACATTCAATATAACCAATATTATATATTACTTTTCTCATTAGTAATATTCAACAATTTCCCATAATTACTAACTCTCATCACGTTAATAATTATAACATAATTAATTTCCGGATTTTTATTAAATAATTCACTCACATTAAATTGAATAAATCCCCAAATTAATATAGCATAAAAATACGGGGTATTACATCTTTTTCACAAACAGAACTGGAGCGCCCCAAGTTGAGGTACTCCTGCGAATGAAGCCCTGACCTAACAGCTGCTCTATCTGATCTCGTAACTCTCACATCTCCGCCGGAGCCATACAGTATGGAGCGCGTGCTATAGGTCTCGTATCTGGCAATAAATCTATGCAAAGTTTATCTCTCGAGTGGGGGGTAGGCCTGGTATTTCCTGGAATACATCAGAATACTCATGAATGACTGGGATCGGGTATAAAGGAATCATAACCTCCTTAGAGGCATCCTCCTCTATATAATACAAATGAGCGGTCGAACCTCCCTCTGGGCGAGGCATTGCCACTACAAACATCTCTTGCCCCGGAATGGCAAATATAATGTCCCCACCGAAGCAATCAATCACGGCTCTATAATATGCGAGCCAATCCATACTGATAATAACATCATGCTCATGCATATCTAAGACTAACATGTCTGCAGGTAATACCAAACTACCAATCTCTACCCCCACTCCCCGGCATATAAAGAAGATAAGCGACCCACTCCCCAGTGGTGAGTCTACACACATCATTGTGCTCTCTGCTGTGGCTAACAACCCTAAGGCCTTCGCAAAATGCGTGGCTATAAAACAATGCGTCGCCCCAGTATCAAACAAAACCCATAGTACTATGGATAGGAAACATACCCTCAATCGCGGGTGGCGCCTGTGGAGCTGCTGCCTGGTGGATGTATAGACATGTCCGTACTGTAACTGCCCCTGCTGCAATGGAGCTACTGGAATGGCTGGTAGGGCTGGCACCTGGGCTGGAGCTGGGAGGGCATGTGGAAAAAGTGGCCTTTGTGGCTCATTACGGGCCCCCTGCTGCTATTTGGCCCTATCTCCCTCCGGACAATCCTGGGGCCTATGGCTATGTTTACCACAACCAAAACATCGGCATTTGAAGTTGCCTCCCCTCTGACCCTGTTGACCGCGACCCTACTGGCTGTTACCTCCCCGCCACTGGCCCTGTTGGCCCTGATGGAAACGCTGTTGGCCCGGTTGGCCCTGCTGCTGACCCTGCTGTCGGTGTTGGCCTTGCTGGCCCTGCTGGTTAGGCTGTCCCTATTGGCCCTGCCTATAACCCCCATATCCCTACCTGGAATCACCTGAATGGAATCGCTTAGCAGGGTCTGCCTGATGGGAACTCTGCTCGTGCTGACGAGTCTGTTCATGAGATGGTGCCCCACTAGCACTATTACCCCCGGTCCTTCCCTGATGGCTGGACTCTCCTGCTCTCTTGCTTCCCTGGAGATGGAAGCGGTGATCCTAGCAATGTAGTAACGCAGCATTGAGCACATCAGTGAAAGTAATCAGGGACAAATTCCCTATAAGGTGCTGACGGATCCTCCAAGCTAACCCATCCACAAACAACATAATTTTCTTACTCTCAGTAGGTGCCTCATCTGGCACTATGGTGAGAAGTCTCGTGAACTCCTCCTCATACTCTGCAACGGTAGAGTTTTCCTGCTTTAGATTTAGTAATTTCTGCCTCATCTCAGTCTGCACGGCGGGTGGAAAGTACTTGCGGTCAAACCGCTCCCAGAACGGCTGAATAGGGATCGTGTCCCTCTCCTCCAAGGTGGTAGTGGACTCCCACCACTTTAAAGCGGCCCCCACCAGTTTAAAGGAAGCCAATAACTACCTTTGCACGTCAGTGCACTCATACATTCGAAGATGCCGCTGGATGTCTTTCTTCCATTGGCTGAGTGTAACGATATCTGAGCTACCAGAGAACTCAGGGGGATGCGCCTTCTGAAAAGCATCCCTAACCCTCTCCCATGCAGATGGAAGTTGTGTAGGTACTGGCGCCACTGCCCGAATCTAGGGTGGAGCCTGCTGAACCACCGCTAGCGCGACATTCACCGCCTGAGCAACAATGGCGGCTAATTCATTAGCATTCATATTGCCTTGTGCCGGAGCTGCTGGCTGCTCGGCTGCTCGGCCTGGGCACGCCTATCCTTCGGTGCACGTCTCGGAGGCATCTGAAACGTAAATAAGTTTATTAGTCTACAGTCATCATCAAATCTCAAATAGCTGAAGACGTAAACGTAAAAGCAGAAATACAACAATCCTAAAAATAGGCTCTATATCAAAGAAAGCAACGCTGAAAGCATAATAAGCCGCACAGATCCTAAAGGACAATAGAACCTGATGCTCTGATACCACCTGTGACACCCCGCCTAATTAAATACCGAGCGATCACTCCTTTATTAAATTAAAATCAAGGTGAACAGTTGGTTCATTCTTAGCATCACTGTCGTAGAAATAATTTGTTCCAAATTAATACCCTAATCAATTAAGCTAAGTGTCAAAACCAGATTTAACCTTTTTTAACCAAATTGTATTTTTAAAGAAAACTTGTTTATTTAATTATTACCCAAAATTTCAATAAGTAAGAACCATACCACAATTATCCTGGAACATAATCCAATTGATTTAAACATTCAACATCCAAAATCCCAACATTTAAAACTTAATGTAAAACATACATGCTGAATAAATCCCAAAGTAAAAGTACTAGAAATAACTGAAATACAAATGTCTCAATAAAACAGATAAATAGTGGAAAGGGCGACACATGCCCCAATAACTGAGAATCATAGGAATGGAATCAAGTAAATGAAATCGTCTAAGCAAGTGGCCTGCAACTCCCACCTACGCTGCAGCACGTTCCTTCCAAGGGATCCTAAGCAAGACGCCCCAGTGGCTGGGCACCTGTAGTACATACATATATATATAAGAGAGAGAGAGAGAGAGAAAAACGGGTCAGAGCCCGATAGCGTATATGATTTAAATTTTTTTTAGCAAGTATTTAAATTGATACAGGCCAATGCAACAACATATTAGTGCGACACTCTCTTGAGAAATTCTCACCTCTCTTCTAATGTGCACACCTATCGCACTAACCTTACCAATGTTTTATCTCATCATATATCACGCTATCTTTCCCCAATGATTTAACTTATCCTAGGTTATTCGTAGGATTCAAAATTTAACGATTCAATTGTTTGGAAAGAATATTTCAATTAGTAACCAAAGTTCTCATTTTAACTTCATTAATCAATAAAGTTTTCCAGTGTCATATTATACTTTCTCAAAACAAGTATTTACAATTGGAGTCATCAACCATGTCCTACATATCAAATCACAGTAGGCAGTTTCCAGATTTCATAATTTCATATATATATTAACTACTCGTAAAATATATATATCATAACAGCACCCCAAATAAAAACTATGGTGCGGGCATACTCTACTATCCAAACCCTGTATCACTCATATTAAGGGGAATATAAATTCGGAATCACTCTCGAATTTTATTAACACATACACAAATAATATTTAGGCGGAGCATAGATTCCAAGTCTCTTAGAGGATGGCACAGACTTGCGTCTCTTAGGACTGTCTGAACTATCCATTCGATAGCCTGTACCAAGGATATCTACCTCCTAGGGTACGAGTCAATATCCCCCATAAGGCAACACATGATAAGATCGTCCCAGCGCGGTAACCTCGGGATAGCAAGTAGCGTGGGTACGATTTTCACACATAGATAGCATATGCATACACAATCATATAACTATACTAATATTACCATATCAATATTAGGTATATCTCAAATCCCATAGTTACGACATTTATCCTTATTTTCACATTATTAGTATCGCGTATAAGGTTTCGTCTCTAACCTTGAATTCGAAGGATTCTTTCAACTTATTACATAACTCTCATGGAATCTATCCTCCCAAGTATAAAATTCAGTAGGTGTCCTTTCTATGTTCCAACGTAACTCTCTTATGCATCTCTCCCTTTAATACATAAATTCATCGACCCTTAAGTAATTATCCCAAAAATACAATTCTCGTCTCATATTAAAAGTCCCAAAATTATTCATATGTCCTACTGATCTTCCCTATCTCCCAAAACACTTTATTAAGGATGTCCAAGAATTATTTCACATTAAATCGAATTTAACTAATTTAAAAAGGGTAATAGAAGTCTTCCAGGAGGGTTCGATCGATCGAGGTCTGGTGCTCGATCGGTCGAACCTTCGATCGATCGAAGCTCTGGGCTCGATCGATCGATCAAGCAGGTATTACGATTTTTGCAGTTATGCAGTTACGGGTTCTAACCCATATCTTCATCCAAATTCAAGTTTCACATTCCCAAACGTCCAAAGATTTATACTACTAACATTATATCATCATACTAGGTATTTTCAACGTAAAGCATGTGGATTTCTATCACTAAACATGGATTAATAGCCCAAAAATTTATATAATTATCAAGAACTGTAGAATTATCTTACAGTTCTAACAAGTATTTCCTGAAATTTCTTCTTATAAATATCATAATTTCGTGGGTAATTCCTCTACATGGTAAGGGTTTCCAGGATTATCATTTAAACCATAACTACTTGCGATTCCTATCTCATATCTTTGGTTTTCTTCCACAAAACTCATTCTAATTACTCCTAAACTAATATAAAAGATGCACCAACGAAATAAGCAAGATAAACACTTGCCTGGGATTTTTGGTGTTCTGATTTGCAGATGATTTTGGTGTGGTTGGGTTCCCCATCGCGCGATCTACGCGTTGGTAGTGGTGGCGGTGCAAACAGATGGATTTTTGGGCCTTGGATTGCCTTGAGAGCTTTCTCCTTTCCTCTCCTATGGCCGTCACTTGTCTTTGGTTGTTCTAACCCTAGAAGGCAACCTTAGACATCTGATATAACCCTTAGAATTTCGTGGGTTTAATTATCCATAATTGCAAAATGTCCAAAACGCCCTCCCGGGGTACTAATTAGGCCTAAAAACTCCCCGAGACCCAAACTAAACTCTCGGGTACACTTTTTTGACTATCTCGACCCTTCCGTATGTGTTGGCGCGCTCAAAATGACCATACAAACAATTTATAAAATATTCACTTTTATTTATCAATTTTTAGTCCCGACGCGACACGGGCACGTCCCAACTCAAATTTCCAAAATTGTCATTTTATTCACTCGTGACATTCAATATAACCAATATTATATATTACTTTGCTCATTAGTAATATTCAACAAATTTTCCCATAATTACTAACTCTCATCACGTTAATAATTATAACATAATTAATTTCTGGATTTTTATTAAATAATTAATTCACATTAAATTTAATAAATCCCCAAATTAATATAGCATAAAAATACGGGGTATTACACATGGTCGCCACTCGGATGCTAAAAAACCAGAGTCGTCCTCCTCTACATACTCGGTCTCCTCTCCTCGGCCATGATCACATCATCATCCCCAACAGCCTCACCCTCTTTGCTTTCATCGTTTGACTCCTCTGACTTGGAATCCTCCTCATCCTCCACGGCCTCCTCTTGTGCTTGTTCTTGACGGGCATGAATAATTTCCCTTTGAATTTTATTCTTTGTGTGGTTACCCTTACCAATAGGATATGGAAGTCGACGGAACCCACTCGGGCGTTCAATACTAGAATCCGCTAGTAGGGATGAGATTAGTCGGGCGTAGGGAAGTGGAGAGGATCCCTTTTTGTCCAATGCAGCGAAGAAGATATCTTTATAGATTATGTGGGACAAATTGGTAATGATTATGGTGTTGAAAAGATGGTAGATGAGTGTAGCTTAGTGTGGGCGCATAGCCGAGTCATTTGAAGTTTGAAGGATGTTAGCTCACACAATTTGAAAAGTGATCCTCGCCTTGTCATTGAGCCTCCCCACCAGAAAAGTTTTGGCAGCCCACACCTTACTGGGAGCCATCCGAGATATACGTGTGGCCTTAGAGAGAGGTTCAAGGGCATTGGGATATGAATACTTGATGTGGTTCGGCACATCGAATGTTACTAACTTGCGTATGATTTGGCCCACGGGTGCCTCGGATGTAAGACTCGGATGTGTAGGCCTCCACCCGGACTAAGGAGCCCTAAAAAACACGGAACTCGGCAGCCCACACTTCGTCAAATGTCTCAAAAAGGTATCGGCACCAACCTTGGGCATTGAAGAGGGAGGTGACAGATGGTGGTAATTCAGTCCATAACACCTTGGATCAAAAAAATTCTAGCACCAATCTCGTTCTTCGATGGATCGGTGTGGGAGTTTCATATCACCGTAGTCAACGACGACGGTGGAATTGTACTTCTAAGGTAGTGCCATGGTAGTGGGAGGTGTAGGGAAGATGAGAAAATGGAAGCAAGAGAGTAAGATAAGTTTGGGGAGCAGTGTGGACAAGGGGGGGGGGGGTAGGAGTTTGTATTTATAGGTGAGGAAGTGGTGGGAAAGGTTGGACTTGGAGGGAAAATGTTTGGGAGGGAAAGGTAGATGAATTTGGGGGGAAAATAGGTGGTGAGAGGTGTAGGGGATGATTTTGGTGGGAATTGGAGAGATTGGGTGGAAGGGGAGGTGAACCTAGGGACTATAAGAATATACAAAAATTGGATCGATCTGGGTTCCCAGGACCGGACTAGTCCGGGCCTTTTTTATTTCAAATTATCAAAAAATGAACCGGTCCAATTGACTAGGGGTAGATCGGCCCGGTACTGGATTTCACCATCTTGTCTTCTCCTTCATTTAACTACAATCTTTCTCAAACTTTTGAGCACCCTCACTCCTCTATTAACATAAATCAACCTATTTCACACAATTCGTGCTCTGAAATCCTCAATATGCTCCCAATGCGTGTTCGCTCAAACCTATCCTATGTGTCCTGTACCGATAAACTCATTTACCTAACTGAATCCACGAACCTAACCTAGGCACACCTAATATACACAATAATCACCCCATACGCGTTGGTGGAGTGACGAACTTCTCGTACGACTTACTCAATCCTAATAAATGGGGTCTGCCAAGCAAATGGTGTCGACCTCTTCAACAAATACCTCGTAGTAAGGTTTAACGCGTTGTCCATTCACTTTGAAGTTTGTTCCCCCTTTTGAATCTTCCAATTCTATAGCGCCGTGGGGAACACCTTTCGAACAACAAATGGGTCAGTCCATTTATGCCGCAACTTACCCGGAAACAAGTGAAGCCTAGAGTTATAGAGAACCACTTTCTGCACGAAATGAAACTCCTTATGGTGTATAATCTTATCATGTGCATGTTTCATCCGTTCTTTTGATATTTTAGCATTCTCATACACGTCATTGCATATCTCTTCTAACTCATTCAACTGAAGCTTGTGAGCTTCACCGGCTTTATCCGTATCATACTTCAACCTCTTAATGGCCCAATACACTTTGTGTTCTAACTCTACGGGAAGATGGAAATGCTTTCCATACACAAAGCGAAACGGGGACATTCCAAGGGGGTTCTTGTATGCAATTCGATAGGCCAATAGCGAATCATTCAATCGAAGGGACTAATCTTTTCGGTTAGGATCGAATGTTTTCTCGAGGATGTTCTTGATTTCTCGATTCTCTAACTCGATCAGTCCATTCGTTTGTTGATAATAAGTCGTTCCATCCTTGTGAACGACTCCATACTTTCTCATAAGCTTCTCGAATGGCCTGTTGCATAAATGCATGCCATTATCACTAATTATCGCCTTCGGAGCACCGAAGAGAGAAAGTATGTGTTCTTGCAAGAAATGTATCACCACTTCATTGGCATTTAGTTTTGTAGTTATGGCTTCGACCCATTTAGAAATGAAGTCTACCACAACAAAGATGTATAGGTATCTAAAAGACGGGGGAAAAAGACCAATGAAGTCAATACCCCGATAGTCAAAAATCTTGATAATGAGTATGGGGGTTAGTGGCATCATGTCTCATCGGGTGATAGCCCCCTTCTATTGACACCTGCAGGATTTGTAATAATTGCTCACATCCCGGAACATGGTTGGCCAGTAGAGGCCTCTTTGAAGGATTTTGGTGCCCATCGTTTTCGTCAAGAAGTGACCTCCACATGCTTTTGAATGATAGAATTGGATGACCTTAGGTATTTCATCATTCAGTACACAACGTTGGATGATTTGGCCCGCACAATATTTGAAAAGGAATGGATCGTCATAGAAAAAAATGCGTGACCAAGTAATGAACCTCTTCTTCTCTTGTGATGTCCAATCGGGAGGGACGACTCCCATGACAAGATAATTGACTATGCTTGTAAACCAGGAAGATATGAGGTTTCAAAAAGTTATTCATCTGGGAAATATTCATCTATGGGTATAGGATCGCTAGCACGTCGAACAAAAGCCGGGATAAATGATCGGCAATAACATTTTCTACTCTTTTTTCGTATTTAATGGAGAGATTAAACTCTTGTAGGAGTAGGATCCCCCTTATGAGGTACGAATTTGCATCTTTCTTTGTAAGGAGCTATTTCAACACTGCGTGGTCGGTAAAGCAAGTAATGGGTGAATCGATGAGGTAGGAACAAAACTTGTCTAGAATAAATACTACTATTATAATTTCTTTCTCCGTGGTGGAGTAATTGAGTTGTGGTTCGGTTAAGGTCCGTCTAGCGTAATAGATGACATGAGCCTTCTTGTCTTTCCTTTGGCCCAAAATATCCCCTATTGTGAAATCACTTGCATCACACATAAGCTCAAATGGTAAGGAACAATTCGGAGCTTGCATGATAGGACTGGAAACAATCATGCTTTTTAATTTATCAAAAGCGCATTGGCATGCTTCATTCCACTAAAATGGGGTGTCCTTTATGAGAAGGTTACTCAAGGGCATGGCAATGGCACTAAATTCCTTAATAAACCTTATATAAAACCCAACGTGGACTAAGAAAGAACGCACATCTTTTAGAGATTTCTATGGGGGTAGCTTGGCTATGACATCTATTTTAGATCTATCAACTTTAATTTCTTTGGATGAGACAACGTGGCTAAAAACTATTCCCTCAGTGACCATAAAATGGTATTTTTCCCAATTCAGCACCAAGTTCTTTTCCACACAACGGGAAAGTAACTTCTCAAGATTTGCTAGACAAAGATCAAAAGATGTGCCAAAAATGCTAAAGTCATCCATGAATACTTCCAGTACCCTCTCAATCATGTCGCATAAGAGACTTAACATGCACTGTTGAAAGGTTATGGGTGGATTGCACAATTCAAATGGCATACACTTATAGGCAAACGTACCAAAAGGACATGCGAAAGTCGTCTTCTCTTGGTCAAGAACATCTACCTCTATTTGGTTATATCTGGAATAACCATCCAAGAAGAAATAATAAGGGTTTCCTACTACTCTCTTTATCATCTTATCAATTAATGGTAAAGGGAAATGGTCTTTCCTAGTCCCCGCATTGAGTTTTCGATAATCAATGCAAATGCGCCACCCGGTGGTGGTACATTGGGGAACTAGCTCACCCTTAGCATTCTCAATCACAGTCATTCCCGAATTCTTCGGGACAACTTTTATGGGAGTTACCCATTTGCTATTTGAGAGTGGGTAGATAATCACGACATTCAACATCTTAATAATTTCTGCCCTCACCACCTCTTTCATGGTAGGATTCAACCTTCTTTGCATTTCCCTCGAGGGCTTCATGTCTTCACCAAGGTGGATTTTTTGGGTACAAATCAAAGGAATTATACCTTTCAAATCTGCTATGCACCAACCAAATGCACGTTGGTGCTTTCTCAAAATTTTCAACAATCTATCCTCTTGCTCTTCATCTAGGCCAGATGAGACAACAACATGAAATGTCTCGTTCTCTCCTAAATAAGCATATTTTACATTAGAGGGTAGTTTATTTAATTTAAGGGTAGGAAATTTTTCACTGGAGGTAACCATGTGTGACTCCCTCGATGGTAGTTCCTCAGATCATGAAACCCAACTTACATCTCTCACATCCTTGCCTGATGCTCTCTCATCAAGAATCTCTCTCAACTCCTCTATTTCCTTCTCAAAATCAGTCTACGCTCCCTCACTCTCATTCCTGAATACAAGGCAGACTTCTAACATATCTCCACTATAATCTTCCTCTATGTTCTCCTTTATGATCTCGTCAATAAGGTTCACTACGTGACGATCATCCTCATCCCCCACATGTTGGGCTATATTGAAGATGTTTATCTCTAAAGTCATGTTCTCGAAGGTGAGTTGCATATGCCCATTTTGAGTGTTAATCAAAGCGTTAACCGTAGCTAAGAATAGGTGCCCAAGGATAATGTAAACATGGTTACTTGAGGCAAAGGATGGCTCTGTGTCCCAAATGACAAAATCTAATGAGAAGTAGAAAATGTCAACTTGGACTATCACGTCCTCTACAATACCACTTGGTATCTTCATGATACGATCCACTAATTGGAGAGTGGTATTTATGGGCTTGAGTTCACCCAAATCAAGTTGCTATAAATGTATTAGGGGAGGATATTGACACTCGCCCCTAAATCGAGTAAGGGTTTTTCGATTCGATTCTGTCCTATGATGCAGGAAATGGTGGGTGAACCCGGATCCTCAAACTTTTGTGGGAGATCACTGAGTAAAACAAAGCTCACATTTTATGCTAGGAACATGTTCTCATTTACCTTAATAATCCTCTTCACCATCAATAAGTCTTTAATAACTTTTGCGTAAGCGAAAATTTCCTTAATGGCATCGAGGAAAGGTAAAATTAACTTCACTTGCTTAAGGACTTCTAGCACATCATCACAGGGGTTTCCTTTTTGGGAAGGATCCAACTGTTGAGGAAATGGAACTAAGGTGGGTGGTTTCACTATTATTTCAACCTCACTAGTGTTTTCCTTTTCACTCTTTTTTAAGGGGACATCTTCGGCCTCTTTTGTGCGGGGCAAAATCTCTTTGTCTTTCGATGTGTCGTGTGGGGGAGGTGATAAATCAACAACCCTCCCAATACATAGAGTGGTTATGGCTTGACATTTCTCTTGATGTTATGTGAAAGTAGATCTAACACTAGTTTGACCTTAGGGAGGTCTTGGGCCCTGAGTAGGAAATTTACCCTTCTCTTGGACACTTTATGGCGATTGCAAGCTCAAAATGTTCGCATTTATATCGTTGGTCATGGGATCATATCTAGAATTAGTTGCATTTTGGGAGTTTATGAATTGGTGTATTGTATCCTCAAGATTTCTCCGTGGTGGAGTGATATATGGTGCTGGTGGAGGTGGTTCTCGTTGAAAGTCTGGAGGTGGAGGAGGGGCAACATGTGAATTAGGATTCAATGCAACCTACGGTTTCCCATAGATAAAACTAGGGTGGTTTTTCCATGAAGGGTTATAAGAATTTCCATACGAAGCACCAAAATTTCCCTTAAATCCTCCTACACCACTCATTTGTTCTTGAACCATGAATTCATAGGCGGTTATCATCGGACATTCCTCTATTGAATGTCCTGCCTCACAAATAGAACATACCTTCGCAACGAGGGTGTGGATGGGGCTAGTTGGTTCTCTTATGTGCACTGCGAGTAACTCTCTCATACCTTTCTCAATTTGATTGAGTCGATGGTCCGTCATGGTATCGTTGTCGACGTTAAATAGATCGGATGCCAATGGAGTTATGGCCTCATGGCGAGTTCGATTCTGAGCACTAGGGTCAGCTGTATCCCACGCTTCAGTGGTGTCGGTAACATACCTCAAGTGGAGCTCATCATCATTAGCGTCTAAGTCAATAAATGGGCTATCACACATTGTTTCAACAAGTTTTTTGGAGATGATATTCAACCCATGATGGAAGAAAGAAATGATTTGTCGTTTATCAAGTCCGTGATGAGGGTATGAAGTGACTAACTCATTGAAACACTTAAAACATCAATCAAATAAATCATTTTCTAATTTTTGAAAGGGCTGAATTTGAGCCTTAATGGAGTTCGTACGATGTAGAGGAAAGAGCCTCTTGAGAAACTTGGATTGTAACTCGTTTCGCGATGTTATCGAATTAGGAGGTAAAGACCATAGCCAGGTCTTAGCTTTATCCTAGAGAGAAAATAGGAAGAGGTTGAGGCAGATCACATCTTTTGTACATGTTTGATCACTAAAGGTCATACGCCTCTTCAAACTCCCTAATGTGGAGATATGGCTTCTCCGATTCCATTTTTTTCCTTTTTTGGTCAAAATTATCGATTATTCCATCTAACCTACAGTATACCTAATTCCTCAGTAATGGCGCCAAAAATTTGACACGACCACAAATGTATATCTTGTGTGAGTGTTATATAGGCTCAAGTGCAAGTCTATCACTCAAGTAATAATCCCGATAAGTCGGGGTCGAATCCTCAGGGAAATAGGACGAGAAAATCGTAACGATGTTTGGAAAGAGGGAGAATCCTAACTTGACTCTAAAGAAATGAAAAGATGCTTTCAAGAAGGGATTTACTACAACCTAAATGCGAATTTAAATTAACGACTGACTAAACTAAGAGCTAATGCAATGCAACTAAGTTAATTAACCTAAGAGAGATGGGAAGTATATAACAAACTTAACTGCAAATGAGAACATTAGGTTGGGTTAAAATCCCCCACACCCTAGTAATTAACCTCGTAGGATACTAGATTTTGGAATTAGAATCTTAAATGAACCTGGACCTTATTAATCCTAAGCATTACGTATATGAAGGAACGTAACCCACATCATACGAAATCAAAGGTAAGAATAAAGCGGTGTCATATTAACTAACACGCGCGTCGTACTCTTAAGCATCCCGGTTACCTAAGTTAAATGAGATCAAAAGTCCTACGAAGGTTGCAATAGTTATCGAACACGATTCCTTTAAGATTCAAATCAAAAATATATTTCCAATTATGATAAATAACATCGGGTGGGGATGCACCACAACCCTTAAAAGTTTAGCCAAGCATGATTAAATGAATAAAAATATCAATTTTAGAATGAAAAGAAATCATGATTGCCAGGGAAGAGATTGACAAGAATAATTTTTAATTTTGAGATTGCAACCAAGAATTGAGAATTAATTAACTAAATCAGGAAGAGATTAATTTAAATGACATGAAATTACTCGCATTCAATGAATCCAGAAATCAAATCTGAATCTTGAAATAAATCTTCAAACTAGGGTTTTGCAAATACAGGGAGAGAGATTTTTATCTCTAAAAACCTCCCTCAAAATTAAAAATTCGAACTCCCCTCTATCTCACAATAACAAGATTTAAAATACATCACGAAAAATTAGGATTTGTAGTTGATTCAAACTCTAAATTCGGAGATGAATTTTTGAAATTATCACCACCAGATCGGTCTGACGGGTAATACAAAATCAGTTCGGTGATGTCCAGATCAGTTCATTTTCTTCCTTACACGGATCATTTCGGGGCTAAAAATTGGCTAGTGTGAATTCCTTCTTCCATACCGATTCATTTTTGCCAATAATCGGATCGGTCCGGTATTTAAAAGTGACCAGTGTGCTTTGGGTCATTCAGAACGGTTCGTTTTATCTCATATCCGATCCGGTCCAGTTCTAGAATTGCTCCATCTTGATTATCTCATCTTCAAGGTCTCATATCGTCTAGCTCGATGCTCGAATTAAGGTGTCGTTTCTTCCTACGCACTCGTAAAAGTACAATCTTCATTTTTTATGTGGACCCTCTTTCGAATTCTCGATGTAAGTTGACCTTTATGCCCTTTGACTTTCCTCCCTTGCCTGATTCCTTTTCTTTGGATTCTTCTTCTCTTTACTTAGCATTAAATACTTGTAAATAGCATAAAAAATATACAAAAAGCGAGATACTATGTACAAAGGTTAGTAGCATATAAATGAGATAAATCAGTATGAATTACATTATTCGAGGTGCTAAAAACTACTAAATAAGGGGATAAATTCAGAAGAATTTATGCCTAATAAACAATCAAGCTAGATGTGTTGATCGGGACATGGCCGGAGAGCAGGACAGAGAAAGTGAGATTCTTTGTAATGGATAAAAATGTTCATTCTGCTCATAACATGATCATGGGAAGAGTAGGTCAGAAAAAATTTGAAGTTTTACCTTCCATTGTTCATCAATGCCTGAAGTTCCTTACCAACTTTAGAGTTGTAATAGTAAAAGTTAATCAGAAAGTAACTTGGGAATGCTACTATTCATCTATCGAGGAGGAAGATATAGTATAACTAAAGAGTAAAATAACCACTTATCAAGTGGATATGTCAGAGCCAAACAACGAATCTGAGGTTGAAACCTTAGATCCAAGAGATGAATCAGAGCTTATAAAAGGCCGAGTGATGGAGGCAACATAAATCATTGTTTTAGACTATGAAAAACCAGAACAAATAACTCAAATAGAAGCGTCATTAGATCCGATGCTTACACAGGAGTTGATGGCCTTCTTAAGACAAAGAAAGCAGGTGTTCGCATGGAGCCACAAGGATATGTCTGGAATAGACCCAAATTTCCTGTGCCACGAGCTTAATGTTAATAAGGAGGTTAAACCTATAAAGCAGTGAAGAAGAGTTTTTAGCACGGAGAAGAACCAGGATATAAAACAAGAAGTGGAGAAGCTTCAAAAAGCTTCATTTATTGAAGATGTGAAGTACCGAGACTAGTTGATCAATATACTTATGGTCAAGAAGAAAAACAATAAGTGGAGGATGTGTGTAGATTTTTCTGACTTGAACAAGGCATGCCCAAAGGATCATTTTCCTTTGCCACGAATTTACCAACTAGTGGATGCTACTTCGAGGCATGAGTTGCTGAGTTTTATGGATGCATATTCTTGTCATAACTAGATAAAAATGAAGCCAGACGATAGATAAAGTACTTCTGTAGACACCCCATTCTATTACCCCCTAAACTTTTCTTAGGTATCTAGCACCTCCCTTTATCACTGCAAACCCAGGTCATACCCCGAGTACTTACCTAGAAGCCATCGGGCACTCCCAGGCTCCGTTTGACCAAAAGTTAAAGTCTTTAGCTCGATCAGGACTGAATGAATCTTCTAAGGGAACTAACTCCCCTTTCCAACGGTCCATCCCATGCGTGATTCTGACTTACCATGTAGATAAATGACCCACTTTCCCCCAAGACCTAATCCATAGGCCACCGAGAGTTCTCGAGATCCGTTTGACCTAAGTCAACTCTTCATCTCGATCGAGACTGAATGAATCCTCAAAGGGCACTGAATCCCCTTTCCAATGGTCTATCCCGTGCGCAATTCTGACCTCCGGTACGGATGAACATTCCGTTTTACTTCGAGAGGTCACCGAATGATTCCAGGGCCCGCTTAACCAAAGTCAACTACCTGAACCGGGTCAAACTCTTTGGAATGTCAAAGTACATGTCATAATCTTTCCAACGGTCTACCCCGTGCACAATTCTGACTTACCATACGGACGAACGATCCTTTTGAATCCGAAGTTCCCCCGTCCAATGGACCAATAAGCGATTATGAGCCACATTTGATTAAAATTTAACTCCCAAAACCACGAGTAATCCAAAGGACTTTCGAAGGTATCGTAATTACCTTTCCAATGATTTACCTCGTGCGCATTTCTGATCAACGGTTTGCGCTCGGCGGCCAATTTTCTGAAAAGCCCTGAAAGACACTACCAAACGACAGGTCCTAGACCCTGCCTATCGGTAGTGTACCCAAACACACCTACCGATAGGCAGGACCAGGGCTATGTCGATCAAAAATTCCCTAGGCCTATAAAAAGTAGGGCTTGACCTCATTTGCAAGGAGAGCCCAGATCTAATAGACATCACTCTCAGCAAATCCAGAAAACCTCGCATGAAGTCAACGTGATTTCCACATCCAAATCCCTTTCTAACCTTCACTTTTCATCCTCATTTTCCTCAAACATGGTAAATTAACTACCCTCCATCATCATCCAAGTGCAAGGGCCACTCTCCAACATTCAAGATCAAGCTCAATATCTTCAAGAAGGTCAAATTTCCTCAATTCTCTCCTTAAATTCTCATAAATTTGTAATAACTTGTTTTATTACTTAGCATTTTTATTATCTCACCTCACTCAACCTAATATAATTTTTATCTAATATTATTGCGTATCTCTTATTTTCATATAAATAAAAACCCAAAAAACAAAAGAAAAAGTGGGTTTGTTCATAAATTCCAAATGGAAATTCTCACACTTTTCTCACAACTAAAACACTTTTTTTACACACACACACAAATAAGAGAAGTCCCCAATTGGATTTATGGGATAAACCCCACCCCTAGTTTTGCATGCAAACTACGTGGGCTTTGATGCCTTTATAGGCTACGTAGGCGTCTCGAGGTAAAACCCGTGACTCGAGTCCTATTCTTACTTTTTCTCTCATATTCTCTATCTTCTCTAAACTCAATTCTATACATTTATATATATATATATATATATATATATATTTATTTGATCTTAGTGGTGTATTATTCCACATACATTATCGTTTCATTATAACGATCAACGCAAGGGTAATCACGTAAATCCTATTTTCTAATATTATTTTTAGGAACGTTCCTAGGAATGACTCGCTTTATCTCCTCCATGATACAAGTCGATGATTCCTATCTCCACTACATACACACATGCACACATATCACGGGGAAAATAAAGGAAAATAGCAACAACCCATGAGAGACTGTAAGGGCGGAATGGGTGCGTAACACCTTCCCATTTCGTAACTTAGCCTCCGGACCCTTTTTGAATCATTTTTATTTCGCATGTATTAGTATGTCTTTGTATACTATCCTTCGGGATGACTCCCTTTCTTTTATCTGTTTTGAGTAAAAAAGACTCGCGACTCCATCTCTCTACATTTTTCACCTCATCAATGACGCCGGCTTAAGCGCTCCCGAGAGGGACGCGCGGGACCTAGGATCCTCACTCTCCCACCTGCCGCGAGGATCGGGGATGTCCACAGTGGCGACTCTACTGGGGATATTATTTTGAGGTCTAGACTCTATTTACATGGGTGTTATGTTTGTTTATATTTCCCCCCACTTTCACATGTTCCCCTTTTCCATGTGTCCCCCATACTTATGCATCAATTCACACACTTGTAGAAAATGATCCATGCACACTTCGCACCACGTGCAACTGGGATCACATATATCCACATGCTGCATGCAACAACCACCCATACTTGGAGTTCCATTGGTACTTGTACTTTGCTCCCTGTTTGGAATGATCAAGAAAGATACTTTCATCATAAAATACTAATAAGAGAATCATGCATGATTCACACGACATCACCAAAGAGCATTGCTATTGACCAAATTCTACCCAGTAACTAGAGGGTCACTTTGTGATGGGCGCTGGTTCGGTAGGGAACAGTTAGCCTAAGCGATATGACTCTCACCCTCTGTTAATGAAAAAAACTAGATGCAATCTAATTAATTAATCACAGATAGAAATGAATAAATAAATAAAACAATGGATTTTTAAAGTGGTTCGACTCTCAAAATGGACTACGTCCATTGTATTTATAAAGAGATCCAAAGTCCTCCTGTTATGACTGGGTTACAATGTATTTATAACCTTGAGGCTGTACATATGAGAAGGCAATGTGTTGTCATTTAGTAGACATATGCATCTATACAATAAGAATGCGCATTAAATTTGACGTTCATTGAATGCGTAGTTGAATCTGTTAATTTTTTTCGTTAGATGCTCTGCACGCTAAGTAGCTCGGGCCGCCTGAGTTGCTCAGTACACTCGAGTAGCTCGGGACGCTTGAGTAGCTCGGGACACTAGAGTAGCTCGGTGAAAGTATGTATTTGCCACGTAGGTTAACGTATGTCTTCACGTAATTGGTCCATGTCAGCTGACTAATTTTTGTATCAGCATAAGCCCCCAATGTTTCACAGTTAAAGTTAAATAAGAAAGTGTGGAATATTTTGCCTAAAAGATGCTTGGATTATGGATCTCCAACACTTGGGATATTTTTATTGTATTTCTTTCCATTTGAGCGTGTAATGGCAATCTTGTAAATATTTTCAATTTTTAGCAGCCGCTTTGACATTTGCGCCTTTGTCATGATTTAATCGTCGAAAACGCAAACGTCTTTCCTGGTAATCATTTCTTTTCTCTTTTCCCGATGCAAGGTATTTAAGAGCGACAGAAATCCCATCATTTTCTACTTTTCACATCCATATTTTTTGAACTCTTTACTTTCTCTCTCTATTTTGTACTTTCATTCTTCCTTCATCCGTCATTAGCAGATTTCTCCGTTCTTTATAAGATTTTCTTCCTTCATCTTTCTTTGCTTTAGTCATCATGGTTTCCCTTGTTGAATCTTTAGATAAATTCTGGATTGTTTTTCAATTCCCTCTTGGGTTGTTTTGGAGGAGCCTTCTTGTCCTTCTGATTTGTTTTCTCTGGCAGAGGGACATTGGTTTCCCTCCCTTTTTGTAGCGGAGTGTGGCTTTTCTTTCCCGTCAAATCCCTTGTGTTTGGAGTTTTGCCAATATTTCGATATTGTACTTGTAAGGGTAGCTCCAAATACATAGAGGGTAGTTAATGACATATATAGGTTGAATCAAATTCATCGAACTCATTTAGGAATTCCTGAAATTATGTATTGTTATAAATGGGTTACCAGCGACACTACTTTTTATTTAAAAACTAGGTTTTCGAATAGAGTTTTAGTTGTCAATCTTCCTGATGCCAACATGGACTATTTTGATCATGGGGTTATGATGAAAAATTGGCAACATCCTCCATTAAATGGAAATGATGTGTATCAAGGTCCCAAATGTCCTCTTTATGGCAATGGGATAGATTGTTTTTAGTTTTTGAATTTAGCTTTCTTCATGTTTGATAAAATATGTCACTTGCATTAATTTTGTTTATTACAGTTGATAGTAAAAGGAGGCCCCCAAAAGAGATTGACGTTAACATAAAAAATTTAAAACTTATCTGGAGCTTGCATTAATAAGTTGCCGGGGAGCACATTAGAGCTGCTTCTTATTTGTTGAGGTATAAAAACACCACCTCGTCTTTCATTGCTCGTCCTATTTCACCTCCTACAGTAATCTATCCTGATCAACCGCCAACGTCTCGAGCAAGTGTGGGAGACTCCTCGTCTGATTTGGATACTTCCATTGTAAATTTGATGACGAAGAAAAGGAGGATGTCTAAGTTCTTTGTCAAAGATGCCCCTGGTGTTTATTGGGCAAAGAAAAGTAAAGTGGATGTCCCAGCTGAGGGGATGAAGAAAATGGACATTGCTCCATCTAAAGGAACAACTACAACTGTGAAGGAGGTGGGTAAGAAGCCCCCGGTTGTTCCAAAATAGGCAACACCTTTGATTGAAGGTGTTGCTATTACACAAGGAGAGGCAACACCTTTGATTGAAAGTGCTCCTCTAAAGAGACTAAGAAGAGGTCTCGTTGAAACTGTTGCTCAACCTTCTGATGTTGAGGGTCCTTTGAGAGCTAAAACTCCAAATCTCGTCGCTCCGAGTTCGGTCAAGGGCTTGATAAAATCTTGGGTCCTTCCCAAACATCGAGCTACTGAGGATTCCCTTTCTCGGGAGAAGCTCACTGATTTAGTCGCCCAACATATTGTGTCAGTAAGTATCTTCATCCCTATTACTTCCTCTTCTCTACATATTGCATTCATATTCTGAGTTGATCTCTTTCCTTTTTCAGTTTATGGCTTGCTTTAATGGCATCTTGAAGAAAGATGAAGCTATCAGGGCTTCCACTTCCTCGAGTGGGGTGGAAGAGGCTTTTACTAGTCTATCCAGCTCTTTGAATGAATCCTGCCAGAAGTACGAGGAAGAAAAAACTTCTTGGGAGAATGAACTTCAATCTGTTAAGACCACTCGAGATCAAGCTATAAGTGATTCTAAAGAGTTGGTGAACAAATTGAAGGCCGTTGATAGCAATCTTGAAGAAGTTGAACAACGTAAGAAAGAGATTGAGGATAACCTTAAATATTCTGAGGAGATTGAGGCCAAGCTCAAAGAGGCTGAGCGGCGTAAGAAAGAGCTAGAAGAAAAGGTGAAGCTTGCCGAGGAACACGCTTTATTGGAGAAAGTGAAGAAGAAAAATGTTGCAAGGAAGTCTTTTAGTTATGGCTGGGATAAAGGATGGAATAAGGCCTTAATTGCCATTACTTTTCAGATGGAATATGCCAGCCAAAAATACTTTAGAGATGTATGGGTTGCAGCCTTGAAAGAATTGAAAACTACAGACGGTTCTGAATTGTTTCAGAGACATACTAATGGCCCTCCTCCTGTCATCGGTGAAGAAGAAGAAGATGAAGCCCCATCTGATGAGTCTTCTGTGATGGTAGCACAGCACATACCCGTTACTATAGTTCCCCAACCTTTCGAGTAAGTTCATCAAGCAAGCACTTCTTTCAAGCAACCTGCACTGCATTTCAAGGAACCTGCTCTTCCCTCCAAACCAACTGAAGATATTTTAGGGAATAAGGAGAAGGTGTAATGTTTTTCGGTTCTTATGTTATTTTCTTTTTTCCTCAGTTATAACTTGGAATGTATTTTCCTTTTGTATGATGAATAAGAATGAACTTTTGTTATCTATCTCGCGTCTTTCTTTGACCTATATTGTATCATTGTTGATGCATTTTATTTTCTCCTTATAGTTTATGGCCATGATGGAACTCTTATCAGCTAATGATACAGAGTTGATGAAGAAATCCAATGATTATTTCAAAGCTGGTCATGCAGATTTTACTGAGGACCAAATAATAGACATCCTCGGATCCGATGCCTCTGAACGAGCAATTGATGCTTACCAGTACTTAAAGTGTCTACGTGATCATGCTGTAGCCAACAATCTGGCCTATTACGAAATTATTGAAGCATTTTAAGGCATTATCGAGGAACTTAAAATTCAACACAAAGAGACCACTACACTTTTACATAAAGGTTATGAGAAAAAATACCAACAATTGAGTGCTGACAGGGGTTATGTCAAGTACATTTCGGCCCATGAGAAAAAGGAAAGTATGTTAAAGCTTGAGATTGAAGAGAATAGAAACATTGCCAAGCTGCTATAGCAAGAGAATATCATGTTGTAAGAGGAAATGAAACAACTCAGATCTGCTGCCTCCTCTTCTTCGGGAGCCTTGATCCCAATTAATCATGACGGTTTTTCCATTTTAGAAATAAAAAATGCTACCTTAAGGGAAGAATTAAAGACTTTGAAACGAGCCGTACTTTCCACACCTGCTCATGGCAGAGCAAGACCTTCTTCCTGTGGATGAGAAAGGGCTGGTCGGGTTAATATTGATGAGACAAGAACTCAATCGGCTTTAGAAAATCAAGGCGTTCAATTGACGGTGAAGAATCAGGCTTTGGCAGAAATGTCTAAAAAAATTCAGAGTTTTACCAACTAACTCTCCAAGGAGAGTTATGTGCTGGAAAGTAAAGAGATTATGGTGAAGAAGCTCCACGGGCAGCTTGAAAGATTGACTTATCAATTTCATAAACAACCTAGAGAGGTTTGGATGGCAGGGTACAATAAATCTTTGTATTATCTTGATGCTCGATTGCAACAGTCAAATAATGAGGGGTAGAAGCAAGGATGGTTGAATGCTATGTGTGTGCTAAAATTGGAGCAAGGTAACTTCTTATGGTATTATTATGAGCCAGGAGTTCTTGATTTTCCCATGCCTCCCTTTAAACTCGATCTTAGTTGGATTCCATCTCGTGCTATTCCTCGGTGCTTGATCTCCAAGTATCTTGGTGATTATAGTCTTCATTCAGATTTTGAGATATCTCGTCCAGAGCATTTGCTTGATCGACCATCCATAATTAATGTCAGAATTTTATGAGATATGAATTTTATAAACTCTCCCTATGCATTACGTGATCCTCCAGCTGGGATGGAACCTGTATCAAAAGCAAAAGGAAAGAAGCCCATAGAGTAGGATCTTTGTATATAATGAATCAAATTTCATTTCATATGTAATTTTCTTGGTTTTATTAAAGACATATTTAGTCTTTGTGCAATTTCATCTGTAATCTGCTTGGTTTTGTTAAAGAAAGATTTAGTCTTTGTGCAATTTCATTGTTATGTGCAATTAATTTTGTTATTTTCTGATGACTATATTTATATATATATATATCTGTAGAAGGACAAAGTATCTTGTTTTGTTTTAGACATTGGAATTTATCCTATTTGTTGTCTGATTATAGTGACTTGTCACTCTTTATGCCTAAGCAATGGAATGATTTTCATCCCATATTCCTGCTTAGTTGTAGTAATCGTGCCAGGATTACCTTATTTCCTAGATAGTGGATGCCTCGGGAGGTCACCCATCTTCTTGTCTAGTTTGGGGTGTCCCTTGAGATCACCCATGATCAAATAGGCTTTTGCCTTGTATAATTTTTATTTACCGACCAACCGGAGTTGATGGTTATTGAATTACCAATCAACCAGAGTTGGTGGTTGATGAATTGCCGACCAATCGAAGTTGGTGGTTGTTGAATTTCTGACCAACCAGAGTTGGTGGTTGCTGATTTGGTTTATTTGCTGATCTGGTTTGTGTATTGTGTAGCACTTACTCCAAAGAAATTCAACAAAAGAGAAAAATGGGCAAAACATCACTTTTATTCATATTGAAAGAAATGGGTTACACATGAATTTTTATTACTGATAATACTTGCGTAGATGCTCTGCGTTCCATGTGTTCTTGAATTCTTCTCCCTCCAAGGTTTCGATTCTGTATGTCCCGGGACGAACAACTTCAGTTACTTTATAAGGCCCATGCCAGTTAGCCTTGAGTTTATTATGCTTCTGGATTACCTTCTTCAGCACATAATCCCCCTCTTTCAAATCACACTTCTTTACCCTTTTGTTGTAAAACAAGGTTGTTCATTACTGGTAGGCTGCATTCCTGATAGCTGCTTCTTCCCTAACTTCTTCTAGTATATCCAGGTATAAACGTCTTACCAAAATTGCTTACAGGAGAATTGAAATTAAGCACCCTATGTGTGGGTAGTCCCAATTCAGCAAGTATAACGGCTTTACTTCCGAAGGCTAACATGTACGGAGATTCCCCAGTTGCTGTTTATGGTGTAATTCGATAAGCCCACAACACAGAGTGTAGGTCGTTAATCCAGTTTCCCTTTACCTTATGTAGCCATTTTTTCAAACCATTCAGTAGAGTTCTGCTCGTCACTTCCGTTTTCCCATTGCTCTGGGGATGGCCTGGTGTAGAATGGATCTTCTGCACATTGGATTGACGATAGTATGCAGCAAACTTCTCGCTGTCAAATTGAGTTCCATGGTCAGTAATGAATGCATATGGGAGACCATATCTACAAATAATACTCTTCCAAATAAACTGATAGACCCTGTCATACGACATGTCAATAAGAGGTTTAACTTCCACCCATTTGGTAAAATTATCCACAACAACTACCAGATATTTGAATCTCCCTTTGGTCATCGGAAGTGGCCCGACCAAGTGTATTCCCTACATTGAAAATGTTTAAGGGTACGTAATGGGTGTTAACAGTGCTTGGGGAGTTCTTCGGATGGAAGAGAAACGTTGGAATTTATCGCACTTCTTGGGGTAAGTTGTGCAGTTAGCTCTCATCGTTGACCAATAATATCCCTGTGTTGTTATCCTCTGTAAAAGCGTCCGACCTGCTACATGAGCTCCACAAGAGCCTTCGTGAACCTATTCAATCAAATCTTTAACTTCGTAGGGATGTACACATCTCTATAGTCCTGCTATAACGCCTCTTCTATACAAAATGCCATTGGTTAGTACGTAATGAGTAACTTTAAACTTCAGTTTATTAGCTGCGAGTTTATTAGTTGGTACAGCTCCCTCTTCGATATAGGCCCTGATGGGGTCTTTCCACGATGGTCCCAAGTTTAGGGTAATGAATTTCACCATCAAATCCTCATCTACGCTCCGATCTGCCAGAATTTCAATTATGATTGTTCTTCGTATCTCGATGTCTGTGGCTGAGGCTAACCGAGATAATGCGTCAGCTCTTGCATTCTCCAATCTTGGTATTCTGATCAACTGGACTGCATCAAAAATTGATACAACCTCCATAGCTTTTGCATGATACTTGAACATTATGAATCACTGAATACGATAACCTGCTCTGCATTCATGATTTTGGACAAACTAAGACCCACGATCATAGCTTCATATTCAGCTTCATTATTGGAAGCCTTAAATTGAAAACATAAAGTATACTAAATATCAACTCCATCAGGACTATTTAGGATTATTCCTACTCCACTACCCGTGGCACACGAAGAGCCATCCACGTACAAATTCCACTCAGGTATATTATTATCAAACTCTTGGTCAGACAGAGTTTCTCGATGGACATTCTGAGTTATACATGAGAGATTTGTGAGTTTTAACTAAGGTTAAATTCTTCAAGTTGCATTTATATATCTTGGGGCTAATCAATAGTGTTTGCTGCTTAATCCTAGCATTACCATACTCAAAAGGGGTTACGCCTCCATCTTATCTAAACTACCCTCTTACATTTGGCGACTATACTGGGGAGGCATTCTTCTAAACAAGGAGTATGATGCAAGATAACGTTAATCGAAGGATCAAGTTTGATGACATTCAACACAGTGAAGAGCAAGCAACGAAAGAACTGGAGGCCTTAAGGGACGGGGCTCCTCGAATAGAAGTGCCTCCAGTACCGACAGCAACAGGCGATGCAGGGGTAACATAAGCTTCCACGAGCGCTGGGCTGGGAGCTGCTCAGGTGGCCCTCCTCATGAGTAGGTTTTATGAGTTTTTACAGACCCCCGTAGCTTCAACGGTGCTGGCAAGATTTAAAGCCAATTCCTTCGTAACACCAGGAGCAGCCCCACCAGGTACAGGTACAATGGGAACAGTCCCAGTAAGCATACCCTCCATTGTGAGTCCAGTGGGGGGAACCTCAGGAGTATCAACAGTGCCAGCTGTAACGATGGCTCCAACTGTAACGGGCATTCAGCCTATGACCCCATTGGTCGTTGCCCCATCGCCCATGGAAGAAATGAGAAGGGAGATGCAAAAGGAGATGTTGAAGATCATTCAGGCTTCCTCGCAATCGGTGGGCGAGGTGGCTTCGGTCTATGATGACTTTTGGACACCTTACCCTCAGGAATATAATGACAAGCCTTACCCAAAGGATTATATTCCTTGTATCTTTGAAAAATACACAGGGAAGGGGGGAAATTCGAAGGAGCATATTAAACGTTTTATCGAGAACTTGGGGGCGCATTACAACAATAAGAAGCTCAGGTTGAGGGAGTTCTCCAAATCCCTAACCGATAATTCATACACCTAGTATTCTCATTTGGCCCCTAAGAGTGTTTCCACGTTGGAAGAGATGCATGTGTTGTTCGTCCAGAAGTTCTTTCTAGCAGAGGATGAGTTTACTCTGACCCAATTAGGGAGAGAGAAGCAATGGTCGGGAGAAGACGGGGTGGCATACGTTCGAAGGTTCCGGGAAAGGTCCCTCAATGTAAGAGAGGAGGCAAAAAAGTCTAAACTATTACAGATCTGTGCGGAAGGGCTGCTCCTTGAGTACATATGCCACTTTATCAACGAGGCGTGCGAGGGAACTTTTTCACCGTTCCTAAAATCTGCAAGGAGCATCTCATTGGTTGTACGACCAAACCCGATGGTGGTGCCTATGATATTCAGGCAGCCGATGCAACCTAGGGGAGGAAGGCCTTAGCCCCCACGGGTGGGGTACACCAAAAGAACATATGGGGGCAAGACGCTGAAGAAAGACAACAAGAGGAAGTTTGGAAGAGACATATAAGACCCACCACCGTTACCTTGCACGATAGAAGAGGCCGTGAGCTGTTATAACGCAATGGTCCAAGGTGGAACGGTCTATGAACCAAAAGGTGTTCCGGTGGAAGAACCCGATGCTGCAATGAGGGTGGATCCTAAATATTGTCAGATTAATCAGAAGATCCAGCATCCAACAGAGATCTTCTTCACACTGAGAAGAATCACTGAAAAGTATATAAAAGAAGGAACGTAGTAAATCCCCCCGCAGAAAATTAACAACAACCCACTTCTAGTACACGGGGCCAACCTGGTGATGGCCTATGATGAGGAGGTAGAATGAGAAGGAGGAGGGTTAACGATAAAGCAGAGGGAGTTCGAAGAAGCTATGGAACATTGCACCACGGTAATGGCTAACGTAGTTTTAGCCTATGATGAAGCAAGCGCTAAAGACGTGGAAGACGTATACAACGTTGAAAAAAGGAAACAAACCCGGTCATAGGGTATAGTGCAGTTTCAAAATCTCCAAAGTTCACTTGGTTCTTCAATCAAGTGGGGATCTCTGTGACACCCCGCCTAATTAAACATCGGGTGATCAGGCCTTTATTAAATTAAAACAGGTTTCTCAAATGGTTCATTCTTAGCATCACTGTTGAAAAACTTTTTAATTACAAATACCCTAAGTAAAAATTATACCGGTGACAAATTTTATCTTTCTTATAACAGATAATTCAACCATGCGGAACAAAGTAAAAGTAATCATGTACTATATCCCAATCAACAAAGTAAAAGTACAACATAACAAAAGTATTACCGAATAAACCATCGGCTGAAAATCCCAAACAACAACAGAATAACCACTAGTCTGAAACTAAAATCTGAGACTAATACCGGACCACAAGTCCATACATAGAATAGTGTGAGATCCTGTACTAGATCTGAATGAGTGATATCGTCTAGTCAAAATCCTGTAAGCATCCACTGTGCTCCAGCTTCGAGTCCCTGGAAGGAAATCATCATACATGGCATCCCTGTGGCTGGACACCTAAAAGGTTTTAAAAATATTTTATAGCAAGAGTTAGTACTCAAAACATTTTGAAAATATTTAGCAAGCGTTTATCGCAATAAAAATGCGGTTATTGATTACACATGTTAGGTCCTCGTACACTCTCTTGAGTTTACTCACCCCTGATCTTTTGTGCACACCTAACGTTCTACACTTAGTTTATCTAGCCATACCTCCCAAGCTAACTAAAAGCAAAGTAGTCAACTGAACTTATCTATACCCAAGTTCCAGTACCGCCTATACAGTACAACCGTTTCTCTAACATCTCACGTATGTTAATTAATTCTCAGGTAACATTTCATCTATCTTATTTTTCAAGACTTCTCATTTAGTTTCACTACTAAAATTACTACAATTTTCACAATTATTGACTTCCCACTTGTGTAATTAAGTTTTGCTACTTGAATTACTAAATAAATTTTCTCTATCTAAAGGTGCATTTCGTAATTAAGTTTCACTACTTAACTTACCAGTTCAGTATGTATGTTTAAATACATAATATACATCAATCTACTAATACACAGAAGTAGAATATCATCAAGTATATATTTCACACACAATATATATATACTAAATATCAGTCATTATTATTTTGCCCTTTTTATACATGCAAAGGACTCTTGGTTCGGAATGATTCATCGACCCCAAGTAAAAATTGGTTCGGAATGATACATCGACCCCAATTATTTATATACATTATATATATATATATATATATATATATATATATATATATATATATATATATAAAGTTTTTACTTGTAAAGAAGTTTTATTTATATACAAGTCAAAATATTAACTAAGTTCAACAATGTTTAAAGTTTTATTACTTTTACATAATTATAACTAAAAATAAACTAAACATAATCTATAGAATAATGAACCATTTATTTAATTCTTAGCCCTTATTTAGAGAATATTTGCCTTTAACTATACAACTTACACAAATTTAAAACATGTGAAATTTAAGACATGTAATTAAAAAATTTATGATGTATAACTTTATATAATAGCACTGGATTTGACATACTTATTGTTATTATATATACATATATACATAGACGTTTAATTCACATACATTTGTTTTAGTTTATTAACTAAATATTCAAGTTTTACATATAACCTCGATAAGTTACACATTAATCTTCACTTAGTTTAATTAGTTAACTACATTATATATGCAAAGTGATTACTTTATTTATCTATTCTTTACCCCCACTCTCATTTCCTAAGAATATACCTTACGCTATGACAACACCAGAGCCACATCAGGGCAGACTTTTCCAACATACTTTAATTCTGTGGATACTTAATCAAGCAAAGTGATTCATGCGCTTAATATCTCAGTTATTAAGAAAAAACTAATCATTTATAGATTATGAGATAAACGAAAGAAAATATATCTATGTGCAAAGTAAATGATATAGGTGAAATAAAAGACACCATAATGAAACAAAAGACAATATGTATGTGCTTTGGAAACTTTACTACATCCATGGGTGATGAAGGATGTTTATATGGATTGATAGATTGTAAATCGGAGTACATATGCTAAATAATCCTTATAGATACCACATCTCTCTCTCTCTCTCTCTCTCTCTCTATATATATATATATATATATATATATATATATATATATTTCTCTCGATCCATCTCTTTATATCCCCTCTCTATCTCTCTTCCAAAATCATAGCTATGATCGACAATGACAAATAATAAACAAGGATCTATTTATGTTCAATGAGAAACAAGTCAAAAACACCTTGAGTACTACATACCCAAATTAGACATAAACTTAATAGGAACTTGTATTGTTGAATGGTAGACTCTAGAATCAATTTGCATTGTTGAATGCTAGATTGTACACTCAATTTCCATTGTTGTTTTCGCTGGATGATCCTACTATATTGCAACTAACTTCTAAAAAATATTGCATATACTCGAAAAAACAACGCTCCAACCATTCCCCCAAAATTAGCACCAAACCAAACCATTCTAAATAACCAAGATTGAAAAAAGCTCAAAGATCACAACTTATGCCCCCTTGTTATTATTATTATTATTATTATTATTATTATTATTATTATTATTATTATTATTATATATATATATATATATATATATATAATAAGATGGAATGGATTTTGAATTGTCTAAACACAATAACGGTCTAGATCTTGCCACATCTCCCCCTAAAAATGAAGGGCTAAGATTAAATCTTTAACTTTCATTCAAAATTTAAAAATTCTAATTTCCCCCCATATTTCATTTTTCCCCTTTTAATTCCTAAGACAAAAATATCTCTCTTCTTTGTTCTCTCACCTCACTCCCTCTCACCGCTTCTCTCCACTTCTGTCACAAAGAGGTACTCTCTCTCTCTCTCTCTCTCTCTCTCTCTCTCGAATTCATTTCTTTACCCGAACTCTCATGCACACGCAAACGCACACACATTTGATTTCTCTTCTTTAATTTTGATTTTAGGGTTTTGATAACCATTTTGTAAATTTTTGTAACTTTTATAGTTTTTGGAACACGGATTTGATTCTAGGGTTTTAGGTATTATTATATAACATGAGGGTTTTGTGTATGTATTGATTTTAGGGATTTTGGTAACCAATTTGAAATTTTTTGTAACTCTTACGATTTTTGAAATATGAATTTGAGTTTATGGTTTTGACTTGAAATTTTGGTGGGTGGGGTTTGAATTAGCTTTTTCGGTGCTTCCTACTTTTGTTTTTAATGAAGAATTGTATTTTTATTTATTACTCAGTGATTCATGGTGTTTTATTAATGAGGGTGATCAAAAGTTTGATTATTCAGTGCTTCAACCAGTGGCTCGCCAAGAAATTAGTGTTTGTTTTACACCATAAGAAGGAAAGATATAAAGTACATTTTTAGTTATTGGTGAAAGATTTAGGATTAATTCATGAGTTTTTATCTTTATGTTGTTGTTTTGAAGAAAATATATTTGATTATTCATCATTAATTCACATGTTTTATAGTGTTTCCACCACTGAACCTACTATTCGGCATGGATGAAAAGAGGTAAGGCTTCAAAAAGTAAGATGTCTTTCATTCTTCTTTTTTGAATGAGATAAACACCTCACTTGCTGCACATATATAGTCATAAGATGATTCTAACCAAATAATTTCAATTTAATTATTTTTAGTTACTAAAATTCTGGACAATACTTGATTTGCCCCAAATTTGTATTTTTCTTTTTTATTGGAGTAAAATCCAAACCTGAAACTGTTTTTAATGGATGTTTAATATTATTATTGGTAGTTTATGCTTATATGTTCCTCTCATTTTCCCCTTCACTTTATTTTGATGTTTCTTGGTTGATTTGATTGCAATTTCTATGACATTGTAATGAATGAATAAGTTGTAAGAGTTGTTTCTATTTGATAAAATTCTATAACCAGGATTGGTGTTTGAATAAGGATTGGTGTTTGATAAAATTCCTAGAAGAGATTTTTTACAACCGTATCTTTGTTTTGAATTGTGTGCTTTTATAAGCATCTTCAGATTTTTTTCCTTTTCTTTTCTATTTGATAACAAATTCTTAATGGTTTTATCAAGCAACATGATATTTTTTATAATTTCATACTTGAGCATACATATTGCTAGGATTGTTTTGAGTTTGAAGGCATGTAACGGAGAAAGAAAATATGACAGGAGGAATGAGGATCACTTGGTTGGGTGATCAATAGTTTCACACTTTTCTTTCTCTATTAAATTCGTTGAGTCAAGTATGCTCATTTTTTATATTTGTTGGTAATTAGAGCTTGGTATTTATCTTTTAAACCTTGGTATTCATCACATATGGTGTTGTTGATTATGGTCTTATGCTTGGTAGTCATTTTTTCAAGATTTTCACTCTTATGTACACATCTTTTGACATTTGGTAGGTATAAAATCTAAAGCATTGTATTTGTTTAACTTTCCTTAGTTTAATTTTTGTAGCTCCAAAGTGTATAACCAATCTCGATAAGTTTTTTAATATGTGAGTTTTTATCTTTAATAGCCCTCAACCTTAGTTAACTTCAAACAGTCATGTTGGTGAAGTTCTTTTAGCATTATCAAGTTCAATAGGTCGGGTAATCTCTCTATGGATAGGTAGTAACTCATGCATAAAAGTTCTAAGGATTCTAATTTGCCTAGGTCTTGAATCTCAAGTATCTCAGTTGATGCAAAAATATTTAATTTTTTTTCAATTTTTCATATTTGACAGTAATCTGTCTAGGGATTCATAAAAACTCACATTTAAAACTTCTAAATATTTTGATCTATCGAGGCCTTGAATGTCGATTATCTCCTTGCACCTCTTGGTGTTTAATGTTTTAAATTTTTTCAAGTTTTGCAGAGGTAATCTTTCAATGGAGCAATGGATGTACCCAACAATCCTTCAATGCGATTAGTAGGAGTTGAAGAGACTTCCTGCATTCATAGTCAATATTTATTCTTACATTTTCAATGCTTCTTTTGAATCTCATACTTTAGTCATCCCACGTGTAAACTATACATTTCTTAACATTATGTCAAATTCTTCATAGGGGCAGATGCTACAATCTCATTAAAACACCCATCAAAACAAAATACGGGGTGGTTAATTCTCTCTTGATTTGAAGTGCCTATTGATGGTTACTTTGAGGTAACTTAGATTTTTTTTGTTTGTAAAATAATTGAATGAAAATTGGAGTATTTGATAGATGATCAGTTATTGTTACTAATTATATTTAATCAAACAAACTTTTTCCGCGCAGGATTCTTGGAGTGCTCGAGTATCATTTGCATGCCCTATTTGCATGTAGTAATTTGCTACTCAAACTTTTACATGCATCCCAAAGATATACACACCTCATTGCACGACCTATCTCTCTCTCTCTCTCTACTCTTTCCACTTTTTGTCTGAGCATCGCGCACTAACTCTCCAACAACAATGGTATTTTTCATCTTGCATGTTTAATTTCTTATGTATTTGGTTTTATTTTGCAGATTTGATGCCAAGACTTAGTTTTTTTTAACATCAATCCCCATTAGTAGCTATAACCTAAATGGGTTTTTTTGGTGCTAACTTTTTATGATTTGGTTCGGTTTTAGTTTTAGTGTTACTGTTGGTCTGAACTCTATTTTATAGGTATAACAATTTTTATTTCCATTTTATAGGTATGATTTCTCTCTTTCTTGGGGTGTTTGGATTTGATCTGTGGGGACTTTACCTCGAAATAATTTTTTTAGTTTAAAATTAGATTTCTGAAAGGTTTGATATGCGAGGTTTTTAGTTCAAAATACATTTTCTATGATCTTTGAGTTGGTTGTTGCATCTATACTCTTAATTGGGTCTTTCATTTTGGTCTTGATGTTCAGAAGATACATGTGGGGTTCCAAATTAAAGTTTGGATATCTCAGGTAGTGCCTTCCCTACCCTTTCTTTCCATGAGGCACGAAACAGGTAAATAGATCTATTGATTTCTGTAAATTTGTTGGTTTTCATTTTTGATTGGTTTCTATTTTCTGCACCATCTAAACTCTGTTACTTCTAAAAATATTCACACGTTCTGACTATGTAAGTGTAGGTACTGATTTTGTGGACCTCTCATTGGACTCAAATTATTCCTTCCTCCGTATTAATGATTTTTATATATATGCTCTATTAAAGTATTCTTGATGTAAGTTTAGGTACTAATAGATCATAAATAACACTCGCATATATTAGGAATTCATAGTTACCCATGCTTGGAATTCCATTAGAAACTTTGGCAATGTCATGTTCTCTTATTCTCATATATGGCGTATCTCATCGGGTCTTGGCAAATTGCCAAATTTTTATTATTTTTATTGCCCAATTTTTATTGCCCAAACTTTAGCAAATCGCCCAATTTTTTTTTATCATGTTTACTTACATGTTGAACTAATTTAGGCAATCCGGTTATTGAATCTTGAATCGAAGGGTTGAGTGTGTTAAAAAGGGAATTGAGGTAACTTCTTCCATAATTGGATTAGATCTACTCCAAGTCCCATGTATTTTGGGCAGGTGATTTATTATAACTGGAAAAGGAAGAATATATATTTAACTATAAGGGGGGTGATTGTTTATTTGTTCATGTTCAAGGAGGTATTCGTGATATTTTTTTTCTTTTGGTTTGGACACGTCTTTCTTTTAGTAGTATAATGTTTCGTGCCATTGTTTACGTTGTACAGACACACACACACACACGCGCCCCCTTCCCCGTCCCCTCCCCCCTTCCCCACTCATACACGTGCACACGCACACACACACGCACACACACACGCACACACACATGCACACACGCGCATGGCATATATGCTGCAATATGCATATATGAAGGCAGCATATATGCAGGCAGCATATATGCATATGCAGGCCTGCTTATGTTGACGATTTTTCCAGTTTATTCCGTTGAAGACATTGTAGGATTGCAGTCCCGAAGGGACTCCTGGTGCGCCTAAGCCCCTTGAACAGACAGAAATGTCCAGTCATGAGTTGCGGCGGGCCTGTGGTTGTGTCATTTCCTTGGTGAGGGCCTGAAGCTGCTGTACAGGGATTTTCTACCCTTCATAGCGTGCGGTGGATCCCTGCCTTTGTCATGTTGACTTCCCACGTTGAGTTCTCTAACTTGCTTCTGCAAAGCATCACATTGCGCCTCCATTGATGCATATAACTCATGCATCTGTTCTACAATTGATGGAGATTCATCCACCTTAAGTGGTTCTTTTTGGACCCAGTCTACTACGAAAACAAACATAATGGTGTACTTTGAGTTGTTTTTTCTCCTGATTTTAGGTTTCAAGTGCAATTTTGGTTTTTTAGTCCTGATTTTGATTTTTTTTAGTTTTGCATATCTGAATTTAAAGTTTCTTTGTAAATTTGGTACTTATAAATCTCAATTGTTTTATTTCAAGTTCTTTGTGATTTTCTAATTGGTGGTACTTATTGTTAACACTGTTACTAATTCTCATGTGTGCTTAGTTAAAAGTTTTTATTGTTAAAACTGTTTCAAAACAATATATGCTTCGTTGAATTCGATAATTGGTGGTACTTATGATTCTTATGATCCGACAATGCAGCCCCTCCTATGCATCCCTGACTTTCAACCTTCTCTATAAGTATGCATTGGGTTTGATATTAACTTTAAGACCAAGGTCCTTCTCTGGTGGAGCGACATAAGAGTTATTGAGATACTTCTTACATGTAAACTAACAAAAGGTAATTGGTAATTTGTTCCAACATTAAAGATTTGTTTGAAGGCAAATCTATGCTTGGTCCCATAATGTTGAATTAAGTTGAAATTCAGTAATGTTCAATAATGTTCTTTATTAAGTTTGGCATAATGGATATTAAACATTTGTTGACCTTATGTTATAACAACGCCCTTTCTTACCTGCCTTACTTACCTGCCTACTGTCACAGGAACATGCCCGCACTATGCGTTGAGGAAGTCCAACAGATGGTGGTCAAATACCACGACACATACATTTTGAGTAAGTCCCACATAAAGAATAAATTCATATTCTCCTTTCCTGACCTTCTAGCTCCCATCTCCGAATTTGGGATTTTTTTTTATATTGTTGGATTTGTTGTTATCCCTTAAATAGGGTGGATAGTCCAATAAACAAAGGATATTATGCCCAATTTTTTAAAAAAATTTACACTTTGTTTTTTTGAGACACAGTGAATTTGATTTATCAATATTATATATTTCATTTTATATGTGAATATTTTTGATGAATTTAGACAATTTGGATGTTGGACTATTTTTTATTTGTTAAGCAGGGTGAATAGTTCCATAAACAAAGGAGATTATGCCAAATGTTTTTAAAAATTTGACACTTTATTTTTTCTAGACACAATGTGAATTCGATGGATGAATATTGTATATTTCGTATTATATGTGAATTTATTTGATGAATTTAGACTATTTGAATGTTATTGGACTATTTGTTGTTTGTTAAGCATGGTGAATAGTCCTATAAATACGAAATATTATGGTCAATTATTTTAATATTACACTTGGAAATTTTTGCGCTTTGTTATTACGTACTTTGAAAAATTCTCGCCATTTCGCGATTACGTACTTTCGAAATTTTGCCGTGCCTTCAGGCATGGGTATCCGCAAGTATATATATATGTATATATTGGTGACAACATTACCAAAAATTATGAAAATACTTTCAATATCCCCCTGTATAAACATAAAGCTAACATTAATGTGATTAGTCCTCCCGTGATGAGCTTGTCTCATCACTAAATGGACAACACATGGGCTATCGTGATTCATATCAACATAATCTTACACATTCCTTAAAAAAAACTTAAACACGTATATCCTATTCTATTTCTTTTTTCGCTTCTATGTACTCTGTCTCTATAATGTAAACTGCAATAGTCCCATAAAACATCCACAAGCCAATGTAAATACATATCTAATAGTAGGTCAGACCTCAAGAAAGACATGATTACATCAAAATTACAAACTTGAACATATGGCATGTTAACTCCTTGTTACATTAAATCCAAATACATACACCTCTATATATATCATAAAACCTAATTTATCGTGCGTTAATGTAGTTTCCGAATTTTACATATATTAGACCACTATGCTCACTACATAAGTATTGTTAAGCCAATTGCAAAACATGTAACACATACCCTTCCTTTATCTTAGTGTTACACAAGTTTTAATCTAAAACTCCATCCTAGCTAATCCTTCATCTTGTTAATATCTACCATTATCGAGAAACATAACCAATATAGGATAAAGTATATAAAAGTGTGATGTATTTGTGTTTGTGAAATAAAAAAATGATTTAAATCACTCCATGTGAAATTTTGATTCAATATAAACATCCCATATTAGTGTACCACTATCAAGGTGATTATTTCAACATTTATTAATATTTCCTAAAAGTTTTGACATTATTTTTCTTACCAACAACTTTATATCCCTTTGGTTACACATAAAAATATCTTCATGTAGATCCATATGCAAGAATGTCATTTTGATATAGATTTGTTAAACCTCTCACTAAAATTGTCTTGCCATATCATATAACATTTTAAGTATATTTACCTTTATTGTAACCCACAACTTATCATTGTGAAAAATCCTTATCCATCGACCTTGCCTTGCATTGCTAAAACATAAATAACCCCATTTTTCTTAACAAACATTTATTTTCATTTAATATACTTATTTCCCTCAGGCAAACTAAAAAGGATATCAACTTTGGTTTTTATGAAGATATTAAAGCTCGTACATAATGGTTATCTTCCAATTATTATAATGATTAATAATCATTGCCTTCCATTATTGATACGGTTCATCACCATAAACCATGAATGTGTAATCTATGCTATCGTTGAATTCATATATTTTTTAAGTTGGTTTACAAACTAGTGGTTCAGATTATCTTGCCAAATATGGTTGTTTTTGTTAAATACATGTATTACATGAAAATGATGTGGTAGTGAATCAATAAAGGTATACCCATGTTTGAATATTCAATATTCTATATCCTTAGGTAAATACTTCTAGAACTACTTAATTAATTTACTCAATTGGAATAAAGAGCCATAAGCACATAACATTACATATAATATACTACTTAACATAGATATTGTGTATAAACAATTTCTATAAAGGAAACAATACAATTTCACATTTAAAATATCCAATTGCAATTATTATACGCGTATATTTTTTCTAATGGAAAATTTATATTTTGAATGTCACTAAAGTATTCTAGAACTAACATAATTGATTAGTCATGGATATTGCATTTATTATCCTTTATTCTTTCACATTACGTAAATCTGTATTCATTAATTCCTTTATTTAAGCTCTTATTAATCTGTATAAACTCTATTATTGATGTTTAAATGTTTTCAAGGCTTATTGGGCTTTTACAAATAATGGGGATGCATAGTGTGAAGTTGGATTCATTTTAGGAAATTGAATCACAAGGTTAAACTTCAAGGGCATTTTTTTTATTTTATACATTGGAATTTAGACTTTGATATTTCATAGTTTTTTATCTTGTAAATTATCTTTGCATGGTCGTTAACCACGTGTTATTCTGAATCTACATGATGGAGTTATGATTTTTTTTCTCATGAGACGTGTCATGAAGGCTAAACCCGTCAAGCGATCGATGAAAGATCGATCATCTAATTGTGAAATTAAGGCATATATTTTGAAGACCATACCCATTGATTGATTGATCGATGGATCCGATACCCATTTCCCAATCTTTTAATTTTTTTATCCATTATTCATTTTATTCTGTAATTAACTTTAAATATCAAGTAGTTTGCTAGTTTTATGGCTTCTTAATCATTATTCTAGAGATTATTTTTGGCCTCTTCGCTTGTAATCTTCTGTCTCCTAGGGTTTGCATTATCAATGGGTATTATTACTATTCATCATTTTCTTCCATTATCAATGCTTTCTTAGATCAATTTCCTTGCTTTGTATCATGGAGTTGTTTCCAATACATGTAACTTAGTTGTTTTCATTTCTCTCATTTTCTTTCATTTCATTGTTGTATTTAACATTAAAATTCTTTTTAGATAATTAATTTAGGTCAATATTGATGAATCTACCATAAGTTATTTGGAAACTTTGCTATGGTATAATGTTTGGAAGGTTTTGATGGGTCAAATGTGTTTTGAAATTAGACATTGGTGTAACACCCCGCCTAATTAAATACCGGGTGGCCAGTCACATACCAAATTAAAACAGAATATACAGTTGGCTCATTCTTAGCATCACTGTCGAAAACATTTACAACTCACCCAATACCCAATCAAGATGGTGTTAAAAACTTTCCAAATCTAAATTTCAACAAAAACATTTTTAGTTTAAGAATAACACTACACACTTTATTCTACAAAACTGGTAACACAATAATAACACAAAAGAATTTAAGTGCAACTGGAATAAACATTCCCAAATAAGATAAATCCTTTACAATAATTCCAACAATGTTAAATGTATTAAAAAGTCTAGAATACAATAGAATTTGACCTCGATAGAAAAGATAACTGAATCCTTTGGGAGACATGCCCTAACTAAGAATACTGTGAATCAAAAGATGAAAAGCGTATAAGAAAAACTTCCATAGCTCCATAGCTCGTCACAATCAACTATGGTTGGCGTCCCTATTGCTGGACACCTGATATATAGAGATACAATAGAAGAGAAAATATGCAAGGAAACGGGTCAGAGCCCGAATGTGTAGAGTATTTTTAAAACAACAAGTATTTAACAAGTGCAATAAAGCATTTATTATGTACATGTTAGATCCAACTCTCACTTGCAAATTCTCACCTCTCAACTAGAGTGCACACTTAACGTTTCCTATTAACCTCCTAGTTAATGGTTCCTCTTTTCTAGTCTCCATATTATAATTCCATTCCCATATCATAATTCCCGTATGTCCCATACCATACGTCACACTATTATCCATTTACATTTCTACTTTATGATTGAGTTTCTCATTAACATGAATCATTATTCATTAATCTGAATCATTTCTCATTAACATGACTTAAGCTTTTCCAATTCTAAAAGCATAAACATTTATTAACTAAATTCCATTAACATATTTTATTCACCGGTATCTACAATTATCACCGTAGATAGATCTAACCACAATATATCCATTTAATCATTTAATTCATTATATATATATTCATATATAATACGGCACCCCGAGTCACAGTTGCGGTGCAATGCATTACTCGGCTATCATGTCCCATCATCGCAGGTCGCCGAATAGGGGACTACAGGTTCGGTAAGATTCCACGAACCACAAACAACAACAAACAAATTGGAGGCGAACATAGTTCTCGTATCCATGGGTCACGCACATACCTACGTACCCATAGTCAACGGACTTATCAACTCCCCGATAAGTCTTTCTTAGACCTATGTTCTCGAGCGACAAATCAAAGATCCCATGGATTCATCAGGATATGACTGCCCTCACGCGTAAACCTCCCACCGATAGCAAGTAAGCTACGTATGTCATACACATGAATTATCAATCAATCAAATAGGTATTATCATACCTACAATATAATATCAATAAGGTAATTATCACTACCCTAAGATATTTCCCATACGTAGCATTATATCTCTTTTAAAATATCATATCTATACTTCATAAATTAATTATCCTCGCAGCCTATAACATCTCTCCACTACCGACGTCGTTAAGTTTCATGCGTGGAGCGTCTCGCAAAGCGAAATCCAAACAAGGAACCCCTCCAATACACTACTACTTAACTTTGTCAATCGAGGAGGTCCGAAAACTTAAACTATACGATCGGGATAACCTCATAACCTCTTTCAACCAAATGTATTCTAAGCTCCCATCTCATAAGATTCAAATAGGATTTTCCTCAACATATATTTAGTAAGAAGTCATTAATTTCCTACTGGTCCATAACATCATTCCCCCGAACTACTACGAGTTTAGTTCTTTTTTTTTTTATTTAAGGTTAAAACCGATAGTTTTCAAATCTCTTATAAACACATATTCTTTCACTTAGGATGAAACCCTCTTGTAAACTTAAGGATACCCAGGTGTTATATCAAATCACCCCTACTCGTCCTATCATAATTCCTCATACATCCCTATTTGGAATTTAACAAATAAATCTAGAAACCCAAATTCATTTTCGGGGTTTCTAAACTACCCCAAAAATTATCCCGAACATCTACGACATTAATTGTAGCCGTAATTTTTCCAATTTCCTATTTGATTTTCGAGTTGATGATTTCAACCCGGAGCTGTCATCTTGTAAAAATCATATCAAATCGTAGAAAAATCAAAAAAATACGCGGTTAGCGCCCGCGCGACCGTATCAAAAAGATTTACAACTTTCATGTTTTGGCCGAAAGCTAAATCATTTATCTTCTTGGCCGAAAATGACTCCAAAGGCTACGGGTTACTATTCATTATCTCTCCCAAAATCCCAAACTCCATTTTTCTCCATTTTTACACATTCAAACCTTCATATTAACCTCCAAAATGAGTTATGATTATTTCTACATGATATATCAACATATATGAATGATTTTCAATACTCTAAACATCTTAGTATCATCAAGGGATTGGATAAAAAAAAACATGTTTATCTCCTTATTTCTAGAATTTATCAATATATCATCTTCAAGAACACATCAATGGTATTTCAGATTTTTCTTCAACATATTCATGACTATTTCATGGATTAATATCATCCTAAAACATGAGTTAGATTCCTATATCATTTCAGTTTTCCAGAAATCCATTTAATACTCCATTATTTCTTCCAAACAATAATAATCTTCTCTTTTCATATTAGTCTAACATGGACAATATACAAACTTAAATTGCCATTATCAAACACTTTCCTTTCTTGTAGGTCTGATCCTTTGGTGTAGTATATTTCAGTTGGTTGTCCCTTCTCCGGTCAAACTCCAGTGGTGGTTGGTGGTGGTGAACCTTGGTTCTTGTTCTTCTCCTTCTCAAGTGACTTTTCCCTTCCCAAACACTCTTACACTCTCTCTAGGAAGATGGCTGCTCTTATTTGTGAAGAGGAGATGAATAACCCCCATACACTTAATCTACCAATACTTATAATAGTTCCAAATCCGTAATCACTATTCATCCCCCCTAGAAAAATGACCAAAATACCCTTTCAGGTTGTCTATTCATTTCCAAATGACCCGAGACTCAAAATTAACATCCAAATAGACTTTTCTGACTATTTCGAACCTTCCGGACACAACTACGCAGTCGAAATGACTATTAGATCGATAGAAAATAAATTTCCTTTTTAATTTAATAAACTAGTCCGGACACGTCCCATACCGCGTCTGACTAAAAAATATAAATTACCGAATTTATATCATACAGTCATATCAATGACATCACATTTCATATATTACCTAAATATCTTCAAGTAATATTCAGGATCATCCATTTTAATATCCACCGTCCGGATAAACCCGAATGAATTAATTAATAATAAAATCTAATTAATCCATTAATTTAAAATATAACCCATTTTAAAAGTCATTAAAATTACGGGGTATTACAATTGGGACCTTAATAAATGATATCATGTGTCTTTTATATTTGCAATATTTGTATGAAAATTCATTTTATATGAAAATTCATTCATATTGTTGACACCAAACTCAAATTTAGGCTTTCATGAAGATTTAGGGAGTGATACCCTAAGTGTTTAATTGTTTTCCCAAATGGGTTTTAAACTTTGAAAATTCTTCTCTTTTCCTGTAACCATATATCTCAAGTATTTTTATGGAGGTGGAAATGATTCTCAATATATAGTTTCTTTTCATGTTAATTACTTTAGTCAAATATCTGTCTAGTGCTAATTTTAGTATAAAATACTTTTAAAACAAAAATAAGCATTCACATCTTTATATTAGAATCAATAAATAGATTCAAGTCTAAGCTTGTTCTCTATGGATTTGATACCCAGACTAGACGCTATACTCCCATAGAGTGTACTTGAATTTTAGGTTTTTATATTGAGGTGGTAAACCAACGACAATGGCCAATGTCCTTACACGACCACTATGCTTTTATCCCCATGAATAGTAATGGTAACAAAAAGTTCAAAAGTTCGAGCGTTCCTATATAATACAAAGATCCAAAATAACTATACTCTTTTTTTTTGTCATAATCTACAATAAAGATAAATAATAATCTTACGAGAATAAACCTAAATTTTGTATCTTGTGATTGTTTAAGATAACATGGTATATTACTCATCCTATTACGAAAAAAATAACTAGTGAAAAACACTAAAATAATAATCTCTAAGGAATAAGATCCATAATAGTATCAATGACAACAACCTCAACCGGGTTAGACATAACAAATCACATAAATATTTATGACTTGTGCTATAGGTAAATGATATATAATAAACAACATATTAATATCACTATTTTTTTACTTTCTCCATAAAATAATAAACTAATTTTAAGCCCCATATTACTATCACTATTATTATTTAATCTTTGTATAATCAAATTAGCACAAAGGAATGTTGCACTTATCTTTGCATTTTTACCTTTGATCACATGTTATGGGTTTAACCTCTTAGAGCATGATTGAGTCTTGTCATGATATACCACAACCTATTCATGCACCATTCCTTAAAACACATAAATTAAATCAAGTTCAAACAATTCCTTCAAAACTTAATGTATTTTATCAATTACACACACATAAATAAATATAATGAAATATCTCCATATGTGGAAACATATATAACGTCCTCATTTATTGTTAAAGAGAATATAAGAGGAAAAAAATGCAATCTCTAAACTAGCTTCCTAAGCTCCTCAATGATGAAGAATCTTAATTTTGAGACACTTACACATTATCCATGATATCCTCTCAAGAAGGTCACAAAATATTATAGAAAAAATCTATCTTAACAAATAAAAACCTAATTAACCAAGTCAAGTTATAAGGTACTTCCCTTTTGAGACATCTCATAAAATATTCAAATGTTTTCCAATTATTCTTAAATCACCTCTAGGTTGATGTTAATCATATATTTAGTAACCCCCTAAATAATCTTGTGGAGTAACGTCCTATTTCTTATCCATTTCCATTTTCTCACCCTTTACCTTTCTCCCCAAATAGTTGGTACTTGCTCAATTAAATTGAGGGACTTTTTATGAAGATAGCCATATAATTAAGGGTTATTAGCACTCTACTCTCGCGAAGCTTATACCCTTCGACACTTTAGACCCTAAACTATACAAACGGACACATAAAACCCTCAAATTTGATAGTTAGTCACTTTGGTCCAAAACTTAACGGACTGTTAAGTTTTTTTAAGTGAAAAACATATTTTTTTATTTAGTTTATTAGTTAAATTCTTTAAAAAATCATAAATTTTTATATAAAATTTAGAAAATTAAGAAAAAAGATCTCAAAACTCACGTCGTTGCGTAAATGCTTTTTATATATAAATTTGTTAAATTTAACATACGAATGGAATATTTTTTTTTATATTTGGCCTTTGTATTAGTTAAAGGTCGTGTAATACTACATTACTTACCAAAATTTGGTTCATTTTTTTTAATTTACTTACATGTTTCTATTTCTGATACCAGTTTGTTGGTCCCACTTTTTTAAATTTATCAAACCAACTTTCCTTAAGGATGATGAAACACTTTCTCTTTTGAAAAACTCCTTTTCAAATGTTATGTGCACCAATTTTAACTTAACCAAATTTTATCTTGATTAATCCTAAACAGGCATCTGGTGATTAAAGCAAGTAAAGTGAGGAATAAAATGCTCACAATGCCGGATGTACGGGAAAGCACAAAAGGAAAAAACCTTGGATGGCCCAAGCCAAACAATTACTAGGAATGTGGAATTACAAGAAACAGACACAAGTCTTACACAACGACTCGATTGCCACGATACTTGACGCTCTTCTTATCTTCAACCACTCCACTCATAGTGCCCACGCAGAAAGTCCTTCTTTCATGATGCTCATCCACAACACGCGCGTTCACGTATGTCTTAGTGTCAACCGATATGGCTTGTAACGTCTACGGAATCGAAACACGAACTCCTTCGCTTCTTCTCTGTAAAACCCAATAAAGTTCTACTTTGAACGAACTCCTTTTGGTGCAACCAAAGATAACAATAGCATATTTGAATCAAAACTCAAATACTTGAAACTCTAAGGATGTATTTGTCTCTAGAAAACCTTAAAAAAACTATATTCAGAAACGTACTATTATGAAAACTATTTTTGGGACTGCACACCCTCGAAATTCTGATTGGAAAGATGACGTTTATATTTTTCTTGAGTCGACAACTCGTTCAAGCGACTGTGGACTTTCTCTCGAATGATATGCACATGTCATTCGAATGACACATCATCTCACTCGAATAACTGGTCAGGTCATTTGAGCGACACAACAGATTATAGTTTATTTTAAATCCAACTCTAGTTCGTCCTTATCAAAATAAAATGAAGTGTAAACCATTTCAAACAATTTAAAAATATCTCTTTAATAAAATAAGATCCTTAATCCTATAAAAATATATTTCAAGTCTCATTAACATTACGTAATCATACTCGTGTGATTTCAAAATGCAATTAAACTTGAAGACGAACCATGCACCATAAACCGACATGATAAATCCTTGAAGCTTTTTCGCAATGTCTTCAATTATCTTCAATACGTTATAGTTTGAGTGGGATCGTGAGAATACAAATCTACCTATGACTCAAATGTGTTTTGTTCCGAAAATAAGTCAAAACTATACAACGGACTAAATTGGAAATTTTGTCTTTAAAAATCTCTCCCTTTGACTATTCTGGGACAAAACCAACAATGAAATTTCTAAGCCGTATGACGCCTAAATCTCATCCAATAAACCAAAAATAAAAAATTATAGGATAAGACTAGTAAATGATGGTTCAATAAGCATGAACTGTCTGAATGTGACGTAGTCTTGAAATCTCAAATCTCTTAAGAATACATACATACATGAAATCGACAAATACCTAGTGAAGTATGGAGGAACAAATGATATAAACCAATATGTAAAATCAAATCCAAATCATTTATTATATGAACAAAACATGATATCAATATGTAAAAAACATTTAAATTCGGATAACAATATGTACAGATCCAAAAACAACATGATACCAATTTGTGTAAACCAATAAATATAATCATGAAAGCATATGATCATAAACATGATACCAATAAGTAATGAAACAATTGTATTTTCTCATCAAACAAACTCTCCCCCTACATCACATACCCCTCGCTCCCCTTTTTGTCTCGAATAGACAACCCAGTGAAAAGATAAACATATCTAGAATGTGATAAATCAATGAAGTATATCTAGATATTAATCAAAAAACCAGCTAATAATAATCAACAATATTAAATCTGTACCTAGCAACCAGTAATCACACAAAAAAAATCATCAATCTAAGTAGGTGTGACTAAACGAACATAATGCAGTAAAATATGATCAGTGAACTGCATAACATAAACCCAAAGCGACCCAACAGCACCAAAAATATGTCAATATCAACCAGGGTACTGAAACAGAATTCCAGAGATGTTTCTCAAATGAGACAATCTCGTCGCTCGAACGATAGAGGCTTCTAGTGAGAAAGACTTCACACGACATTTGTTTCTCGCTCGAACGAGAAACTCAAATTCTCACATCTAGTACATAAAATCAAATAGTTTCGCCCAGTGAAAAAATTTCTTGAAAAAACTAATTAGAAGAGGAAGAAAAATACTAAAAAGTAACGAAAATAATAAAAATAATATGAGTTACATGCTAACATAGTACTGATGTGCTCAAGCATGAACATGGAATGTATGGTCGTGAACTACAACAAATGAATCACAATTCTAGCAAATCGAAACGATCAAGAAGCTCTAATTTATAGCTATAAATCATCAAACTTTATCTTAGACATATATGACATTTAAAGTGCGAGCTTAATGAACTAAACAAACATCATGCACACAAATCCGGAGTTTTGATGATTCTACAAATAATAGCGTCATGACACGATTTTTCAACTTTAGAATTCTTCATGCAAACCCGTTTAATTATCCATCTAAACTCCCTCAAATATATCATATTTTTCTTTTGAATGAACATAAACAAATTTGGCCGATTTTGGCATATGATTCTTTTTATTACCTTTAATTTTTTTCGAGCTCTTTTAAACTGTGGCTTTCACGACGAGTCAATTTTACACTCCCGCAGCCCTTTTTGTGAACACTCATCAGTTTTTCAATTTTATTCCTCACTGTAAACGGTTCTTTCATGAACACCTCCTCCTTAAGGCTACTCAAGCATAGATGATCAAATTGAGATAAGAAAGTCTCACCAAACTCAAATATGCAAGAGTAGTAAAGCATCCATATAAACTCGTGAATGAGTGCAAAAATGGCATAAAAACAAAGTCGAATAAAAATTAATATCAACTTCACCCCATAATACAATGGTTAATATCATTTTAAGCATCAATAATTATGACCAAAGGTTCTAGCCATGTGGATAATGAAAGGAAACCAATATGCCACATCAAACATGTAAACTCATGACACAAAAGAACCGAAATCTTTTTGGCTTTTTTAACTTATTTTGACTCAAATAAAAGCAAAATCTTTTTGTGTTTTTCTCCAAAATATTTAAAACCAAAATTCTTTTTGTATTTTTTCAAAAATTTTATTGAAAACAAAATCTTTTTTTATTTTTTAAATAATACTCAATAAATGAAAAATGTAATACAAAATGATACATATGTCGTAATACTAGCAAGATATAAACCGTGATGCAAAGACTAGCGTATGACAAACATGGTAACACAATCATCCATTAGATCTATCTTGTGAAGAATCAAGTGCAACCAAATGAGATCCATGAAGTTTTAGTCCTAAAGCCTCTAAGTCCAATTTTCTAATCAAAGCATGTGTGACATAACACATGGGGTTTTGGGAACCGAAACGACTTTATTCCTCAACTTCCTAGGAGCATTACTAAGGTCATAGAAAAAATGTCTAAGATAACCTTCCCTACCGCAATGGGAACAAGTGTAAACACGACGGGAATAATTACCAAAATGTCAACCTTTCCTCATGTACCTAGTGGGATCTCTCACACTATTGGTATTGGCTTTGGGAATGAGAACAACTCTCTCGTCGTAGCCAATACCAAACCTATCTCTATTGATTTAGACGGTGCCTAACATCCTCTCCAACTTCTCCGACCTAGATTCCATGTTAAAATTAACATTACTCGAGTCTTTCAACTTTTCCTCTAACTCACAAATCCTAGACTCAAGCACGCGCCTAGAGTCCTCAAACTCTAGCACCTACTTTTTTAATGCCTCCATCAAATCACGAAGTCTATCTCTCTCTTTTTCTACGTACTCTAGCTTCTCCCTACGCTTATTCTCCCATGCCCTAATATCCTCAATCAAAACATCATTATTTTCTACGGCACGCTCATTCAACCTAGCTTACAATTTAGAGTTTGCCTTTTTCACCTTCACTGCCTCGGCATACAACTCATTAAATGCAACTTGCAACTATTTCACACCAATCTCCTCATCATTACTCTCTTCACCCTCACACACTAGTGATTTACTCTCAACTGCCTCAGAAGTGTCATGACATGAGTATCTTTGAGGAAAGATATATCTCCGTCGCTCACACGACATGCCCTAAACGTAACAAAGTTACCCTCAATGGGGGAAATTTATCCCTCTTTCGGTTCACTATCACTTAAGGTGGCATTATATGCAATCGGTTTCTTTCCTTATTTCTTAATTCTAGTGGGACACTCGATAATCTTGTGACTATACCCCTCACACCCAAAGCACTTATTAGACTCATCACTCATCACTCTTAGCTTTCTCACTCTTGTCCTTAGGGGTGGAATCTACCTTATTGTTCTTGAATTTCTCAAATCTTTTGGCATCTTTTGATTAATTTTGAAATGTAAGAAATTTTTTGAACTTTTTTGCCAACAAGGCAACATCCTCAAAATCGGAATCGGAGTCATCATCTGAAAGTTTATTCTCCTCTTTTCGGTCTTTCAAAGCATTGTCCTTTTCTTTCTTTGGCTCTTGATTGGAGGTAAACATATTGAGTTCATAGGTTTGAAGGTAACCTACAATCTCATCATGTTTTGTCGACTCTAGAATACCAAGGGAATTCAAAATGGCCACCTTTGCGTCAAACCTCTTAGGTAACGACCTTAAGATTTTCCTTACGACTCGGTTATTGGGTACCTTCTCTCCTAGGTTAAACAACTCATTTACAACAATGGATAACCTAGCGTAGAACTCATTAAATGTCTCACTCTCTAACATCTTAATCGTCTCAAATTGTGTAGTGGGGTTTTGCAACTTGGATTCCCTAATTGTGCTCGTGCCCTCATGAGTGAGTGAAGTGTATTTTAAGCCTCTTTTGATGTTTCACAAGTCATGATTCTATTATACTCTTCACGTGTGACATGTTAGTAAATAATGTGAAGACCTTTAGAGTAGTAAAGTGAAAGACTATGTTCAGCCTCAGTCCATGACTCAACGGGTTTGAAACTAGTGGACTCACCCTCTCGTGTAACTGGTGGTGTCCAACCCTTTACAACCGCTAACCAAAAATGCTCATATATGGATTTCAAGACACTTCTCATTCCCATCTTCCAATAAGCATAGTTAGTACCATAAAAAACAGGAGTACGAAAAATGTCATAATTTCCAAAATTCATCCTTAAAAGAAAAAAAGGGATCAACACAATAAAAATATATTTCTAGCTCTGATACAATTTGTAGGTCCCACTTTTTTAAATTTATCAAATTAACTTTGATTAAGGATGATGAAACAATTTCTCTTTTAAAAACTATTTTCCAAAGTTTATGTGCACCAATTTTAACTTAACCGAATTTTATCTTGATTAATCCTAAACAAACATCTATTGATTAAAGAAAGTAAAGTAAGGAAAAAATACTCACAATGCCGGATGTACGAGGAAACCACAAAGGAAATAACCATGAACGTCCCAAGCCAGACAATCACTATGAATGTGGAATTACAAGGAACAGACACAAGTCTTAAACAAAGAATCGATCCCCATGAGCCTTGATGCTCTTTTGATCTCCAACCACTCCTGTCATAGGGCCCACACATAAAGTCCTTCTTTCACGATGCTCGTCCACAACACATGCATCCACGTATGTCTCGGTGTCCACCGATATGGCTTTTAACGTCTACGAAATCAGAACACGAACTCCTTATCTTCCTTTTCGTAAAAACCAACAAAGTTCTATGTAGAACAAATTCCTCTTGGTGCAACCAAAGAACACAATATCATATGTGAATGAAAACTCGGATCTTTGAAACTCTAGGGATGTATTTGGCTTTAGAAAACCTTAGAAAACTATGTGAAGAAACATACTGTTACTAAACTATTTCTGGACTACACACCCTTAAAATTCTAATTAGAAACACGCCTTTTATATTTTTCTCAGTCGGCAGCTCGTTCAAGGCACTTTGGCCTGCCGCTCAAACGAGATGCACATGTCGTTCGAACGAGTGGTCAGGTCATTTGAGCAACACAACAAATTAAAGTTTATTTTTAATCCAACTCTAATTCGTCCTTATCGGAATAAAACGAAGGGTAAACCATTTGAAACACTTTAAAAACATTTTAAAAATTTTTCTTCAATAAAATAACATCCTTAAAAGTATAAAAATATATTCCGAGTCCCATTAACATTACACATGCATACTTGAGATATCTTAGAATGCAATTAAACTTGAACAAGAAATATGCACCATAAATCGGCATGATAAATCCTTGAAGTTTTGACGCAATGTCTTCAATAATATTCAATATGTCATAGTCTATGTGGAATCCTGACGATAAAAATCTACCTATGACTCAAACGTATTTTGATTGTGGAAAAAGTCAAAACTATACAACGGACTCAATTAGAAATGTTATCGTTACAGTATTTGGTGACCTTTAACAATTGCAAATACCAAAAATACAAAGTATTTCAATTGTATGTCAAATTTAACAAATAAATATATCATCTACGCAACGACACGAGTCCGATGATATTTGTTTCATAATTTTCAAAAAATTTATACAAAACGATATGATTTTTTTAAAGAATCTAACTAATAAATTAAACGAAAAATATGTTTCCCACGAAAAAAACATAACAATCCATTAAGTTTTGGACTAAAGTGACTAACCTAACAAACTTTTGGGTTTTATGTGCCATTTGGTATACTTCAGGAGTTGAAATGAAAAATGGAGTAAACTTAGAGGTTGTGAAGTGCCAAATACTCTATAATTAATTAGATTGTAATGTAAATAAAGAAGAAGGAATTTGAAAATATTAATTGCATCTAATTGAAGTAAAAATGCAAGAAAATTTATATTAAGGAAATGACAAGAATAAAAAATAGAGAATATATGGTTTTGACTCATAACAACAAAAAAACAACCCAATATAGTTCAACATAAGCTACTCCCTTCTCCAATAACTCCTTGTAAGAGAACATTTTACATACTAAAATAAATAATAAACTAAATTAAAGTTCAACTTTATGATTTTAATAGGTTCTCAAAACATAGATCACACCCGAAAGGTCTACATGACAAGATTTACAAATGATTAGTCAACTATGCCGAATTTAAATCTTAATTAACCATTAAACTTATAAAAAAAAAAAAAAAACTAAACCAACACATAAAACCAAACGTAAAGGAAAAACCCCACTAATGGGAAAGAACCTCATGCTAGTGAAAAAATCTCATTAAAAACTTGTTAAAGACTTATAGAGGGAATAAATGTTTTATAATCACACAATGGGCTAAATCACGCCTCATCCTTTTTCTAACAATTCCTAGCAAGTTTGAAAACGTTTATAATGTCGACGACAATCTCTACACATCCAATCTATTGATCAACTGATCATCATTGTGCCGTTGGATCAACTTAAACTTTTTTTATTTATTGATGAAGAGTGTCTTCATAAACCACACGATCACAAAATTCTTTAAATGACTAAAGGCCACAACTTGACAAAAAATAAAGTGACAAAAATGTTTGATGACTCACAAATTTTTTTATTCCTCTTTGTTATTTCTCAATCAATGAAATATTGATAAAATGAAAAGAAGATAAACAAAGAATAATAATAACAATTAACCTATCTTTTTTTTTGTAAATGATTTATGTGTTCATAAAGATAAAGAACTAAAAACTCTTGGCTTCCCTCTTGAATATTTTCTCTTGAAAATATTTGTACCTTAATAAGAAATAAGTGAAAATAAATTTATATATATTTGAAAATATTAGTGATTATGACGAAAACCGAAGAAAGGCTTAGCCGTACACATACCATGCTTATGATGAGGATAATGTGTAAGCTATTGTGTCCCATACCATGTTTAAGAAAAAAATATAACAAAAACCTTTGGATTTTAAATAAAAGATCTTACAATAGGGCCATTACTGAGGAGTCTTGGACGCAGAAAAAGTCTCCGCGGTCACATATGATCATTTACCATAGGTCACGAATGAATATATATATATATATATATATATATATATATATATATATATATATATTTATCTACATTAAAGGTCCGACGTAACTAGTTACATGAGGTTCCTAGGAGAAAAGTCCCACTTTGCTTACGCAAACTTTTAGTGAATAAGGTCACGAATAGTTTAGAGATTAGTTAAAAAAGTCTTAAATTTTTGTTTGCAAAACATAAGCTTCATTGTAGATAACATTGGTCCTTAAGGTTATAAACTAACGACCATTAGTACTAATAATGAACCTTTGGTCCTTAGGGTTGTTAAATAAATCACCATCAATTCCTTTTAGGTAGATTACAAGTAAACATAAGTTTGTCCTTGATTCTAACTTCCCTGGATCCTTCCTAATAATCTGTGATGGGAAACCCTAGATACGAACATATCTTAGATTAGGCTTGTGCCCAATCCATAGTTTTATGGGAGTTGCTAAAACTGATTAAGAAGTAAATAATTTAAGTACAAAAGTAGTCATCTATAATGTAAAAACCCCAGAAGAATCTAGAAGATTCAAATATCTCATCCTAAATCTATTTATGTTCAAAAGAGTTTGATTCCTTCTTTTCGATATTCCAATTTGATGCGGAGTTTGCGATGTAGACAACTAGGATGTGAATGTCACCTATGATAAATGATGCACTAAACTCTCCCAAGAATTATTCACCCAAAAGATTATATCATAGGGTTTTTATTAGTTTACCATGCCTACGCTACCACAGTATTATACATTTTGAACTTATTAAAGGATTCACACATAAATCAGAGTGAACCAATTCTAATACGTGCTTAGCTCTATAACGTTTGGTTGTTAGTGGACTTTTGGTCATTTTAACTTCTAAATAGGATTCAGATCCGTGAATCTACTTCCAGTTAACTTAATTATCCATTTGAAACCATTCTTTAAATTATTTTTAGATTAATATGTCATATTCGTAAGTGCCACATATACATTTGATTCAACTTACAAGGTTTATTACTCTTTAAATTTTTCCTTTTGAGTTATTTATTTTTGTATATAGTAGTGATGGTGGGACAAACTTTGTAACATGAAAATCATTTTTCAATGTTCTAAAATAGATAAAAGACTTTCCATTTTGATTAAAAAAACTCTTTCTTAAACTAAACCAAATATCTGCTCATTACTAATCTAGAAATTGAAATAAAATCTTAATATTCTCTAAAACGCGGTACAAGCCTTTATTTCTCCTTGATTTTGAAGGTATCCACATCATCTCCAAAATGTAAGCCATAATACTTAATTCTCCTTTTTTTATTAGACTATTCACGTATCACACGTTTTGACCATTCTTTAAAAGATTCCATCCATGAAAAACGTGTGTTTCCCTTCTAACACTCCATCTTCTCCCTCCATAAAATAGAATACCAGAACCTAGAAGTCTTTACTCCATCTTCTTTATCCATAAACTAGAATACCAGAAGTCTAAATTAAAGACAACCATTCCTCTTCCCTACATTTATTTCTAAAGCATTTCTCCCTCGCTCTCCACGATGTAACCAGATGAATTTCCCTCCCAAATCACACTCGTTTAATCTACTTCTATATAAATAACTAAACCTCATTAACACCCCTTCTCCCACTCTCTGTCTACCCTAACACAAAACCCTACCACCACCCCACCTACCATTTCCTCCATCTCTCTCTCTCTCTCTCTCTCTCTCGAATAATTGGTGGTCATATGCTATCGGATTCCACCATAGTTTCAAGATTTGTACCATCATTCGAAGTTATTCTCGGGGCCACGCTCACCTTCTCAACAATTACATCATGAGGCTCGAGTGTGAATGTTGTAATTGTAAATAGTTATTAACTGAGATGAAACCAATGAGCTATTATCACAACCATCAAATCCACCATCAAGACTTGGCTCGCAAACTACTTCATGTTCACAAGGAGTTGTTTAAGAAGACCAACCATCAAGAATTTATTTATTAGGTATCCGAGGTTTGTGATATATTTTACCTAAAATATAAATGAATATGGTTATTTGGTTCTAATTTTTCAAGTTACTTACATTAGTATGATTTTTGTGGTATTTGCATAATTGATTTTTATTTTTTTTAAGAGCAACAGTGGAGGTGGTGGTTGGAAGTGATGGAGATGGTGGTAGGTGGTAGCAAAGTTACTGTGAGGTGGTGGATGAAATGGTTAAAGGTGATGGCGATGGAGTTATTGGAAGGTGCATGCAGGGCTAGTAGCTTATAAAAGTAAACAGGGGGATGCGAAAGGGTGGAAGAGAGTTAAATTATAAATTATTTTCATGTAATTAAGGAATTTTAATTATAATTTTAAATTATTCAAAAAAATATTCTCATTTTAGGGAAATCTATTTCCCCATCTCATCTTAGTCTCCTTACATACAAGTATAATCTCTCTCTAAAACTTTATTTGTAAACCATGAATAATTTTTGTATTATAGGTAAAGATAATCTATTTCAAGTCTTTTATCTCTTTCTGTTTGTGTAAAGATGATTCGTAGATATTCTTATTGTGTATTCACGTAAATTGATAGTCCCACAGTGAGTCATGGTGATGTTCTTCCAACAAGAAAAAGAACACCCGATTCATTATACTCCACCCTATATTACATTCTTTATCCATGTAGATGCATAAAAGGTGTTGGATGAAATGTCTTACAGGTTTTTATTATTATATGCCTTTATTATGTAACACCCCGGGTGTTATAGGACATAGAAATTTAATTATTTTTGGGAGAAATATAATTATTAAATTAGGAGAAATTAGATTTTTATTTTTGGAGTCTCGGATGAAAATTTAGAGTGCACGGTTGATTAGGGATTGGTCTAAAAAGTCAAAATGACTTTTCGGGGGTTTTATTTGGGTTTCGGAGTATTTTGGACCTAGTTTGACTCGAATTGGAGAAAACGAGTCATTTTAAGTTTGTATTATCATTTAAAGTTGTGCATTATTAGAAATGGGTTTATTTAGGCTTATGTGATAGCCAATATCATTTGTGAGAAAAGAAAAAACCCGGAGAGAGACCATCATGAAAGAAGAAAAAGAAGAGAAAAGCTTGGAAGCTTTTGATTTTCGGCTCAAATCCATGATTTTGAGGAAGAGTCAACCTCTACAACTTCGAGGTAAGTGATTAAACTTGCTAAATAATTGTGTGTGTGAGTTATTTCATAAATTCTGTGGTGATTTAGTTGATTTTGAGCTTTTATGGTTAAACCCTATATTTGTTGAGTAAATCTTGTATTTGGGGTTATATTTGTGGTTTATATGATGAAAATGGTGGAGATAATTCTATATATTGGGTTTTAATGATAAGGATATTGATGGTATGATGTCGGATTGGGTTTTAGGATTATAGATGGATTTTGCAAAGTGTAGAAGGATGTTTTTTAGGTACAAATCTCGTGGGAAGAAATATGTACAAAACCGGATAGGTTTGTTTTTAAGAGGCACCGGATTGATCCGGTCATTAAAGGTTTTATGATGAATTTTAGGACCCAGACGGGTTCATTTTTTAGGACCCTCAGTCCAATCCGGTCACTGTATTTTGGCATCTCTTGATTTATCCCTTTTCAATTGGTTTTATTACTTAGGAACCCTCTATTACAGTTTAGTAAACATGTTTATACGATATTTTAAGGGTTCATATTTGGATATAAAGAGAGGCCACTTTGGGGTCTATAATAGATGTATATATAGGAGAGATTGGTGTAGTTTTCTTCTAGTAAATCCTTTAAGGAATGAGGATTCTTTGAAGGATGGTTACGGGATATTATGGAGGTATATTTGGGAGTTTAACATACCAAATTCTTTTGTAAATTCGTCGAGTAGTAGGAATTTACTTAATGCCGAATATGGACTTGGTGCGAGAGGAATGTCATGTGTTGTTAGTATTAATTAAATTGGGTGGTTATTCATATCATAGGTGTAATGGACTAGGAAATTTCAAGTGAGGGATCGTATAATAAAATGAATTGGAAAGGTATGTGAGAATGTAAGGGTTAGTATAATGAGAGTTATATACATATAGCCGGATTCATTACTTTTATACATGCGGACATAAAATAGTTTGTATATATATATATATATATATATATATTATGTGCTTCAAACCCCTCTAGTGCTATTAAGGGAAGTTGCGCGATGTGGGTGAATCCCCCTGGCTTGAGGAGCAGGGAGAGTATGGTCCCCAGGTCATAGCGTCCATTAATTATATTGTGTGATTCTTATTAGGGGTGAGATGTAGTGGGTATGCTTCTTTCTCATTTTCGGTTAGGCACTATGGCCGCTTCCCATACGTTCTGATTTCGGTTTTACCAAGTTCGGGGTGAGTTATTCCGACTATTAATAACCCAGGGACATGTGAGAGACTCCTTGGAAGTTGATAGAATTTTAGAGATTATTAGTATACATATATTATGTGTGTTATGTATGTTTACTTGTTAGAGAATGAATAATCATGTATAATACGTGCGAGTAATATTATACAAGCTTTATAGATAGTGTGTAATATCCTAATATTATAACTAGAGAAAGTTATAAAGATGTATATTATTTTTTGTCTTTTGTAGCACGAGAGTGGATGACTATACTCTTATGCCTATAGACGGGAAGTAATTTGGGGTGTACTTTGGACCGAGGGTCCCACAACCACAAATGTTAGGTGGTAGTGTATAGAGGGGTTCCTTGTTTAGATTTTGCTTTGCGAGACATACCACGCATGAAACTTAGTAAAACGTTGGGTGTGGGTTAATGTTTGTTCCTTAGTTCTTAGGTATAGGTGAAATAGTGAGGTATATTACTAGCATTAATAATGACTAGTGATATCTTATGCTAATAACTTGTGAAGTTAATAATTAGAAACCGAGAAAATATAATTGAGTTATATTATTATATAAGTTTGGGCCATAAACTTAGGAGACGATAAAAGAGATAAATAGACGGTCATGTTAGACATAGTGGGCTATACGAACAAGGCTTAGGCTTAGATTTCCGAGGATTTATTCCTAGAATGTGTTGGGTATCTTAGTTGAGGTTCATATGCATACGTTAGGTGGGCTCTATAAATGAGGGGTGAGGTTGAATCCCAAAAGTGAGTGTGACACAACTTTAATTATGAAATTATGCATTCATATTTATTTTGCATTTTAATTCACATGCTAAAATTATTTTCAAACCTCGGGACCTGACCCATTTATATAGTTTCTCTTTCTATACATATATTGTTAGTTTAGGTGTCCCTCCGCAAGGATGCAAATGATGCCTATTCTATCGAGGGTTTTTTGAGCTGTAGCAGATGTAGAATGTTACAGGTTTTTTGTTCTAGTCGCTTCCTATTCTGGTAAATCTAGATTATAATCCATTTTCAATATCGGTTATGTGTACGCAAGGGTGGTATATTTGTATCTCTTTTATGTTCTTATCTTGGATGTTGTATTATCTCTTACCCGACAGCATATTCGGGTATATCTTTTACTGTACTCGTGTAAATGTTGTCATGTTTTGTAGTCGTTATATATTGGTTTCTAGTTCTTTGTATGTTGATTTGAAATTTTTTGGCATGCGCTTATTTTATTACTGGGTGGTTAGTTAGATTTTAGTCTGTGCGACAGTGATGCTGAGGATGATCCACTTGATATTTCTGTTTTATCTTAGTATAGGGCTGGCCACCCGTTATTAGTTTAAGAGGGGTGCCAGAGGTGGGATCAGAGCATCAGGTTCTAGTGTCTTAGGATTTGTGCAGGTTTTTTACGTTCTTTCATAATATTTCTTCTCATAGAACCCTATTACTAGGATTATTGTGTTCATATTGCGTATACGATCTTCTGCGATGTAAAATTTCTTGAACTATGTGCTAATGCAGTTTGTTTTCATTTCAGATGCTGCCTTGAAAATACTGTCTTGCTAAGGAAAACATTGAGGTTGGGAATGTGGAACCCCAATTGCCTCAGGGGATGAGGAATGCAGCCAATGTCGTTAATATTATGGCTTGGGCAGTCAATACGACCATGACCGCTGCTTTATCTCATTATTGGGATCATCATCCTCAGCTGATGGGGACTAATGGGTTTGAAGACTCAAGTCAATCTAGAAGGCTAGGAGGAAAGGGTGCAGGTGGAGAAAAATAATCTCAACAGCGTAGTAGATGTCAGAGGAAGCGAGATTCTCACCTAGAGAAGTCATTTAAGAGACAATGTTCAAGAAACTTTAGGCATATCTTCCAAGGTCAGCAGCAATACAAGGATGTTCCACAGGACCAAGTAAGCCGGGGAAACAACGGGGAAGGCTAACAGGGCAGCGGTGGTCAGGTTCATAAATCGGGAACATTTTTAGGGCGATGTTATCGGTGTTTGGAGGTTGGTCATAGGAAGACAGATTGCCCATATTTGAAAATGGAACAGGCACCGGGGGGTTCAACAGGCTCAACAAGAACCTTTCCCACCTCCTCCACCTGTTCTAGTTATCCCGCCCTCATAAAAACTGATGTTATATGGGAAATATTACCATGTTCAAAATGCGATGTTATCGCGAGTGCCACAACCTCCATTAGCTTATTCCGGTACATTTCTTATCTGTAGACTTTTGGGTTGGGTATTATTTGTTTCGTGAGTGTTTCATTTACTTATAGATCTTTGTTTCGTTCGCACGACGGGATTTTTTAGTTAGTTGAATTAAACGAGTGGTTAGTTGTATAACCATATTATATGTAGTATCACTGGGCGGAGGGGCTCATTGGAGTCGAGTGCATGAGAGCTGGTATATATTTTAGATGTTTGCATTACTTGTGAGAGGTCCACTTTCGAGAGTTATGAGAGTACGGTGGATGTTTTCTACATCTAGCAAATGACGATGATGTGAAATTTTAGAATATATATATTCACCATTGAGTAAAGGGTCTTTCTTGGCTTGGTATCATTACATGTAAGATCGTTATTTATAGATTTTGTGAGTGGAACAAATTTATAGTGTTCTTGGCCGTTATAACCAGGATGTATATATATCATTACATTGAGGAGGGTAAATGTGGCACTTAGATGGTATCTTTGGATAGATTAGATTGCTTTGAGATGTGCTAGTAGAGTTAATATTTTTTCGGAGTGCAACTATTGAGCCATGTTGAGGAGTTACGGTAGGACTATCATTTTAAGGTTTGGCAAGAGGCATGTCATTGCTATGTCCCAATTGTGAACGGGTCTATCTTGTGGTGATATTTTGAGATTATGTAATGGGTTTTTACTGAGGAGATTCAGGGTTTAGCGAGTTCATTATTGAGAGAAGAGTTTTAGATCATGGTCATGTGCGTGTACTCATTGTCGCCTTGTGTCTTGGGTATATTATTTAATTTGTGTGTGTCTGTATTCATAAAATTATTTTCTATACTATATATCCTAGGCCTATGGATCCATATAAATTGTTTTAAAAATCTTTTTTAAACTTCAATCCTGGTCTGACCGATCTCTATCCCCAACAGAGCTACACAGTAGTGTATTGGTAGGGTTCCTTATTTGTATTTCTCTTGCGAGACCTCCCCCGCATGAAAGTAACGAATGTTGGTAATTAAGAAAGGTTAGATCTTAGGACATTTTCAAATTATTATTTTTGGCATGATTTAATGGATTATTTTTTGGGAGTAGTGTATCCCGGTAGCATTTGGGACTGAAATTTGTTCATGGATTGGTGCCTTGGTTATTTCAAGCATGTAACTGTAACGGTGAGTGGAAGTTATGTTACAACTTAAGGCTAGTGGATCCAGGTACTGATTGCTCAATTAAGAACAATTATAGGGTGTATGGGTGCCCTAGTTATATATTATTTCGATGAATTCACTATTAGGAAGTGGTAGATATCGGTGTAACGAGCGTGGAGGTAAATTGGATATTTTTATTTATGGACTTGTTCGAATTTCGGGGACGAAATTTTTTATAAGGAGGGGAGATTGTAACACCCTGGGTGTTCGAGGACATAGGAATTTAATTATTTTTGGGAGAAATAGAATTATTAAATTGGAAGAATTTAGATTTTTTTTTTGGAATCTCAGTTGAAAATTTAGAGTGCACAATTGATCCGTGATGGGTCGAGAAAGTCAAAATGACTGTCCGGGGGTTTTATTTGGGTTTCGGAGTATTTTGGACCTAGTTTGACTCGAATTGGAGAAAACGAGTCATTTTAAGTGTGTATTATCATTTAAAGTTGGGTATTATTAAAAATGGGTTTATTTAGGCTTACGAGATAGCCATTCTCATTTGTGAGAAAATAGAAAACCCTAGAGAGAGAGGGAGAGACCATCACGAGAAAAGAAAAAGAAGCTAAAAGAGAAGAGAAAAACTTGGAAGCTTTTGAATTTCATCTCAAATCCGTGATTTCTAGGAAGATTCATCATCTACAACTTTGAGGCGAGTGATTAAACTTGCTAAATAATTGTGTGTGTGAGTTATTTCATAAATTCTTTGGTGATTTAGTTGATTTGGAGCTTTTATAGTTAAACCCTTTGTTGAGTAAATCTTGTATTTAGAGTTATATTTGTGGTTGAGATGGTGAAAATGGCGGAGATAATTTTATATGTTGGGTTTTGATGATTAGGATATCGATGGGATGATGCAGGATTGGGTTTTAGGGTTATAGAATGTATTTTGCAAGGTGTTAAAGTATGGTTTTTGGGTACAAATCTCGTGGAAAGAAATGTGTACAAAACCCAACCGGTTCATTTTTAAGAGGCACCGGATCGGTCCGTTCATTAAAGGTTTTCTGTTGAATTTTAGGATCCGAACCATTTTTTTTAGGACCCTCGGTCCGGTCCGGTCATTGTATTTTGGCAGCTTTTGTTTTTATCCCTTTTCAATTGGTTTTATTACTTAGTAACCCTCCATTAGAGTGTAGTAAACATGTTTATAGGATATTTTTTAGGGTTCATATTTGGATATAAAGGGCGGCCACTTTAGGGGCTATAATATAGGGATATATAAGAGTGATCGTGTAGTTTTCTTCTAGTAAATCCTCTAAGGAATGATGATTCTTTAAAGATGGTTAAAGGATATTATGGAGGTATATTTAGGAGTTTAACATACCAAATTCTTTTGTAAATTCTCCGAGTAGTAGGTATTTACTTAATGTCGAATATGGACTGGGTGAGAAAGGAATGTCGTGTGACCTTAATGTTAATTAAATCGGGTGATTATTCATATAATAGGTGTGATGGACTAGTAAATTACAAGTGAGGGGTCGTATAATAAAATGAATTGGAAAGGTATGTGAGAGTGTAACGGTTAGTATAATGAGAGTTATATACAGATAGACGGATTCATTATTTTATACATGCGGATGTAAGATCGTGTATATATATATTATGTGCTTCAAACCCCTCTAGTGCTATCAAGGGAAGTTGCGCGATGTGGGTGAATTCCCCTGGCTTGAGGAGCAGGGAGAGTAAAGTCCCCAGGTCATGGAGTCCATTATTTATATTGTTTGATTCTTATTAGGGGTGAGACGTAGTGGGTATGCTTCATTCTCATTTCCGGTTAGGAAATATGGCCGCTTCCCTTACGTTCTGATTTAGGTTTTTGACACATTCGATGTCAGCTATTCCGACTATTGGTAACCCAGGGACATGTGAACGACTACTTGTAAGTTGATAGCATTTTAGAGATTATTAGTATACATATATTCTGTGTGTTATGTATCTGTACTTGTTAGAGAATGAATAATCATCTATAATATGTGCGAGTAATATTATACAAGCTTTATAGATAGTGTGTGATATCCTAATATTATAACTAGAGAAAGTTATAAAGATGTATATTATGTTTTGCCTCTTGTAGCACGAGAGTTGATGAGTATAATCTTATGCCTATAAACGGGAAGTAATTTGGGGGTGTACTTTGGATGGAGGGCCTAACGAATTCCCACGACCGACAATGTTAGGTGGTAGTGTATCAGGGGGGGTTCCTTATTTGGATTGCTCTTTGCGAGACATCCCACGCACGAAACTTAGCATAATGTTGGGAGTGGGGAGATGTTTGGTCCTTAGTTCTTAGGTATAGGTGAAATAGTGAGCTATATTACTAGCATTAATGATGACGAGTGATATCTTATTCTAATAACTTGTGAAGTTAATAATTAAAAATCAAGAAAATATAATTGAGTTATATTATTATATAAGTTTGGGGCATAAACCTAGGAGACGATAAAAGAGATAAATAAACGGTCATGTTAGAGATAGTGGGCTATACGAATGAGGCTTAGGCGTAGATTTCTGAGGATTTATTCCTAGAATGTGTTGGGTAGCTTAGTTGAGATTCATATGCATACGTTAGGTGCACGCTATAGACGAGGGGTGACTTTGAATCCCAAAAGTGAGTGTGACACCACTTTAATTATGAAATTGGGCATTCATAATTATTATGCATTTTAATTCACTTGCTGAAATTATTTTCAAACCTCGGGCTCTGACCCTTTTATATATTTTCTCTTGCTATACATATATTTTTATTTTAGGTGTCCCTCCGCAAGGATGCCAAAAATTCCTATTCTGTCGAGGGTTTTTGGAGCTGCAACAGATGCAAAATGTTATAGGATTTTTGTTGTAGTCGCTTCCTATTCTTGTAAATCTAGATTAGGATCCATTTTGTGTATCGGTTATGTGTACTCAAGGGTGGTATATTTGTAGCTCTTTTATGTTCTTATCTTGGATGTAGTATTGTCTGTGACCCGACAACCTATTCGGGTATATCTTATATAGTACTCGTGTAAACATTGTCATGTTTTGTAGTCATTATATATTAGTTTCTAGTTCTTTGTATGTTGATTTGAAAAATTTTGGCATCCGTTTATTTTATTACTGGGTGGTTAGTTAGATTTTAGTCTGTGCGACAATGAGGTTGAGGATGATCCACTTGAGATTCCTATTTTATCTTAGTATAGGGATGGCCACTCGTTATTAATTTAAGCGGGGTGTCACATATTATTTTAACGCCTTTGGTTTTTATTAAATTTCCGCACTGTCCCTTTTCTTCTACAAAGAATGATTTCAACGAATAAATAACTGTGTAGAGGTAGGTACTCACATATGGGTTATATAATCATCTCATTGTGTTATATATATATATATATATATATATATATATATATACCCACACATAATTAAATATATTTTTCACATTCAAAGAAATAGTCCTCACAAGTTGTATGTCAAATAATTAGTTAAGTGTTATTTAATAATTCAAAATTCTGTTAGTATTATGGGGAAGTTCAAAACTTTATTAACTAAAGGAATACTCATCTATACTTCTAGTTGAATTTGGACAAATATTGTGTTTCTCATGTATCTCTATATTTATTTCCTTTTTAACCTTCTCAACAGCTTGGGAAACAGAGTGTTTATAGTTAACCAAATCGATAAGAAGCAAGAGGAATCTCCGCTAAATGTATATTCTGATTCAATATTAACATTTGCTGCTCTGTTATTGTGGTACTGAATAAAAAGATGGGAATTTGGCCTTTTTCATTCTCTAATTTTTCTTTGCATTTGGGATTTCATTTTGTTTGTAATCAAGGCTACTATGTTCCTCACATTTTATAAAGCCGGGTACTTTATTGTGAGTCTTAATAATATTTAATTACTGAGATTAAATTATGTTGTAATGGAAAATACTAGATTGGGTCATAAACGGGCCTGATTTCTGATTGAATTAAGATATAGGGATCCAACTTGATAGTATAAGGCTTTATTAGAGTAAGTCCATAGAAGTAATATTTGTAGATATTGTTTTTGTGAATTATTTTATGATATTTATAAACTTAAAATTATCGTATGAGTATGAAGAGCTTCTCACAGGGGAAGTTATACAGCAATGATGATATATGTTGAAGTTTATCTATGTTAATGTTTGTATTTTTATACAAACTACTTTTTTCCTTATATTTTCTGCATGCAATTTAAAATAATTGTTGTTTTACTAAATTTTGAAAAAAATGATTTGCTATAAAATAACGTCCCAATATCCATTTACACTGTAATGACTATATGTTAATTATATAAATGTGGTTAATTACCATTTACCACAAGTAATGTGGTAATTTACCACAATTAATCTCAGTAATTTTTGAATTTGCATTACCACTGGTAATGCATATTAAAAAATTACCCTTTGTTTATTTTATTTATCCGTTTATATAATTTTGAACAGTCCAAGTTACATAATGTATAGTTTGAAACTCATCAACGCATCGCGCGGGTTAACAACTAATTTCTTCTAGTAATGGGTATGATGCTACAAATAAATGATAAATCAAACAATATAAAGGTAACTCAGTGAGTTATGCTAATAAATCATTCTGGGCAAGGGTGATAAATACATAGTAAAGTAATTAGATGCATCAAACGAGATCAAACACATAGAATTTTATAGTGGTTCAGTCCAAGTATGCCCACATCCACTGTTGAGTAGTTCATTTTCCACTATATACTTGAGGTGAATTACAAGTTTCAATATTTTAAGTACTTTCTCTCGAGTGAAATATATAAAGTTTTAACACAGAATGAATGACTAAGTTTTCAAATAATAATACAACTCTATTTATCGGTGACTTGGGGTGTAATGTGCACCCCAAGTAACATGGAAAATGTTTATTTTCACCTTTGGTCGGCCGCCACCCGTCCTTCTGAAATATTGTTAAGGAATCTGATTATTCTCTCTACGTGTGATGATGCCATTTTTAGCCACTTTTTATTTTATCTTGGAATGACAAAATCATCCTTTTTTAAGAATTCTGGAGGTTCAAATATTTTCATTTGATTTTGGCCAACCCTATGATACCGACCCTTATGAGAATGTCCATATGAGGCCAGCCCATATGGCTAAGTCCCCAAACGGTTGTCTAAGTCCTGAACTAATTGCTGAACAGAAGTGGGTAGAGTTTCCAGTTTGTCATTGATCCCATCAACCCGAACGAAAAGACCCTGATATTTATTTATCACCGATTGCCTCAAATTTTGCAAAAAACGTGTTAAAACATTTCAAAATTTATGGTGATATATATAGGATGCACCGGAGCTAATATTTGTTATGGGAACCTCTTTACTTGCCTCCTCAAGCTCTCTTCTAACACAGAGAGGGATCTCATTCAAGTGTTTGGTGGGTCCGCTATGATCACAAACTAAGTTCAGCCGAGGGCCAGGTTTAAGGTCAGAAATTAATAGCCGATTTGATTTTTGGTAACTGTTTTTCAATATGAACCCAAGATGGCAATTTGACCCAGAAGGTCTCACAATAATTCTCGGTAATAAATCCCACATATATAAATTAATTTCAGCATCAATATATGAATTTTCTTTCAGTTCACTGCTGCTAATTATGGTTCTGAATATGGCTAGCCGAGGGTCTAACTGACCTCCCTAGTTACTCAGGCCAAACCAATTATCATATGAGACCAAACATATTTCGCTGAGTCCGTTCCCAAAAAAGATACGCTCGGAGTTTCACCTAGTGACTATCCCAACCAATCCTGATAACTGGTTTAGTTACAACTCTTCTCACTTCTGACCTTAACAGCCGAGGCTCAAGTCGGAGTTAGTAATTGTCCCCCACGACCTTGACAGCTGATGGAGAGCTTTAACAGTTTCCAAACTTCAATTTGACTAAATGGTTTAGTTATTATTGCGTCGAATCCATTTGAGTCGAGTGTAAGTTGGGTATTTTTATGAAATTGCCAAATGTTTAAATGATTTCCTTGTTTTTCCAACTTTATGGTATTGATTAAAATACGGATACTTTGAATATTTTCAGTTAAGCATGTCATATTTGCAAGTTATATTACTCGATATACCCCATATGCTTGGAAATTTTTATTCAAGCTCATTGATAGGTTTGAGGCAGAACCTTAGTTGGCCTATAGTCGAATACGACCCTTAAATTATTGAGGCCAACCCCATTTTGGCCGAGGCACAAGAGGGTCACTAAAATGTTGTAGCCGAGCCTATAAAGGCATGAGAAAGATGAGGGTCCCAAAAACGAGCTGGCCAACCCGCCGAGAGTCGAGGGAGCTGAGGGTCCAAAAAACGAGCAGGTCAATCCTATGAAGACCGAGGGAGATGAGGATCCCAAGAATGTGTAAGTAGGCCATATGAAGGTCGAAGGTCATGAGGGTCCATCAAATACTGTAACCACACCTATGAAGGTATGAGTGTGTTGAGGGTCCTAAAAATGGGAAGGCCGGTCCGATGAAGGTCGAGGGAGCTGACGGTCCCAAGAATGTGCAGTCCGACCCTATGAAGGACAAAGCCTCAAATTTTCTTTTCCAACTAGTTCTTCTTAAATGAACCAAACAAGTTAATGAAATATTAATTTTTCTAACTTTTATTAAAACTGACCAACTAACTTGTTGATTTTCCAAGTAAAACTCGGAGCTTGCCATTCCTCTTATGGTTATTCTAGGGCGTAACTAGATTTTTGCATTAGGGGAGGAGGATATTAACATGAGTGCAATAATTATTTAGTCCTCAAACCAATTTGTCTTAAATAATCCGAGCAAGTATATAACGTTTAATCAAGACTTGCCCTCAAACTAATTTGTTTTAAATTCGTCGAAGTAGTTAATGTTCCCCTCTTATGTTTTTTTCAGGATCGTCTCCAATTTCCACATTATTATTAAGGTGATATTGTTATCCATGTAGAAATTATTTAGTCCTCAAACCAATTTTTCTTTAATCCGTCGAAGAACAAGTAATGAATATTGATCCAAGCTTGTCCTCGAACATTTTTTTATAAAATTGTTCGAACTAATTAAAATTTTCCCTTTTATGTATATCCCGGATCACATCCAAGTTTTACATTAAGGATGAGGGTGATTTTAAAAAAAACATTTTTATTTGATCCGAGGCTCATCACTTTTTGAGTTATGATTTCTAACGTTTACTAGGGGTAATCATGCCAACCTTTTTATTGTAAAAGTTTCATACCATGAATAAAATTGATTGACTTATCAGGCCATTTAGAGTAATTGTGGGTCTTGGCCTTGATATTTTTAAACCAGGCTTGTTTACCCTCGTATGTCCCAAAGATGAGCCAAACCTGAGTTGCGTTCATCTTGTTTAGGAGCCGACCTCCAACTATGTCATAGTCTGAGAAATGTCTATGAGTTTAGATCCCATTGAATTTTCCTTTTTATTTCATAGATGAGGTTTTAATCTTATGAAGAAGAAGATGTATCAAATCAAATAAGCAGAGTGGGAGGAAAACTTGTGTTTATATTCATCCACATGGGGAAAATTTACATAATGTAGGAAGATTTTATTTACATAATCATTTTTCCTAATTGTTGTCTATCTCTCCATCATTTCTTGAGCCAGCGTCTGATTCTCCATTATTTCCCGAGTCATCATCTGATTCTCCATCCATTGTCTTTTTAAAATCCTTCTTATTGGATTTATACTTTGTGGGAGACACTTGATGTTTCCTTTTCTCTTGAGGATGACCGTTTTGGTCATGAATCTATTAAGCTGACCATTCTTGATGAATTTTTGAATTTGATCCTTAATAGCATAATATTCATCGGTATCATTTTCATAGTCTTTGTTAAAGTCACGTTGTTTATTCTTATTTATTTTAGTTGGCGGGGACGCCAACTTTTCTAACCACTTCAGATCTTCATCATCCTTAATAGCATTCATGACGAATGAACCTTTGCAATGAGAGGCGTAAAGCCACTAAACTTTTCTTGTAACTTATTTCCTCCTTTGTTTTCTTTGAGCTCTCCCTTTTTAGTTTTCAGTGCTTCTTCAGCTTCCATGACCTTCCCAAATTCAATCAGAATTTCATTCATTATGGTAGGAAGGTCTTTCAGAAGTACCTAATATAATTTTCCAGGCTAACGCCCATTGACGAGGGATGTCATTGCAATTTTATCATTATAGTCCATACCTTCAGGTTTTTATTTGCCAAGGCTATAGATAAAGTCTCTAAGAGTTACCTTTTCTTCTGTCGAACATTCAAAAGGTGGGTCACCCTACTAGATGGTTTCAAGCTGAAGCAGAAATTATGATTGCACTTATCAATAAGCTCTTTGAAGCTTCTGATATGACCCTCAATCAAACTTGTGCACCACACATGTACTGCCCTTGTGAGGCTACCTGATAATTCTCTATAACTTATCTCATATAGCACTGAGTAAATATCTGTACTCGACCGGTACATTTATACATGATGAATGAGGCTCGTGATCCCATAATATTTTAGTGTTACCTCCGGAGGTTTAAACTTAAACTGAGTAAGATAATGCAAAATTTTTTGGACAAAGGGAGACTGTTCCATGAATCCCCTCTCAAATAGATTTTTACTATATATTAGATCACCCAACTTGTTTTCAAGCGTCTCGATGGAACTTTCCAAGTATTTCACTTTCATAGTGGTTGTCCCCAGACTCTTTTCTCCTCTCACATCTTCGGCTCCTATTATTCAATGCATGAGACATATCTCTAGGTCTAATATAGGCTTACCCCATGAAGTTCGACGTTCCCATATCCCACATAGAGATCTGTCTCTTATCATCTTGTCTTTGAGAAATAGGTGGGTCACTATGTCTAAGTCCTAACCTATCAAAGGTTGATTGTTTTGTTAGCATAGTGAAAGAACTAGCCATTTGTTGTGATGGATGCTTTGTCAAAGTTGAAGATATCGTTCTTGGGATGGATGATTTTGTGTCTGATTAATAGGAATAGTCTCGACTTCTTGACTAAGATTCTTCATCAGCCTCTTCCTCATCTTTTAGTGCTACCTACGGAGGTTTAAACTTAGACTGAATAAGATAATGCAAAATTTTTGGGACGAAGGGAGACCGTTCCATAAACCCCCTCTCAAAGAGATTCTTACTATATATTAGATCACCCAACTTGTTTTCAAGCGTCTCGATGGAACTTTCCAAGTATTTCACTTTTATAGTGGTTGTTCCTAAACTCTTTTCTCCTCTTACATCTTCGGCTCCTATTAGTCAATGCATGCTACATATCTCAAGGTCTAATATAGGGTTACCCCAAGAAGGTCGACCTTCCCCCATGCCACTTAGAGAGTTGTCTCATGTCATCTTGTCTTTGAGAAATAGGTGGGTCACTATGTCTAGGTCCTAACCTATCAAAGGTTGATTGTTTTGTTAGCCTAGTGAAAGAACTAGCCATTTGTTGCGATGGATGCTTTGTCAAAGTTGACGATATCGTTATTGGGATGGATCATTTTGTGTCTGATTAATTTGAATAGTCTCGACTTCTTGACTGAGATTCTTCATCAGCCTCTTCCTCATCTTTTTGATCACATTCAATATGATCATCTCCCCCATTTCCCAATTCAAGTTCAAGAGGGGCTTCTACGTTTTTTATTCTTATTTTTGATGGTCTAACTTTCCTTACTGCATAGGGAAACTATTGTGGGGGGTTTCGAATAAATTTGATCGCCGACATATGAGGGTATTCACCCTCTTATGTTGGTCACCCTACTAGCATCTAAGTAAGAGCAAAAATTTATGATTTCATTTGCTTTTATTTTTCTATCATCAAATCCGATGAGTTTTTCCATTTCTGACGGTGATTCACTACTTGATGAATTTACCATATCGAGATGCAATGGAGGTATGTTCAATGACATTTTCTAATAAAAAATTTTATGTTTTCGACAAGGAAAATATAGCTAATATTAATCATGAAAATTTCAAATTTGATTTAATGTTTTCACCTGGAATTTCCATATCTATCAGACAGATATGATTTTGGATGAACTGGTGATGATCTTTGGATCAAAACACTTGAATATATGATGATAGATAGTGAATTTTTGGATTTAATTTTCTCAATTGAACTTCTAACCAGAAATTCCCAGATTGATGAATAAACCAAAATGAAGATGTATGAGTTAAATTTATATGATCAAACTCCCATAAATTATGAAGGTCAAAAGTGTTTTTCATCTAAAATTGTATTTAAACTAGGATGAAACTCATATACTGACTAGAAACTATGTTGACAAAGAAAAAGGATAAATCCTTAACTCAAACCTTCAAATGATAGATCCAGATCTGATCTGAGTCATATTTGTGCCTATGACCAGGTTGTGATCAAGTTCACCCAGGGAAATCAACTATGTTAATTAGTTATTTCCCACAGATGATGCTAAATTGATGATACAGAAAAATGGTAACTCAAACAATATGAATGTAACTCAATGAGACGTGCTAAGAACTCGTTCTAGGACACAACGATAAATAGTAAGTAAAGTAGTTAGATATAGTAAACAACATCAAACAATAGAGTCTTAGAGTGGTTAACTCGGCCTACATACATTGTTGAGTAGTTAATTTTCCAGTATATACTTAAGGGAGTTACAAGAGTAAAATTAATTTCTCGCTCTAGAGTGATTTCTACAAAGTTTTAGTACATATAGTTTGAAAATAATGATACAACTCTATTTATATGTGACATTGAGCGTAGTGTGTGACCCAAGTTACATAGAAAATGTCCAGCCAATTTACATAAATGGATGCACACCAACTGTCCTTATGGAATGTTTTGGGGGAATGTGATTATTCTCCCCTGGTGTGATGATGCCACATGTATCCACTTGCTTGGTCTTAGAATGGTGAAATTACACCGTCTAGTATATTTTGGAGGTTCATACGTTTTTGTCTGATTTTTTCTAACCCTTATAAAGCTGACCCTTTTGAGGCAATCCTTATGAGTTCGACCCTATGAGACCGAACATAAGAGGACAATCCAAAAATTTTGATGGGTAAAATGTTCATAATAATGAGGAGAGGTTATATATCTAGGATTATAAGGGTACATGGAAAAAATTCTCTAATATTATATCTTTGTCCTCGCCAAAATATAAAGATAAATATGATAATGCTAATACCGATTCCATGTTATGATCATGCATTAAGAAAAATATTTCTTCCTTGTTGAGTTTCCTATTACTGAGAACCATTACAATTAATTACAAACACGATTAATAGACCAAATCAACACCCCGAGTATCGATTTATTAGACCATAAAACATGTATCAATGATAGAAGATAAATTACGATTTCCATTCCTTTATTATACTAATCAGATCAGAAAATTTGCATTCCAATGTCCTAACTATTTACAGAAGTAACACTTTACTTTAGGTTGTTTCCCTTCCCCTGAGGTTTAACCACTATTTCGGTAACCACAAATTGTACTCGAAACTTGTAATTCTTCTTCTTCATACCTTTCGAGAAAGAGGGAGTTTGGAATCTCTTATTAACTTAAACATCATTTCACTTGATGATATTCTCCTATACTTGGAGTTATTTAAGTAGTTGTGACCAACAATAGTTAAACTCATTCATAAGATAGTTTAGTGATCAACTTAAAGGAATCTACGAGTGATTTGAGGAAAAAAATAGATCTGGGTTTCCCCAATAATTTCATATCCAAGGACCTCGTGTACTTAAGAATATGCAATCGAGAAAGAAAACATACGATATCTTTTTACTAGCTCGTGTACTTACAAGAATCTGAGTGTGACGTTGGAATTAAGGATGATTATGTTTCTTTTTTACAAGCTATGAGTGAAAGTAAATCTATATTATGGTATAATGCTATGAAAGATGCGATGAATTCTATGACTGATAATCAAGTCCGGGATCTTGTTGAATTACTTAAAAGGGTTAAGGCCATTGGCTATAAATGGGCATATAAAACCAAAAGGGGTTCAAAAGGTAATATCATAAGATATAAAGCCCAACCTTTGGCCAAATGGATCGCTCAAAAGGAAGGCATAGATTACCATGAGACCTTCTCCTCAATTTCAAAAAAGGACTAATTTAGAATTACCATGGCATTTGTAGCTCATTTTGATTTAGAACTACATGAAATGGATGTAAAAGCGACATTCCTCGGTGGCGACTAAGATGAAGAGGTCTGCATGTCCTAACCTAAAGGATATTCCTTGAATAAGGAAAGTCACTTGGTTTGTAAGTTAAAGAAATCTATAGATGGAAGCTTCCTGATATTGGTATTTAACGTTTCACAAAGTGATATCTTCTTTTGGCTTTATGCAGAACACTGCCGATCAATGTACATACCTCAAGGTCAGTGGGAGCACATTTATGTTTTTAGTCTTATATGCGGGTGATATTTTACTTGCCAGTAAAGACTTAAGTTTGCTACATGAGTCAAAACAATTTCTCTCACAAAACTTTGATATGAAGTGTATGGGCGAAGCCTCTTATATCATCGACATAGAGATTCATAGATAAAGATCTCAAGGAATACTGGGATTGTCTCAGGAAACCTATATTAACAAGTTTTTAGAGAGATTTAGAATGCAAATTATTCATCTGGGGTAGCACCTGTCATCAAGGGTGATAAATTCAATATGGATCATTGCCCAAGAAATGATCTAGAAACGGAACAAATGAAAACCAGTCCTTATGCCTCTGTTGTTGGTAGTTTAATGTATGCCTAAGTTTGTACCAGATCAGATATATGATTTGCAGTTGGCATGTTTGGTAGATATAAAAGTAATCGGGGAAAATAACATTGGAGAGATGCCAAGAAAGTGTTACGTTACCTAAAGGAACTAAGAATTATATGCTTACTTATAAAAGATTTGATAATTTGGAGGTAACTAGATATTCAGACTCAGATTTTTCGGGTTATATTGAATCAAGAAAATCATCAAGATATGTGTTCCTTCTCACTGGAGGGACGATATAATGGAGAAGAAAAAATCAATCTTTGACAGCTTCCTCTACTATAGAGGCAAAGTTTGTCACATTTTTTGAAGCAACTTCACGGGCTATATGGTTACGAAGATTCGTAACAGGGATTTGCAAACTCTATAACTAAAGTTTTGCCTTATACAAGGAACATGCGGATTATATGGGACTAAATATTTCTCTTAGCGTAAATTATATTATATCGGTACATTTGAACACATTTGTAGTACAATAAATTGCAACATTTGGTTAATTCATATTTTTCGTCATTTATTGGGTTGTATACATAAAGTTTAGTGAATGAAAGATAGTTCTTAGGACATGAGTAGGACCCGAATGAGAATTTGGTGTCTCATTAATATAAATGATATTAATATCCCAATCAATATTAAATTACAACATTGTAATGCGTGGATGGTAATAAGTGTTTATAAAGCATTTACCGCCATGATTCATGGTTTGACAATATTGAATGGAGTAGTGGTGGCAACAAAACATAAAAGGGGACCGTATAATATTATTTTAGAACATTCGTGAGAGGGGAAGTATACCTCAATGTGGCCACGTGCCAAGTGGGAGAGTATAAGTTATGGATGTGGCACATGTTCCACATCACAACATCTCACAAGGGTTGTTTTTAAATAACTACCCCTTTTATTTAAGAGTTGTGTCTTTTTTACATATTGTCTTCAAAAATTGTTTGTAAATTCCATCATTTGAAACATAAAACTTGAGAGATAAGAAGTTTTTAGGGAAGAAATATTTTCTGTATTAACACTAATTATAAAATAATAACAGGAGGTATGTTCTTGAATCTTTCGAATTAAGAAATCTTTCATTTTTTAGATTTTGCTCCATTGCATCCATACTTGTGAAGTCTTTTATTGGCCACATGTGCTTCAGTTTATAATATCCAAGTTTCACGGGTGTAGATATAAATACTCTCATCCTTTGGATCAATTTATCTTGTGCATGGTTCGGGCTTTCGTGTGTAGATAGTTGCTCCAACATTATTACTCTTCATAACAAGTTGAAGAATAACGATGTCGAGGCTATATATTTCTAACTCAGTCATTGTATTCCCTGTGAAGATAAATTTTAATTATGTAAAAGTCATATATTAGCATACCATTTTATATAATTAGCATTAAGTATAAACTACCAAACATTAAAATATAGAAAATATGATCCACTCATTATCTTATGCATTTATATCATAAGTGAATATAAAAAAGAACTGACTAACAGTTTGTCCACCCAATACAATTTATAGGTCTAGCGTTTTTGTTTAAAAATATTTTGGGAGCTTTTCAAGATAATTTCATAAAATGTTTTGGTAAATTAGGAGTGTATTTTTATGTATATATTAAATAATATGTAAAAGAATAGATTTTCTTTAGAGCTTATTATTGGTGTTTTTGTGACAAATGGCATGTAATTGGCTCGATATTATAAACTTTACTATATATTGCATGTGCATGGGATTTTCATATCGATTACATATAATATGAACAAAGCACTTAAATGATATGATTCATGATTTAGGTCATAATTTTTTTACAGTGAAAAATCGTAGGATGAAAAATGTTTCTATATGTTTGGAGTTGAATTCTATTTGTTATTTGAAAAGAAATTCACTATAATAGTTTCTTATTATTTAAAATTTTACATAGATAGAAAGCGTAATTTTTAAATAAGTAAAAACACATTAATCATTACAGTTGTTCACCCCCAATGAAACATATATAATGAGTAATTAGATTTAGGTAACCCATAACTGTTTGAAAAAAAATAAGTAACAATTTGTAACTGGAAACTTCAAATAATTATTCGGTGGTGTTTGGTTGTTATTTACCCCTTGATAGAATCTCGGAGGCGACGAATCCAGAGGTAAAGGAAACAACTTACTGCCCTACTTCGACCACGGAACTAAAATTCGTCAACTTTGCATTGTGACTCTATTATAAAATGGTGGGAAAAAGTTACTCAGTTAATTCAAAAAATGATAAATGGAATAAATAATTTCTAGAGGTCATCTTTTATACGTATGTCACTCACTTAAAATGATTATAATACCTTAGTAAGCAGTAAGTTATCTGTTGTGAAATATGTGCATGCTAATGATCGACCAAGGATGTATCCCATTGCATGTGCTATTTGCGTTATGCTTAACGTGGATTCCCAATTTAGTGCTATGAAATACAATGAAAAACATTAGTTAGTGTAATTATGAAATTTATAAATTGATCTTCAAAATCATTCAAATTGGAGGTTTGTTTCCCTTTTGAAGTTGCACTTAATTAATTAAAAAAAAAATTGCGCATACTTAAAATAACATGCAAGGCAATAAATGTATAAAAAATTCAGGAGTTACGAAAAAAGGTAAGATAAATTTTATAATGTTTTATTAGCATTGAAGTACAATAAATATCTAAATGAATTTAGCATTATTTTATAGGGAATTGTAGGTGCTTGAATATATTGGCTTTTATCATGTGTATTTTTATACTTTGTGGTATGAAGGAATTCAACGAGAATTCAAAATGAGGTTGAGTTGATGTTTTATTTCCATATATTATACAATAGACTTATTACAACTAGGCACCTCGTTTTTCGTAGATGAAAGCTAACGGATTAGCCTATGTTTTGAAGAACTTTCTATAGTACTCTTTTAATGAATTAAAAAACATGCTTATAAACACATAGAGCTTAAACAACTAATACTACATTTTAATGTGTCTCTATCTACATGTGATAGATATCTTGTGTATTTCAAATTGATTATGATCAAATATAACCTTCTCTTCTTTGATAAGGGGAGATAAAGCTTATTTGGCCTAGCGTCTTTATGTGCTCAAAGAATGTGACAATTCGGCTTATTTTAGCAAAGCACAACATTTATACTTTTTCTGCTCGAATTATAACCAACAATACGATTGATTCAATTAACATTTAAAAGGATGAAGTCTAACTATAATACATAAACATTAGATAAAAATTTCAGGAGCAGAAATTCCATTACAAAGTTTGACATCTATATCAAGCTGTACAAATATTTCCATCTTACCGGTATAATGGTCACAAAATACTTTTTGACTACGCAATAGATAGATGACTTGTGAGAATATAGTATATCCATAATTATTGGTGAGGGATGAGTATTTCCCAAAGCAAAAATGCTTCACCTCACATGAGGGTGTTAGAGATGATCATTATTTTAGTATGTATTCTAAGGAAATATATCTCATGTGTTTTTTACTAATGTTAGACCATTATTCTTGTTCTTGGATGATTAATGTTATAGCGAGATTCAGTTGGACGGAGTTACAAGGGCATGTCCACGATCCCTCTTAAGAGCAACTAATCCTTAATAGGTTCACCAATAGTTAAAAGTCTAAGAAGAAATTATCAAAAGATTTAGAAAAATTATGGTTCACTTACAGTCTATGTATTATCTTTTAGTATTGTTGACATCATAACAGATCGCCACTCTAAATCTTTGGTTTTCCATCAATTTGGTCTAGTCGTTGCATGATGTCCCTTTCGTCATTGTGATGGTTGAGTAACCAAGTTGTTTATTTTAAGGAAGAGTGCCTCTTACGCATGCCTCACTAAGGATAACCTGCTGGTTATGGTGACAACACCTCATTTATCTCTCTCCTATATATATTCTAGACCTGGTACGTCTATTTCTATATGACTCTCTCTTCCACAGTAGACCTCCATTAAAGACACTTGTATGTTTTTTGGCATTATTTTAATAGTTTACTTGTTGTGGTTTTGTTTTTGGGTATGATTTTCCATTCATATCATTTATACTTTCTAAATCTAGCTTGGGTTACAAATTTCCCTTTTCCAATCAATTTCGATATAGCACCCGTTTCTCTAGCTAATTATTCATTTTTTTCAAATGTGATTTTTATGTTACGTATGGCCTGCCGGAGGGCATATCCGTTGAAGTAAATTATTCTTTTTGAATAATCAAAATACCTTCCAAACTATACAAGCTTCTTCGAAAGCATATGTAGATGAAAATATCTATACATATGGATTTTATATTTATATTGTATAATGAAGTACCACATCTATGGAATTAAATCTATCGAACCACACATTCGCTATTGTTATAGAACTTATTTCATCTTTCTATTCCCTATTAGGTTTTCTTGTATGATTGGGATTTTCTCGAGTAGCAAGAGCGCATGTGTTTTTATTTGAGGAATCCTTAAAACTGAAGATTGTTTGTGTTTGAATATAATTTAACTTCCAAGGAACCCATTTTTTTTATGTAATGTTTACTTAGTACAAACGTTAACAAACTCGCATTTTCATCTCTAGACCATTATATGAATTAATCATATGTGCTTTTGTGTTTTATCGAATTAATATATGAAATAAATCATATTTGACAATTAAAATTAAAATCAATAGAAAACTTATAAACGAAGAAGATGACCGAGTCGAGTGTTGGACACTTTATTCTTAAGACAAAATGCGCTATTGTTATTGTGCCTACGACAATAAACAATGAGTGTCTGCCTCACAAGATAAAATGGTCTGGACACGCACAAGAAAAACTTCAATGTCCGTATCACACGAACCAATAATGTTTGATACTCTCTTCGACTTGATTATTAGGAATGGAAAGTATTAGAAAACATATTTTTCTCTCTTTTAAAATGAAGACAAGTGTTATATTTATGAAAATCAAAGCGTTCCTTCACGAAAAGATGTGTCTGTTTCTTAAGAGTCACTTTATGGATGTTTTTATGAACATTGACAACTAATGGTGAATAGTTATGACCTTTAGGAACGGTTCTGAAAAACAGTCACTATATAGCGAGCAGTCACGATCTTCAATGACAGTTAAGAAAATTCGTCCCAGAAAATTAAATAAAATTCTCGATAATTTTCATACATAAATGGGGCACTTTGAAACTAAATTTCGTACTCATCATTTGTCCGTTTTTAACAAATGAATAAATCACGCGAGTCGTCATGCTATAAGGAACGCATACATACTTGTCCCCACCACGTTTAAAGTGTGGGTCTTAGTTTGATAATGGCTCAAAGTCGACTAATATATTAATTTGGTCATAATATTTATTTGTGTAAAAACACAATATTTTCAATAAATAAACACCTATGAATCTAAGTAACAAGGCATATAACCATAACGTAACCCGACAAAAGTAGACGGCGCAAAAAAAGATATTTACTTGTCTAAAACATATATAGGCATATGTCCTTGGTGAGATTATCACAGCTAGTTAAGTTGAACTTTGATTACAATTCTCTCTAATTTTCTTAAGCTCGGGAGACACACACAAACAACAAGGAAACTTCTTTCATAGTTATTTGAAAGAGTAAGCCCTGTTTAGTTGCGCAAATTGTTTGATTATGTAAATTGGTTCATTGTCGATTTACAAATTGTAAATGTGTTTATTTGAAATGAGTTAAAATCCAATTTTACCTCATGTGTGGTAATCGAAAATTGATGTTAAGATTGTTGAGGACAAAATATAAAAACAAATTAAGAGAGGGGAAAAGAGAGGGAAAGAGAGAGAGAGAAACAAGGACTTTATCCGACTCTTATTTCAAATGGATGCATTTCACGTTTTTTGTGAAATGATCATATTTCGTATTTTACACATGAGATAAAATAAGACAATTAACGAATCATTTCATTAATAAAACAAAACACAATTAATGGATCAATTTGTAAATGGACCAATTTATAATTTTAGGACAACTGAACGGATCTTAACTGAATTAAATAGATTAATCCCCTTTAAGGGTAAAATACATCAGTATGCATATTTGAGGGAGGAGTGTTTCCCAAGGCCAACCCACATCCCATGTGAGGTTTCTTAAGTTCACTTCTTTTAGAGAATTAATGGAGTGATTATTTTAACACCTCAAATACATGTAGTTATAAATAAAAAACATCATGCGAATGAATACACAAGATATACATGGTTTGACTTTTCTTTATCCTACGACCATAGGTCAAAGGGAACGGGGATTATTTATTAGTTTGGGGAAAACAGTAGGAGTGGATGTTGGTGAAATGACCTCAATTTCATACCACCACTGTAACGCCCCATATTTTTAATGATTTTTATATTGGGATTAATTAAATTAAAATAGAAATTAATAAAAAATTAATTCGGATGGAAATAAATATTAATTAGCGAGACTAGGGTTAATATTTATTTGTATTAATTATATTGAGTATTACTTAGTGAACGAGTAATAAATTAGTAACAATGCAATATGATTATCGTGAGTGAGAAATACTACAATTACGGTAACTTACTCAGAACGCGCATGTCAGACATGTCGAGACTTAAATTTATGAAATAAAATATCATTTATTTATGGGTCATCCAAATTGTCATTTTTAGTATGTCAGTGTATCCGAACGGATCGAAAGAGTCATAAAAGTATACTAGGAGTTTTAGATTGGGTCCCAAGACATTTTTAGGCCAAATCAGCACCCCAAAAGGGCATTTTGGTCTTTTGACTTTTTGGAGTAAAGGGATGTAACACCCCGTATTTTTATAATATTAAATAATTATGGGATTAATTATTATTATTGGATTGATTATATTAAAAATATGAGAAATTAATTGTTAATTAGTCCGGATTAAAAATAAATATTAACTAGCGTGACAAGGGTTAATACTTATTGTTGAGAAATATTAAATATTACTGTTTGAATATGTAATATGGAATTATGAAATTTTATAAATTGTTGAGAGTGGGAAATACGATAGTTTAGTACATTAAGTTAGGATGCGCGTGTGAGTCGTGTCGGGACTAATTTAATGAATTAAAGAAGATAATTATTTTAAGTAACTTGTATAGTAATTTCGATTATGCCAATGAGTCCGGAAGGGTCGATATAGTCAGAAAACTCTACTCAGGTATTTTATTTGGACTCCGAAATATTTTTAGGCTTAACCGGAACCCTGTAGGGGTATTTTTGTCATTTGGATTTTTTAAGAAATAAAATGGACGAAAATTAGGAAAATTAAATAAAGTGTACGTGGGTAAGATGGGAGTCTGTCAGTTCCAAACCTACGAGAGAGAAAGAGATAACCACGGAAAGGAGAGAAGAGAACCCATAAGCATTATTGGTGCAAAACCTACCATCTTCCACCACCGTAACCATCTTTGCATAGATCGAAAGACGAGGAGCAAGCCCATACCCATTTCATCAATGGATTAGAACATCAATTTGAGGCAAGTGTTTATTACTTGTTTTCTTTAGCAATATTTTTGTTCATGTTAGGCTAGATAATTTCCCCCATTATTTTGAAAGTTGAATTTGGTGAAAAATTTGGGAGAATTAGTCATAAATTAGGACTGATTTCAATAAAGTTTGATTCAGTCATGTAGATAGGATTATGTCCACGTATTTATGATAATTTTGTGATTAAATCTGGGTTTAATTTAGAGTTTTGTATATAAATTTGAGAACTAGGGTTCATGATATTTTAAATTGGGGATTTCGAATTTACTGATGATTAGTAATGATTTAATGATGATATATTGTTGGAAATCATATATAAATGTTGAGTAGTTGATTGGAATTGAATGATTGGTGTTTTGGTTGATTATTTTAGAGGGTTTAGGCTTAAAAATGGTGGAAAACGAAATTGTTAAAGGTGTAGAACCTAATAGGTTTGGTGGGGAAGAGTACTGCTAAATATTTTTCGAACGAGATTGAGCTTCGTTCGAACGAGAAAGGATCTCATGAGATGTCGTTCAAACAACATCTGACCTGGTTCGAACGATAGGTCCAAAATTTGAGAAATTGCAAATTTTGCCTGTGGAGACAATTATTATGCAACACAAATAAATATGAGAGAAGTAATGACCAAGAAAGAACAAATAAAACGCCAATCACACAACAACAGATATACGTGGTTCACCAAAGAGATGCCTACGTCCACGGTGGTGCAGTCAGTATTATTTCTCAATATTCTGGAGAATGAGTACAGAGAATACAACTTGTCCTTTGCCCCGGACCTAGGGTTTAATTTATATATGTGTACGTTAGTTAGTGGAGATGATGGGCTCCCCCATATTAGCCATCTTCCCTATAACTTCCATTCATGGGATTATGCTCCCCTATAACTTCCCTTCATGGGGTCGTGGGGAGAGACCGGATCAATAGGAAAGATAAAGGGCCTGGACTTTGGGCCGCCAGGACTGGGCTACTCGTCCAGGCCCATGGTTCTAAATTCTGGGTACCCACAATTTGCCCCTAAATTTGTTGTGTCGTGTGTACAGGCCCAACATATTTAAATGATTAGCTACAGTGGTCATGTTGCAATTCCTCGGGAGCTGTGGAGTTGATTTTGGCGGCAGTCGCTTCGCTTACTGTGCACTATGATTAGATTTTGAAGGCTCATTGGGATAACCACATATTTTCCGTCGTTTCAGACTTTCCAGCACTCTTCCACCTTCTGAGAATTCTAGCGCATCATTCCCTTTGCTCTCAATCCGTATTTTCATTGCTTTTTTAGTCATCTTGAGCTCGTGCTTCTTCAGCACTCGAATCGATCTTCTGCCTTGTAAGTTTTTTGTTCCCTTTCTTTGCATTTTCTCTTGGTGAAGATTGGGAATAGATCGATCTTCGAGGTTAGAAAGTTCTACAACATTCTTGAGTGGGTAGAGATTGAGTGTTGTGCCTCTCCTCCTAGGAACGTTAGGGATATAGAGGATGCCCACTGGATTTATGTTTTGTTGCTCTCCCAGGGGGGACTTACCTTTCCCTCTAATGATCTGTTTCTGCATTTCTTTAGCTATTTTAGTATTGTACCTGCACAATGTTCGCCCAATGTATGGAAAATAGTGAACGGCGTGCATAGGATAAATCAATTGTATGGCACAAGGTTAGGGCTTGCCGAGGTCTGCTTTTGTTACTCCTTCTCTCGAACTAGTTCAGGTGTCCTGTACCTTAAAGCTAGGAGCCCTGATAGGGTATTGGTAGTAAATCTACCTGATTCCCATAAGGACTACTGGCAGGAAGGCTTTCTTGTTAGGAATTGGCAGTTCTCTCCCCAGTCTGAAGGGTCGAGGTCTGAGAGGTTCACTGTTCCCTTTTATGGTGAAGAATATATAGGTAGATATCATACTATTGTTTCAATCTCTGCTAATTTATGAATTTTCTAACTCCTCTTTATTTTTTTCTTCTATAGCGAGGTCGAAGAACTTGGAGCCTGCCCTCAGCGAGGTCCGAATTTTTGAGTTGGTTAAAGCTTGGAACATCAGATAGCCTTTAAGTGACGACGAGCATCCCAGATTTTCCGCTTTCTTGTTAGAGTATAAGAACGTAGGCTCTAGCTTCATAGCACGGCCTGTGGACAGTGTACCAGAGTTTGATTCTTTGGGAGAGACCACTGCTGAGCCGATACCGTTGGACGAAGAAGAGAGCAGCTCTGAAAATGAGCCCGCAGGTAATCTTGGTGAAGCGATCTCTGATAGTAGCAGCTCTTCTGATTCTGGGGAGGCTTCTAAGGCTCGAGGATCGTCGAGCACTTCCAGCAGTTTTGGTGAAGATATGCCTCCAAGGAAGAACCTGATCAGAGATGACGATGATGATGATGACCATGTGCTCCTTGCACAAAGGTCAAAGAAATAGAAGTCTGCATCTGGGTTTGTGGCTACAGGCTCTCGTCCTTCCTCTCAGGAGAAAGAGAAGAAGAGGAGAGAGGAGGAGCAGGCGAAAGAGAGGGAGAGGAAAAAGGAGGAGGAGAGAAAAAAGGTGGAGGAGAAGAAGAGAGTAGAGGAGAGGAAGAGAAGGGAAAGAGAGAAGGAGGAGGATAGGAGGAAAATGGAATTAAGGACCAAGGCAGGTCAAGCTTTGGTTCCAGTATCTGCCGTGCCCGAGGGGGCTTCGGTGGCCATTTTTCCTCAGCTAGCTCCCGCGCTGCTTGAGAGAGCAGTTCTTCCTGCGGATCGCCAGAGGGCGCTGGGGTCCGATCAGCTGGCCCTGCAAGCTAGCCAGAGGCTGGCCTTGGTAAAATTCCCTTCCAATTCTCAATTTTTTAACAAGTCTTGATTGTTTCCTCTTCTTGATTTCTCCTTTATTCTTTGCAGTTTGTGACCGACTTCGCTGTGCTCTATCGTTCTCGCGATGAGCTGGTGATGAGGAACGGTGAGTTGGAGCAGCAAAAGTCTGCTCTGGAAGCCAGGGGTTCTCAGCTGGAGGCTGATCTGAAGGCTGCTGATGCAGCTCGAGTTTCGTCTGATCTAGCCCTCGTCACCACTGCCCGCGAGAGGGATAATGCGGTTAAGGAGCTGGGCGAGCTGAAGAAGGCTTATGACTCAGTGTGCTCGAGCAAGCTGTACCTCGCAGAGAAAAACATGGTTCTGGCCAAGCAGCTAGAGGCGGAAAAGGCCCAGGCAGCCACCAGTAAGGAGGACTCATACAACTCTGGGTGGGCTGCTGCTTATGATGATGCTGAGGTTCAGATTGGCTACATCAGCCGTCTGAACTTCAAGAAGGGTTGGAACAAAGCTCTTCTAGCTGCTGGTGTGGATGTTGGGTCTTCCCTGTTTGACGAGCACGACCCGGGTCCCAAGCTAACTGTGGGCGAAGAAGCTCCTACTCCAGCCATCGAGGGTGCTGATCTTCCCTCGGATACAGTTCCTGCTGGTGTTCGCCCTGTTCAGGCGACTGAAGGCATTCCTGCTGAGGGGGATACCTCTGCTGCAGCTGATAAGGGGAAGCAGCCAGACACCGCTGGGCAACCTGAGGTTGCCAGTTAATCTGTTCTTTAGGATTCACTTTTGTACTTTTTGCTTGTAATCTCCCAAGTTTTTTCTGCTCGATGTACTTGGTCTTTATTAATGAAATGAGAAGATTCTCCTTCTGTTTATGCTGATCCCTTTCTCTCTTCTTTCTTTCTTTTACTTGTAGTTGGTTTATGTTGATGATTATATTCCTGTTATCTCCCAACTGGGTAGGACTCTTGGTCCTAATGCAAGCCCTGCTGTTCGCCAGGCCTTTGTTAGACTTTGCAAGTTTGCTAAGTCAAGGAACCAAAAATATAAGGATCAGTTCGAGCTGGTGGCCAAGCTGAAAGACAGGCTCTAGGAGATGGAAGATATCGGTGCCTCGGTACAAGAAGAAGTCAGTGCACTGAGAGGAAGGTTGCTGGAGGCCACCGAAATTAACCAGGTTGGGGAGTTTTTGTAGCAGGAGAATGAAGACTTGAGGAGGGAGGTCCTAAAGCTCAAGGAGCATTCGCCGAGCACCGCTTCGACAGTCCTGCAAGGCTCTTCTTCGTCGCGAGCTTCTCGACCTCCCCTCTCGCGTGATGGAAGGAGTGCCAGGGGTAGGAACAGGGAAACCGAGGAACAGCATGAGAGGGAGATGGAGGAGCTACGCGATGATGTTCGGCGAGCTTATGTAACTGCTGCTGGGCTCCAGAGGGATGTCACCCGACTACGACATTTGTTCAAGAAGGGTCCTCGACAAGTGTGGTCTGATGGCTACGATCAAGGCTGGCTGGATGCTCCAACAAGACTATCAGAGTTCGAGGAACTTTCCTTCATCAGAGGGTGGTTGAGTGCTCTTAAAGAGCTGCAGGTCCCGAGGAACTCGGTGTTATGGTATCGACACGAGATATCCTCCTCCACTTTGATGCCTCATCCATTCAGGAGGGATGATCGATGGATCCCCATTGATGCTATTCCCCGACAACTATTGGAGTTGGACGCAGATGAGGTCGTGGAAGAGCCATCCCCCGCTCCTGATGATGGAAGGAGAGCTAAAGTCGCTGATTATCTTGTTCGGAGGCTTCCACCTCCTTGAGATTTTTGTTACTCTTTTTCTTTTTGATAATGTAAATGCTTTGGGCGAGCTTCGCCGACTAAACATGTATTATCATTGTTTGTAAATATAAAAGATTAATGAAAAGTTTGTGTTTTGGGCAATTTTGCCGACTAAACGTGTTCATCCAATCCTTTTATATTTTTGCTGCCTCATAATTCTTTTTGTTTTGTCATGCGAGTGTCCCCCCAGTCCAGTACAATGCAAGAATACCATTGTGCCCTCACTTTACCTTTTAGGTTGTGTCTTCACACTCCCTTAGGCCTAAGTAGGGCAATTGGCGAAGACACACCTGGTATTGGATGTCTTCATCCGATCAGGATTTTGTTTAACTAAAGTAGGTTTGATGCCTAAGAATACTCTGTAGGGCTTCATATATTGCCAGGGGCAATGCTGAGAGGTTTGTCGTGCTTCATGACGATGACCTGAAGAGGGGTGTTCCCCTGCTATGTCGACCATTATGCCTATGATTTGGAAGGGATGTGTAACAAAATATAAATGTTATTAATTAGAGAGTGATCAACTGAGAGATTTTCATTAGTGAAATGGGAAATGAACTTTCCTTTCACATAACGAATACAATAAAAGAGTTAATAATAAAATTCCTAAAAATAGAATTTCTTGAGATTGGTTGCGTTCCATGCTCGTGGTATCTCCCTGCCCTCCATCGTTTCCGAATGATAGGCACCTTGCAGGTCGTCTCTAGTTATCTTATAAGGTCCTTCCCAGTTTGGGCCTAGTTTACCGTCTGATGGTTTCACTGTGGTGCCCAGGACCTTTCTTAGAACATAGTCCCCGACTTTGAATTTCCTCGGATTGACCCTCTTGCTGTAGTGCTTCGCGAGCTGTTGTTGATAGCTCGCCAGTTTCACTAGGGCAAGTTCCCTGCGCTCGTCGTCCAGGTCGAGTTCAGCGAGCAAGGCCTCATCGTTCTGGCCTTGTTCGACAAGGTCGGATCTCATTGTTGGCAATCCCGCTTCTAATGGGATGATCGCCTCCATACCATATGTTAGTGAGAATGGCGTTTCTCCTATTGCTCGCCTAGGAGTCATTCTGTATGCCCATAGGATATGCGGTAGCTCGGTTGCCCATGCGCCTTTGGCTCGCTCTAACCGCTTCTTCAATCCAGCGATCACTATTTTATTGGAAGCTTCAGCTTGTCCGTTGCTTTGAGGGTAGGCCACCGAGCTGAAGTGGTGCCTGATCCCGTGTTCGTTGCAGAAGTCCTGAAAAGGGCCACTCTCGAACTGTGTTCCATTGTCAGTGATAATGGCTCTGGGGATTCCGAATCGAGTGATTATATTCCTCCATACGAACCTTATCATGTCAGCATCTCGGATGTTCGCCAGTGGTTCTGCCTCGATCCACTTGGTAAAGTAGTCAGTTGCAACCAACATGTATTTGCGACTGCCGGCAGCGGTGGGTAGTGGTCCAACAATGTCCATTCCCCATTGGACGAAAGGTCAGGGGCTGGTCAGGGATTTTAACTCGCTGGCGGCCTGGTGGACCATAGGAGCGTGAAGTTGGCATTTCAGGCATTTGCGGACATATACTGCGGAGTCCTTTTGCATGTATGGCCACCAATAGCCTTCCTTCATTGCTCGGAAGGCTAGAGACCTTCCTCCGACATGACTTCCACAGATTCCTTCGTGAAGCTCGTGAAGCACTACGTTCACATCGCCTGGGTGAACGCATCTAAGGTAGGGACCGGAGAAAGATCTTTTATATAAGTCGCCTCCTGTGGATAAGTGAAAGCGAGCAGCTTTGACTCTTATCTGGTGAGCAGTTCTCTTGTCCTCTGGAAGCGTTCCGTCCTTTAAATAGTCCTTCAAGGGATCTATCCAGCTGGGGGTTGATTCCAATTGGAGTATTGGTTTCGCGTTTGGCAGCTCGCAGTTGGGGTAAATGCTTGGGCCACTGAGGAAATCGATAGGGATAACCTTTTTAAGGCTAGAATCAACTGCCGAACACAGGGCTGCTAACGCATCAGCGTGGCTGTTTTGCCCCCTGGAAAACTGCTGGATGTTGATCTCTTCAAAGCTCGTCATCAAGTTTTTCACCAAGGAGAGGTAGGCTGCCATTCTTTCATCCTTTGCATTATAGTCTACACTTATCTGGTTGGAAACTAGTTGCGAATCGTCGAATATCGGCAAACGCTTTGCTCCCAGAGTTTGCGCTTTTTGGAGACCTGCTATTAGGGCTTCGTATTCTGCTTCGTTGTTGGAGGCTGCAAATCCCAGCCTGATTCCTTGCTCAAGGACTGTATTTTCTGGAGTGATGAGAACAATTCCTACCCCTGCCCCCTTTGAGTTGGAGGCTCCATCAACGAATAGTTTCCAGCTTTCCACTGTAGCTTGGTTGTTTTGCTCTGTTGGCTTAGGCTGGTCGGAGGGTTCTTTGCCTGTGAACTCAGCTATGAAATCAGCGAGGATTTGACCCTTGATAGCTGTCCTTGGTTGAAATTGGAGGTCAAACCGGCCGAGCTCGACTGACCATTTAGACAGTCTGCCTGACAAATCCGCCTTCCTTAGGACAGCCTTGAGGGGGTGTGATGTAAGGACGATGATCATATGAGCTTCGAAGTAATGCTTCAGCTTTCTCGAGGCTATTACTAGGGCGAATGCGAGCTTTTCTAATGGTAGGTAGTGCTGCTCGGCATCTAATAGGGTTTTTCTCGCGTAATAGATGGGATGTTGGATTCCTGTAACTTCGCACATTAGCGCCGAGCTGACAGTATGACCGGATACAGAGAGGTAGAGGTACAAAGAGTCCATTTGCTGTGGTATGACAAGCAGGGATGGAGTGATTAAGTAGGACTTGAGCTCATCCAATGCTCGTGAGCAATATGGGCCCCACTCTACTATTTTGCTGCCCTTTAAGAGTTGGAAGAAAGGCTTGCACCTCTCGGAGGATTTAAAGATGAAACGATTTAGAGCAGTGAGCATTCCAGTGACCTTCTGTACATCCCGGATTGTGCGAGGAGGTTTCACTCTGTTGATTTCATCAATCTGGTCCGGATTAGCCTCTATGCCTCGCTTGCTGACCAAATACCCAAGAAACTTCCCTGACTGGACACCGAAGGAACACTTGCTCGCATTAAGTTTCATTCGGTACTTCCTGAGGATTTCGAAGGTGCTTGACAGGTGTGAGAGGTAATTCTCCTTCTCCTTTCTCTTGACGAGCATGTCGTCGATGTAGACCTCCATTGTGTCTCCCATTTGATTCTTGAACATTTTAGTAACTAGCCGCTGATAGGTTTCCCCTGCATTTTTGAGCCCAAAAGGCATGACCTTGTAACAATATAAACCAACCGTCGTGATAAACGCCGATTTATCCTGATCTGGGGCATACAAGGGAATCTGGTGATATCCTGAGTACGCGTCCAGGAAACTCATTCGTTCATGAGCTGCGGTGGCGTCTACTAGTTGGTCTATTTTTGGAAGAGGGAAGCTATCCTTGGGGCAGGCTTTGTTGAGGTCAGTGAAGTCTATGCAAACTCTCCACTTTTTGTTGCTTTTCGGAACTACCACTGGGTTGGATAACCATTTGGGGAATTGCACTTCCCGTATGGATCCTGCTTCCAGCAGTTGTTCGATTTCTTTTTCTATTGCTCTGGCCTTCTCGGGAGCAGTTCGCCGTGCCTTCTGCGTTATCGGCTTGAACATGGGATCGATGTGCAACTCATGGCAGACCATATTGGGATCGGTTCCTGGCAGCTCATAAGGTTCCCAAGCGAAAACATTTATGTTGCTTCTGAGTAAGATTGACAACTCCTTTTGCTCTTGGTCGGTGAGTGACACTCCGATCAGGAAGACTCTGCTATTGTCGCCTTCCCTAGCCGCCACTTCTACCCGGTCCTTGACGACACGCTCGGAGGGTAGGAGCCTGGTCTCTTCCACTCCAGGCCTTCCATATTTTAATTGCTATTTGGAAGGAATTGCACCTTCCTCCACTTTCTCGCTGGGTTGATCAGCTTTTTTCTCTGGCCTTGGTCGGATGGCTGCTATGAAGCACTTCCTTGCCATCGCCTGGTCGCCGTGTATCTCCATGACTCCTCGCTCGGTAACATATTTGAGCTTCTGATGGTAGGTCGAGGAGACTGCCTTCATCGCATGGAGCCATCCCCTGCCGAGGATGGCCTGATACGGTGAATCAATGTCGACCACCAAAAACTTGATCATCTTGGAAACATTTCCAGCGCGCACTGGTAATACTATTTTGCCCAGGGGCATGGTCATTTTTCCAGCGAAGCCGACCAGAGGGACAGTAGCTCCCTTTAGGTCAGCGATGCTCAACTTCAATTTCCTGAACAGGTCGATGTGCATTACTTAGGATGAGCTTCCTTGATCGACGAGCAGCCTGTCGATGTCAAAGTTGGCTATCCTGAGTGTAATGACTAAGGCATCATGATGTGAGGTTCTTACTCCCACTAGGTCTTCATCCGTGAAAACAATATGCTTGTTGTAGTTGACGTCCTCTGCTCGCCTACGTTTTCCTGACTGTGATTTTGCTGGATCAATCTGAAAAGCTTGCATTACCGCTGTCAGTTTCTTTACCTCCATTCGAGCTGAGTTCCCTTGTATTTGCTTGACGTCAGATACTCCGTGGATTACTGCGAATTCATGTCCGGCATCATCCTCCAGCACGTTGTCGGGTTTCGCCTCTCTGTGGGCAGCCACTTTCTCTACCTTTTTTTCCACAAATTCATTCAGATGTCCAAACTGGGCCAACTCCTCGAGGTGGGACTTAAGAGCCTTGTCGTGCTCGGTCTTATGCCCTCCCTCTTTGTGGAACGCGCATCTTAATGCATTGTTTCTTTTTGTGGGGTCTCCTCCCATTTTCCGGGGCCATTTGATGAACGGCTCGTCCTTGATCTTCGCAAAAATTTTGTATATTAGCTCTTTGAAGACAGTGTTGACCGCCTGGAACGATTTTGTTACGTCAGGGTTCCCTCCGTTTCGGGAGCCATTCTTGCCCCCACTCTTTCCTCCTTTCTTCTGGTTCTCAACTTTCTCACTTCCCTTGGTAGTGAGCTTGGCTCGACCGTTTTCTCCTACATTAAGGCGGGTGACATCTTCCACCTTTGCGTATGTCTCAATCCGTGCCATCAGGTCGTCAATGGTCATAGCTTCCTTCTTCGTTAAGGACTGGTAAAGGAGGGAAGAGTTAGGTAACCCAATTTTGAAGGAGGTCACTGCCACCTCTTCAGCGCAGTCCTCAATCTCGTTGAATAACTCCAGTACCTCTTCGCATAGTCTCGTTGTGTTTCTTGAGGCGTTTTCTTCATGGTTAATAGAGCATCCATCCTTTTGGGATGGGAGCTGCTGGTGATGAACCGGGCCGTAAAGAGCTCGGCCAGGGATTTAAAATTTCTGATGGATCGGTGAGGGAGTTTTTCGAACCATTTCTGGGCCACGTCATGGAGGCTCGATGGGAAAATACGGCACATGAGTGCATCCCGGTGATTCCAGAGGGTCATGGCCTGCCGGTACTGCCTGACATGATCAATGGGATCAGTCTTCCCGTCGTAAATCTTGAACCTTGGAATGGCAAATTTCTTGGGAGCCTCTTCCTCTTCAATTTCCCTCATGAAGGGTGATTTCATCTGGGTCTTAAGGGCTCTCCTGGCGAGTTCTCTGGTCGACCTGGTGCCGCGATGAGTTGGATGTTGGTCTATTTCTCTGCGGACCAGGTTCCGTATGTTCTCGTCGCTGTGAGCAGGGCTCTGGTAGCGACGAGCTCTTCTTAGTTGTTCGCGGAGGTCGTCGTCGGAGTTGCCACCTTCGACCCCTTGATATCCCCGCCTAGGGCTCCTTCCTCGGTTGCGAGATTTGCTCGCCTGAGGGCTAGGAGTGCGATAGGGGTGTCTTCTGGTATCAGGACGTAGTTCCTTATCCAGTCTTTCCAGTCTTCTTTTCAAGCAAGCATTCTCAGCCTCGTATCTGCGAGAAGACTCCCTCTGCTCGTGGAGCCTTGCCTCGTATGCATCAATCAATCTGGATATCTGCGTGGACCTTGATGGTCCTTGACTTTCTTCTGAGGCTGGCCTTTCCAAGCGAGCCCCACGATCTGAACGTCGGACTTCAGACCTAATCCTGCGAGGATCAGGTGGCTCTTGAATATCTCCTGCTTGAGGAGCGTTGCTGCTGTGACCAGACATCTTAGATTCTTTTCTTAGCGTGGGCTCTTCTCAGGGAAAGATGAACGCTTCCCACAGACGGCGCCAATTGTGGAGACAATTATTATGCAACACAAATAAATATGAGAGAAGTAATGACCAAGAAAGAACCAATAAAACGCCAATCACACAACAATAGATATACGTGGTTCAGCAAAGAGATGCCTACGTCCACGGTGGTGCAGTCAGTATTATTTCTCAATATTCTGGAGAATGAGTACAGAGAATACAACTTGTCCTTTACCCCGGACCTAGGGTTTAATTTATATATGTGTACGTTAGTTAGTGGAGATGATGGGCTCCCCCATATTAGCCATCTTCCCTATAACTTCCATTCATGGGATTATGCTGCCCTATAACTTCCCTTCATGGGGTCGTGGGGAGAGACCGGATCAATAGGAAAGATAAAGGGCCTGGACTTTGGGCCGCCAGGACTGGGCTACTCGTCCATGCCCATGGTTCTAAATTCTGGGTACCCACAATTAGGTTTATGCAGTTATTTTGAAATAGGAACCGTCAATTGGTGATTGTAGCATAGTGCAGAATTGCAAGGGAATATTCGTAAAGTAATATTTAAATATTTGGAAAGGTGAATTAACCTTGGAAATTTTGAGAATGTGAATAATGAAAATAATTATATTATAGGTAGTAACGAGAGAATACTACGTATGGAAAATACATGTAAGGGTTGGGTGAATACCTGGAATTTTAATAGGATGTGGGAATGCCTATTATATGAATATTATCATTGTCTCTATAGCATACCTACGCTGCTTGCTATCGGGAGGAGGTTTGCGAACAGTGGACAGTCTTATCCTGGGTGACCCAATAGGGGGATATTTGACTTGTACCTAGAGTGTAAGAACTTGGTTACCTGCTATCTGAGATGTAGGATAGTTTCGACGGCTGAATGGGAGTGTAGGTATGAGCATGACCCATTTGGTTGGGGAATATACTCGCCTCCAATATTTGTGTTTTGAATTTATGGTTCGTGAGAGATTGAACCAGTTATCCTTTATGCAGTGCTTGATGCACCGGGACATGATAGCAGAGTATGCATTGCTCCAAGTCATCTTAACCCAAGGGTGCATGATTAATATACATACATACATATATATATATATATAAATTCTACTGTGTGATATTAGTAGACATGGAAATATTGATAAATAAATAAAATCTAGTGGCTAAATGATTATCTATTAGAAGAACATATGTGAAAGGTGGTTTTGAGATAAACAATTTTATTTACGTATTTTATGGGCGATACGGGTTACTCCTTTGAGATATATATTTTTAAGTATAAGCCTATGACCTAGTTGGGAACATTATAGATAACTAGGTTAGGATAGACGTATGTTAGGCATGCATAATAGTGAAGAGTTGAGAATCTCATATGAGAGTTTGAAACTAACATGCACATAATACTTGCATTATTGAAGTTTTAAATACTTGCTGAAACAAATATTTTTACAACTCGGGCTCTAACCCATTTCTCGCTATTCTTCTCTCTCTCTCTCTCTCTCTCTCTCTCTCTATATATACATCAGTTGCCTAGCCACTGGATTACCAGATTTAGATGCTTGGATCGTTTAGTGAGCTGCAGCAGTTGTGGGAGTTGCAAGTCTTTGCACTTAGACGCCTCTATCAATTCATTATGTTCCTTTTCACACATTCATTTAGGGATTGTTTTGCCCATTCTCAGTCGTTTAGTAGAGATTGTACTCAGTTTACTTTAGCATTTTATTTCCATTGCACTTGAGGATTTAATGGATTGTTGGTTTGAGACTTTGAATTGGAATGTTCTATCCAGTCTTATTTATTTTAGTATTTGATTCATGTCCAATATTCATCATATTTATGTGGAATGTAAATAGATTACATCTTAAAGAATGAAAATTTATTAATGTATTATTGGTGTATAATTAAAATTAAATATTTTGACACTTAGTTTAATTATTTATTAGGTGATAAACAGCAGAAAAATTATTTTCGACAGTGATGCTAAGAATGAACCCACCAAACATTCTGTTTTAATTTTAATAAAGGACTGATCACCTGATATTTAATTAGGCGGGGTTTCATAAGGGACCAATGAATTTAATAGGGTTATATCAGCATGTTGGTTGAGGGTGCTAGGGTTAGCAGTCAGAAAAATGGGAAAATGCCATTAGAGGAGGAAGGTGAAGGTTTCCAAGGCTCCCCACACCACTTTTTCACCACCACCACCACCACCACCACCACCACAGGAGTTTAGATCGAAAGGAGAGGAAGATAACTCCACCATTTTTCTGCACAAATCAGACCTACAAACTCCAGTCAAGTGTTTATTTAGCCAAATTTTGAGTATATATATATATATATATATATATATATATATATATATATATATATATATATATATATATATATATATATATATATATATATATATGTTATCTATGTCAGTTTAGGATTGAAAATGTTCATTAATAAATAAATATTAGTGTTAGATTGGAGATTTAATTCTTGTTCTTAGGTAAAAATCATGATAGTTATTAATCATTCATGTATGTAGCACGAATCTGGTAATTTATACCATGCCAATGTGGAGAAATCGGGGTTTGTTGATGTTCTTGAACAAAGAAATAATAATTTAGCGTTTTGGGATTAATGTGTAGAATTAATTCGGTTTAAATGAGTCCCTTTGATAATTTAATTATTTGGTTACATTAAAAATAATTTATATATGTTCTTATAGGGTATGGTATACTTGGTTAGGAGTTTGGGACTGTATAACGAAGGTTTTAAGGATTAAAAAGGGTGAAAATCATAGAAGTTAAATAAAGGAGACGACCTGCTCAGAGAGCGAATCGATTCGATCATCGAATTGATTCAGTCTCCTCACCAAATCAGTTTGGCTGACCATCCATATTAAAACCCTTATGGAGTGGATTCTATACTATTGAGTTTGTCGACTTAATTCTTTACGACTAGATAAGAAAGAAATATTTATTCCTAAGGATGATTAGTGAATAGAGAGGTAAGAGCTACTTGTTGTGTGATGGTGATGGATTGCATTATTTGTTGTGGAAGACTTTAAGACTTTATTTCATACGCTTAGTAAATCTCTAAGTTGGTTTGTAAATCTCTATGTGTCTGTCTTATTCAAACATAGTCATGAAATATATAGGTTTTTACCAAAAGGGATTTTTCCTTATCTTCTCTCCATTTCTGTTTTGGTTTTATTTTTGTATTTGACTTCACATTAGATTTAAATTATCTTTCATGTTCACGTAAACTTAATCAAGACAAAATTTGATCAAAAAGGGATTTTTTTTGTGTATGACCTAATCTACGAAGTATTCATATAACATAGAGATAATCGCATTTTCAAATTGGTATCAGAGCATATTTTTACAAGTTAGGTAGATGAATCCTGCTAGTTATATGGATAACTAGTATAATAGGGAACCTATTTTTTATGGGAATAATTATGCTTACTAGAAAGCTCGAATGAGGTTCGTACTGGAATCGATTGACAAGCAAGTTTGGATTGTTGTTGAAAAAAGGTGGACACCACCCACTGTGACAAATAATGAAGGAATTATTCTCAAATCAGTCACTTCTTAGACCGAGGTTGATTTTAAATGGAATAATTTCAATCGTGAGGCTTAAGTGCAATTTCTGGTGCAGTCACTCACGACGAGTTTCGTCGTATTGTGACGTGTAAAATGTATAAGAAAGCATGATATATCCTCCAACTCACTCATGAAGGTACCAGTGATGTGAAATACTCAAACCTTCTAAATCTCACTGTACAATTTGAGGCCATACGCATGAATGAGTCTGACACTTTTGATGTATTCTATGAACATTTTGTGAATTCATGTTATAACCTGGGTTAGCAAATTCTTGATAGAAGCGTAGTTGAGAAAATTTTGAGGTCTCTCCTATCCTGTTTTAAGGCTAAGGTTACTGTCCTTAATTCTTTGGTAATCTTAGATGCTCTTAGGTTAGAAGAACTCGTAGGATATCTTCAAATATGTTCCCCAAAGCTAAAAGGAAAAAAAATGAATGAATAGCCTTAAAAGTGAAAATAAAGAAAAAAGAAAAGATATTTTACTTTGACTCCGAGTTTGGTTTTGTGCTAGATGATATTTCCTTGTTTGTAAATAAATTCAAAATGTTTCTCTAATTTAACAAAGAAAAATATTCCAAAGAAAATAGAAGTTTTGAGAAAAATAAAAAACACGAGCAATAATGTTTTTGAGAATACCCAATAAATAGAGAGAGGAGAGTACCTTAGGAAAGTTGAATGGGAGAAATGCTATGAATGTGAAGGGAAAGGACATAAATCCCATGAGTCTCCCACTAGGATAAAGAGACAAGGAAATGGAAAAGCTACATATGATGTAACTGTAAGCGATAGTAATGCCGAGTCAATGGATAATCGGGATGAATCACCACGTGAAACTTGTTATGCATTCATGGCCAATCACTTTAGTACTTATAGTTCATTTCACTCCAGTGAGGACATTGCTAAATGTGATAGTCTCGATAATTTGTCGAAACTTTCGGGAGAGAGTAAGGATGATGAAGAGAATTTGAGTGAGAGAGAATGTGTCCTACAAAAATCTTACACCAAACATTAAAAGGAGTAGTTAGAAACCAAAAATCAAAATAGAAATTTGACTCTTAGGGTGTTAAATTTAGAAAAGGATTTGAAAGTTTTGAGAGAGTGTGAGGCCTCCGTGAGTCAACTCGAAAAATTAAAATTTTCTTTGTGTGAAAAAATTATTGTGATTGGTAGGGAAAAAAATAATTTGACCAAAATACTGGCTACTCTTACGAGATATCTTTATACATTATTGGAGACTCATGAGAAATGTGAATACTATATTTTCCAACTCGAGAAAGATCTCGAACGTGCCCGACTGGTCAAGGTTACTTTTAGAGGACACATCTAAGAAGGTATGAAAGATATTCCTCAATCCCCCATTAGGTTTTAAAGAGGTAAGGGATTGGTTACAATGGTTCATCTACGTCCAATACCACACCAAAATCATTTCCCAAGTTCGTGATGGATCCTTATGGGCCTCGACCTAAACACCTAAGGAGAGCTCGTCCTACGTGTTTTAACCGAGGTAGATTCAAACCAACCTATTTTTATTACCATTCGACTCATGGAGTTTTGTTATAATCTGGGGAGAGTTTCTTACATATGCGTTCCCCCGTATGCTCCCACATGCATTCCCAGAAATTCTCCCACACACCGTCATAGAAATTCTGGCAGTCTTCAAGAGAAAGTGGAGTTTTTTGTCAAGATTTCTCAATGTTTGATGGAGGAATTTCAAAGGATGTCTACTCCTTTTTAGAACACCTCATGAACTAATGATTGATGTCAAGACTTGTATAAAGTATAGGATTATTATCATGTTCTTATCTTTTGTCCCTATTTCCAGATTATATTTCTATTGTTTTATTCTTTGAAAAATCAAAATAGATTTTCTTTTGTTTTAGAAAAAAGTTTGAAATTTTCAAAAAGATTTTATATTTTGATAAATTAAATAGATTTTTCTATTTTTTTCACCATATATGGATGTGCATTTAAGACATTCAAATTATAACTACATTATATCCTTAAATGTTCTTATTCATGATGTTTTTAGATATGGCATTGTTTCTTTAGTGTGCTTAGTAATGTCTGGTTAGAATTTCATTGATCTTTGATTATTACTTCCTTCGTGCTAGACTTTTTATTACCTTTATTTCACACATGCACATGATTTTTGAACATTGTACATTCTGGTCATATATCTAATATGATGTTCTCATCTCAATAGTGTTTAATAACGAACCAAATGTGAAAGAACAAATTATGCTTGTAAGAACCATTACCCGAATTTATTTTATCAAAAATATTGATTTTATTTAAATTAATGGAAAAAGGCTACGAAAGAGGGATTCCTCTTTGGATTAAAGGCAACCATTGGAAAGTGCCTAAAAGATTATTTTAGCACACAAAAAGAGAAGTGTCACGGAAATTTTTTATTTTCATTGATGCTTCACTTTCATTAGTATTATGATACCCTAATTTTTTTAGTGTATGGTTAACAATGTGAGATTTTGAGGGTGCAATAAGTTGAAGAATAATGGGCTTGTACAATGAACTTTCTTGAAAAATATTGTACATTTTGGTGTTATTGATTTGAGAAGCATTAGAATTCATGGAATTTTGCATAAGTCGTTTTAATTTCACTTTGTTTTTCATTCTTACACCTAAGGTTGAAATTGAGTTCTTTCTTTACGAGTATCTCTTTGACTTTGTGCATATTTGCTTCGTATGCCTATTGATTTTTCCATGATTTAAGTTCACATAATTTTACTCCTTTCCCTGATTCGGATATTTTCATGCTACTCTATTACGAGATTATTTTTATTTGTACGTATATGTACTCTCACAAAACATGCAATCATCACCTCATCTTCTACTTCACTATTTGATGCCTTAATGTTTAACCTAAGGGAGTAATCAACAATTAATCGCTTAAAAATTATGATGAGGCAATAGTCATTTCCATATCTACTAGAGGATCCATTAAGGTAGAGATTCCATATGGGTTTTCATTCATCCTCCCCTTAATGTTTCTTGGACTCGTCGATCCTACAAATTAAACTTGGAACTTTACTATCACCTGACCTATCATCCCCATCGTCGACTTATAATTAAGGTTAAATTTCCTTAGCTCGATGGACCACTAAACAAGGTTATATATACATTTATCATATTTATTACTTGTTTGAGGGGTTGGTTAATGAGAATGATGACTATATAAACTTGAAATATATGTTCTTAGTTTTTGAGGATGATATAATAAGTGTGAAGGACATCTTTTCAATATTCAATTATCGATATATCGCCCCTATAAATGATCTGATCACATAACACATCGGCCTTTGGATATCATTGTCATATCGAATGAACATTGGACAAATTATTGAGGATGAGACCGCTAGATTAAGGTAAATCTTTTCTTTAGGAATTGGTTTTTACAGGAGTGGGATCCCAATTTGAAATTATTTCCCTATAAGGAGAGGTCAGCTCATGGGAGTCATTCATGTGAACACAAGGATTTCACAATCATCCAGCAGTTTATGTCTCGGATCTCCATAACCTCTTGCTTCGCTCCTTTGTACTCCTTTCAAATAGACTTTGATTGTTCGCCCACCACATATCACCTAAAAATCATTCCAATTTGTTAATATAAGGGAACATTTTTTGCGACTTTGACGTTCTGATGTTTTTTTGTGGCTTGACAATTTCCCTTCAATTGGATCCTTATGTCATTACATTCATCTTTCTCTTTTTCTTACTGATTAACCATTCTTATATCATATCACTCTATAAACTCGTATAAGTTTCCCCTCTATATTACAGATTTTATCTCATTCTTTATGATGAGAAAATTGTTAGTGTCATGGCCATAATCACATCAAACAAATTTATACTGATTTGTCTTCTTTATAGACATTTGATTTTTCATTTTTTTGGCCATTTAAACATGAGAACTTTTGGCTTGGTTTCTTGTACTCATTTTACCGATACGAAAGGATATAAATCGCTTAAACCTAGGACAATACTTGTCATCCTCCTTATAGGGGAGAAAGATTTTACTGATCCTATTTCGACGTGAATATTCTGATTCTTCTCAACCTTACTCATAAAGTTTGTCGTGTTGGTTGGTGTGCTCTTAAAGAGGGAATACATTGTGTTATTGATGTATATCCCCTGAAGAAAGTTACAACCACTAACCGTTCATTTAGAAGTTTGAATTTGAGAAGCTCGTTTTTGAGCCATTTAATAAAATCTTGCTAGGTTTCTTCTTTCGTATATTTGACATTGAAGAGATAATCAGTCATCTTCTTGTTCACCCGAATACTTATAAAGTGTCGAACAATAAGGTCTATGAGTTCATCAAAGCAGGTAATAGAATTTAGTAGCGGTCAATATAACCTTGTAATCGTTGACCCTTTGAGTGTAGTAGCAAATGCTCTACAACTGACCTATTTAGGGCTTCCCATGAAGTCCATGTGCTCCTCATATCTATCAATGTTGTCATAAGGATCACACATCTCTTCAAATGCATCTATCCTTGTAAAAGTTGATGGTATCGTATAATATAATATATCATGGACGAATGAGGAGGCCCCGCTAACATTGTCAGTGTTTGCAGATGGTAGTGGTGGAATATTAAAAGGGCATCCTGGAACATTAAAAATTTGAGGGATTAATCGTTCTGAAGACTGAAATCCTCACAGTGGATGAGAGGGACATTAGTGGCGAAGATAGTTATTTATTTTGGTTAGTAACGGGTAATAATCATTAGGCGGACTACTCCTCTTGATCAATGTGTTTCTCGTTAACCGTAAGTTGTGATTATGAGTGATTGGACTAGTCCTATCATTGGATCAAATTTTATCCAAATCCGAATCTGATCCATTAATCCAATCATTGGCCTATAGGTTGGCTAAAATTTGTGAAATTTGTTCTTGAAAAACCCCTTCAAGTTAAACAAGGCCATTAATGGTCTGGGTGACTTGGTGTTGATTCATGTCTTAAAGTTTTGGTTTGCATAGACGGTGACAAAGACGTTGGAGTTAATTATTGACACCTATATTACTTCTAGTTATATAGGTAAAAGTTCATGCCACTAAAGACACGAGACATGCATGGTCTCTTAATCGACATCCATGGAAAAGGGAATAGGGAATAGGGATTATTTATAAGTTTGGAGAAAATTACATGAGTTATTTTTGTATCATATGACCTCAATGTCATCTTTCACGGCCTTATATACTTGTCCTACAAATAATTATTCCCCCAACCATAATAATTATCAAGTAGTTAGTGGAGAACTTGGGTGGCAAGGTAGCACTTACTATGTAGGAAGCTTATCTTTTTTTATCTTGAAGAGTGGGGGAGGTGGAGACAACTTATTGTAAAGCTACAAGTCATGTGATTATTGGGGCATACTTAGCATGATTATACTCTCATAATAATAGTTAAAGTAGGCAACTCAACTAATCCAATTAACATGCCCCCAAAGAATATTTATTCAATTCCAATATATCTATTCGTAAGAGTTTAATCATTTAAAGATGATGTTCTTTACCCCCCGTTTAGTCGAATGGGGGGTTTTCGACCAACATATGGAGCGTTTCATTTATAAGAAAAAAATTCCCCTCATAAGGAGTTACTGTTGATGTAATCATGATTACATTTCTTCAATTCCAAAGGGAATATATCTCGTGTCCTTTTTGTCCTTAGTTAGATTTGGATGCCAACCGACGTTTTAACACTTCAATTTATATCATTTATTAAATCTCCCTCCTTATATCATGTGGACTTAAGAAAGACCAACATTTTTCAAATTCATTAGTCCTACGTTTGTTCATTTCTAATAGGTGTTCTTTAGTTTATTTTTTATCATTATTACAGTGTTGTATTCATTCCTCATACATTGGATATTTGACTAAATTCCCTCATTTTATTTATTTATTTTGTCCTTATATCACATTCAACAATAATGTGTTCTTAGACTTCTAAATTTATTTATTTTTTATTTTTGATAGAAATTCAATTTAATAATATTTTTTCTTCATCTCTGATTCTTAAGGAAAACATGAATGAGTTGAAAAAATGAAGTAAAAACAACATTACATTATTACAAATATTACTTATTTTTAATGCGAAAACAATGTGACAATCTATCTTTTAATGTTGATTGGTAGAAAATTAAGGTTATTGTAGATATCGGTCCAGACCATGTAAAAATCATAACATGTAGTTCAAAACATTAAGGGTTTAAGTTTTAATCAATAGTATAACAATTTGAGATAGGTATATTAGAGAATTAATATTAAATGCGGTGATATTATCATCCAATTGTCAATTATAACAAGATAATAGAGTTGTATTACACTGTAAGAGAGTCTTATTATGAACTATAACTATTAAAGCTAGTTCGACTGTCACATGAGTATTGTTGTAGTTTCTTTCGATAGGTTCCTTTGTGCAAAGAAAGTAAAATGAAAAAGGGACAACAAAAGATTCTTTATACATTTAATCAACTAAATAACTGAAGGTTAAGTTGGAGGTAAAATGTACCTTGAAGTTTCTCCATAACTGTGTTTGGCATGTGCTCCAACATAAAAAGGATTTTTCGTCACCCATCACATATCCCATTAATCGTATGATGATGGGGTGTCTTAATTGATTCAATCTCAATATTTATGCATAATATAGTATATAAACAGTGTTGTTTAAATTGTGGTTTAAATATGAAAATCATAATTATATAACTAGGTATGATTACCTCCCACTACTTCAACTCGTTTCCATCATTTTGATCTTGGTGTGCCTTGATTGCATCATCTTAACTGTGACAATCTCTTAACTATATAATGGAAAAATCATCTTATCCAATAGAGGTGTCAATGTTATTGGTCATGGCATTTAATTTTGCTTTAGTGAAGCTAATTGGAGCCATCGAACACTGTGTATTGAATAGACTATAAGACTAGGTATATGTGGAAATAAAATTTGTCTTTTAAGAGTTAAAAATATGCAGTGTATGAATTTTTACCAATTAGCCCCTATCCATTTTATCACGAGGTTAGACTTTAGCTACTCCTTCGTGCGACACTTAGCACTCTAATAACCGATGAGTTACTAAGTGAGCCTAACAATCTATTAAATTTGTAACATAAGTGATAGAGAAGGGAGAAAAATGAAAGAAGTAGAACACAAAGGAAAATATTTGTATTACTTGAGAGTATATTATAATGCCTGGCTTGGATGGTTTGGCCAAATTACCTCCACACCTATTTATATGCATTCCACCTCCACAATGGAATGTAGATATCAAAGCAAATCAATAGGCTAGATTAAATATCTAGAAAGTTCACACCACCTTATGGGAACATTCAATAAGGCTACATACTTCCTCACTATTCTAGAATATCTATACAATACAAGCATGTTATAGATTACTTTTGAAAGTCCTACACTACTCCATAATATGCTAGACAATACTAGATAATAATAGATAACTCTAGAAAGTTCCAGAGAATTATGGTGTAAGGATGGAGCCTTTAAGCCATAAAATTATAGAAAATGCCAGGTAAGTGAGATCCCCACCACCAAATCCATGTAACATCCTCGTTGCACATATCCCATGCGTATCGGCCTTCAACATCTCCCGCATTTTATTTTTTCCTTGCCATTTGAAACATCCTCTAAAACTTGCATGGCCGATATAGTCTATGTCCCACTAGTGTTCCTGGACAATATTGGAACCATTCGCGGTGTCACGTTCCCTATAATCCATATCGATACTCCACTCGAAAAGACTAAGGCATTTTCCCTCCTTAAGAAATCCATTCCTAGGTGTAAAAGTGTGCTTACGACCTTAATGGAATATTTGTAGAATTAAAGATCCAACACATAAAAAATCAAATTTTATCTTTTAATCCTAAGACATGCATCTAGGTGATAAAACAAATAAAGTAAATCATGCAATCAAAAACGGGAAATTTGAGGAAAATAACTTGCGGGAAAAACCTTTTTATTTAAGTACTTTAGAAATAGTATAAGATAGTCGACCTACAAACTACTTGATACCAGCCACAAGTATAATGTGCTAGTCTTCACAGATCTCTAAAGGATACCACTTGTCTCCTAGCAGTTCACAAACATCAAATTAGCTCTCGGTATCCACCGATCAACCTTTGTCTTCAGCAATGACCCTCTTAAGTATCACAATGGTCAACTGTGAAGAGACTCTATCCGCAAGGGTTGTCTATGCAAGGATAAAAAATATATAGGGCTAAAACAGATTAACACAAATATATTTTTTGAGTTTTCTTTGTGAATGAAAAAGGTTTTCTAAACTCAAATGGTTGAAAACTTTTTCAAAGGATATGTAGAACTATTCTGGTAAAAGTCTTAAAAAAATAAACACAAAACATGTATTTATTGGGAGTTCACAAATTTTGAGGTGGCACCATTCGTTCTTCCAAATATGAAACTCATTCGAATGAGAATAGAATCTCGTTAGAACGAACACTAATATCATTCAAACAAAACACTATCTCGCTTGAACCAGCTTCAAACAACATTCAAATGAAGTGAAACAGTACACCCTCGTTAGATGCTTGCTAGATAAACTGATCGAATGACCCTTCTAACGACTTGACATCTCGTTCAAAGGAGAACGCCTTTTCTTTGGAACGAGGTAGGCAAATTTAAAAAAAAAAAAAATAAATAAAAAATGGTTCGATTTTAAAACATAAAAAATTTGGTTTTTGTTTTAAATGTAATTCAAGCATCCCAAAATAAATTTAATGAATAAATTTAAACTCTTAATAGCATTATACCTTCGTAGTGTGGAGATTCGTGAAAGTTGGAGATGTTAAGGATTCGGTTCATCGTTGAGTCTTGAGTCGAAGTGTGACGAGATACACCAAAATCTATGTAACCCTAGAAATTATGCTCTTACAAATATCCCCCGTTTGGAAATTTTAGTACAAAAATAAAACCTAAATACAAATCACGTTAATATTCCTTAAGACAACGAAAATATCCTAATACCCTCCCAAACTCTAAAAGTGGACAGGTATAAGATAATGATGTCTTCAAATCTCCACTTCTTCATGTCCTTCTCTTAGACACTTCGTCTTCATTAAGTGTAATGAACATGAACTTTAAAAAGTATATACACACAGGAAACAAAGAAAACACCCGTGATGCATCGAGTTTGGCATATAAAATAGCATTCATAAAAGTTCTCCCCCATAGATCAAACTCCCCCGTTATTTGTTCCCCCCCCCCCTTTTATTTTGTCCGGCATAGATAAGGAGTATAAACTAATCATGAAATATAAGAGAATATGACCGAAAAGAATAAGATATCATCACAAAACATATGAATGACAAACATGAACGATAATCTCAAAGGCTCCACAAACTATTTTTGAAAATTTTCAAAATTTTCAAGTATAAAGATTTTAACAGATACAAGACACCATGGAGAAACACAAAAATACCCGAACCATGGAAACTTAATGTAGGGGTATGAACATATCCTATAGGTTAATCAACGTAGATAAACATAACACATGTGCGCGAAAGACTGAGACACCACTAACGAAAGATCTCAAAGTCTACCTTAGGTGTAATAATGGTGAACTCAAGTGAAATTAACTTAACCTAATCAACTAATCAAGACCCTATGTGTTTTTTACACCAATAATGCCCAAAACTATGCAATGTCTTTCGAGATTTTTACAGGACATGTAAACCCATTGATCTTCGACTTAACTCCCTCAAAATCTCACATATTGCAATTTTTACTCACAACTATTTTGATGAAATTAATGCCCAATGTTCTAGAAATTAGCCTGACTCTTTTGTTTTTATGTGCCTTTAAAATTTTAGTTTCTTTTCAATGGAAATCGTGGCATTTCACGCGCAATCAACCTGTCTTTCACAACCCGATTCCATTGCTGAATATATACCAATTTTGCTCGAAAAATGAATTTTTATTTTTTTTAATTCGGGTAATGGTTCTAACATGCACTATTTTTATTATCTCGTTTTTCACATTTGGTTCGTTTTAGAAGCATAATTGTGATGAAAACACTACAATCGACACGTGACAGGTAAGTGTAATACTCAAATAAGTCCTTGTTCGTGTGCAGTAAAGGTGATAAGGAGTCAAACATGTATCAAGTTGTCATCAAATCACATCTTCATGACTCCACACATTATAAAGAAGATAAATGAAATGATGTCACATCTTAAAATACTAAAAAATAGTCACGTGTTTGTGGAATGAATGGGTGACTCGAACATCTTTAATGCTCACCCACATATGGTGTAAAAAAATACAATTTTTTTTTCAATTTTTCAAAAATTTTATCAAAAACAAACTCATGTTTTCTTCTTCACTTCTTCTTAAAATGAAATTGAAAATATTTTTTTAGTTTTCAAAATTTTTCAAGAAAAATAAAACTCTTTTTCGACTTTTTGAAAAATATATCAAAATGAAAAAGATATGTACAATGATAGAAGAATCTAGCAACAAGCATTAAAAACATGAATATGAAAAGCATCGTATGCTGGAAATAAGTCTCAACCTCAATCATTAGGCCCGGAGGAGTTCTCCAATGGAGATGAGTTCCTATGGAAAACCTCCATCAAATCTTGTGAAGTTTTGAATAAATACTCAACTTTCTCTTGACAACTCCCAAAACCTCTCATGTGATGTGCGGGAGCATGTGGAGTAACATGTGTGGGAGTGCGTGTGGGAACTCGTGTAGGTACTCGTGTGATATCATATCGTAAATGATACCTATGAGACACTCTACCCAACTTAAAGAAAAATTATCTAAGGTGACCTATTTTCTTTTGGTGGTAACAAACATTCGTGGTCTTGGGTCCACCTCTCTCAAAATGTCTTGGAAGAGCTCTCCTAGATGGGTTAGGTCGAGGGCCATACGGATCTAACACAAACTCGAGATCCAGCTTGAATGAAACATGGGGAGTGGATGCACCATCATAAACTATTCCTAGACTTTCCACGTTACCTAATGAGGGATCGGGGAGCATCTTTCCTCCCTTTTTAAATGTGTCCTCTAAAGTAATCGTAACCTGCAGGGCACATTCGATATCTCTCTCGAGTTCAAGTTTCTCATGAGTCTGCATGAAGATTGAAGATCTCTCGTAAAACTAGCTATGGTGTTAGTCATTACTCTTTTCCCAGCCTAAAATGATCAGTGGCTTACATAAAGAAACATTCACAAACTCGAGTTGAATCGCCGATGCCTCACACACCCTCAAAACTTTCACCTCTCTCTCCAAATCTAACACCCTAAGAGATAAATTCTTATTAATCTTTTTTTGTCACCAAATTCTCGGTATAAAGATCACTAAATGCCTTTTGGAGATCCCTTCTCCCTCACTCAAAGCACCATCCTCACTCTCACTATCTCCTGAATGAATCGAAACATCATCGAGGCATTCACATTTATATATGTCCTCATCGACTTGGAATAGACTAGAAGTACTCACGTGACTAGCAATGAACACAACATATGGTTCATGTGGTGATTCTCCCACTAAATCAACCGACTTGATGTCACTATGTCTAAGAGTGACTTTATTTCCAACCTCTTTACCCTTTGTCTTTGGCCAAGTAGGATACTCATGTGCCTTGTTCCCTTTCCCCCTGCACTCATAACACCTTATATCCTTTTATTTCTCACCGCTACTCTTGACCTCATTCTTATTTCTGTTTTTCTCAAAAATCTATTTATTGGAAGAATTATTTCAGAAACTTTTTAAATTTTTTTGCAAATAAGGACAAGTCATCAAAATCACAATCACCCTCACATTCAGACTCACAAACTTCTCCTTTATTCTTTTTCCTAGTTTGAGTCTTTAAATCAATCCTTACTTTTTTAGGTTTAATGGTTTTAGGGACCATATCTATCTCATACGTTTGAAGGTTTTCTATGAGTTCTTCTAACCAAAGAGTGTTTAAGAGCCCTAACAAATTAATCACGATGACCTTAGGAATAAAGCGAGCAGGGAATGATCTCAAAATCTTTTTCATAACTCTCATTTTTGAAATTTTCTGACCCATATTATAACTCAAACTAACGATTTTTGATAAACACGCGTAAAACTCATCCAATGACTTGGATTCTAACATAGTGTTGGTCCCAAATTGGGTGGCTAAATTTTTAAGCATCGACACTTTTATAACGTTAGTACCCTCATGAGTTAGCAGGAGGGTATACCATGCTTCCTTAGAGGTAGTGCACGTCATGATGTGGCAAAACTCATTGGGGGTGACGACTCCAAAAATAGAACTAAGTCCACGAGAGTTAAAACTAATCCACTTAAATTCCTCATCAGTCCAGAAAGAAATAGGTTTAGGGCCAACAACATTATTGACAGTGATAGTGGGAGGAGTCCAACCTGTTTCATAATCTAACTAGACTCTCCCATATATGTATTTTAAGATAGACGCCATGCTTGACTTCAAGTAAGCATAATTGGTACCATCAAAGATGGGAAATCGGTTATACTAATTTTCCATTAAAATTCGATTTCCAAAGATCAATAATTATAAAAAATGATATCAAAGGAAACATTTTGCGGAAGATGATCACGCAGTATTTTTGTGTAACCTGCTCTGATACCAATTTGTAAAGATTTGGTATCAACAAAAGAACATTTTTGAAAATCAGGTTCACAAGATAACTTGCTGAAACCTGCTCTGATACTAATTTATAAAAGTGCTCTTGCAATCTTAATCATCCTCATCATCATCCTTGCCTTAATCCCATCACATGGAGTCATCCACATGGATTCTCCCTTTCCATTCTAATATATTATAAGCAATATTATCATTTAAGTTTAATTCCTTAAGATCACTCCAAAAAATCTCCTCCTACGATATCTTAGGGTAGGTCCTTTCTCTTTTCCCCTCCACTTCTAATAATCTACCTTTAGTTATAGGTGCATTTATTAGTCTACACAACACATGTCCATACCATCTAATTTTACTTTCTCTTAATTTATCACTAATGGGAGCTACTCCTAATTTTTCTCTCACGTCATGATTTTTAAACTTGTCTTTTCTAGTAAATCCTATCAACCATCGGAGCATCCTCATCTCACTAACATATAGACTTTGTTTATGTTTTTTCTTTAAATCCCAACATTCCGCTCCATATAGAGTCGTTAGCCTAACAACTGTTCTATAAACATTTTCTTTTAATTTATTAGTTATCCTCTTATAACATAACACCCCACTTGCTTACCTCCATTTCATCCATCCATTTGATATTCTATTCGTAAGATCCTCATCAATATCCCCATTACTTTGCATTACTGAATCTAAATAATGAAATTTATTAGTTTAGTTTATCACTTTTTCTTAAATCTTTAACATTATGCTATCAGACTCCTCATTATTAAATTTACATTCCATAAATTCAATTTTATTTCTACTGATTTTTAGTCCTTTAGACTCGAAGGCATTTCTCCAAGTATCTACACTCATCGCTAAGGCCTCCTTTAAAGTATCAACTCAAACTATATCATTCCCAAACAACATACACCACGGGATATCTTCTTGTATGTTTTAAGTAATATCATCCAAAACTAAGGTAAATAAGTCAGGACTTAATGTCGATCCTTGATGTAGGCCCACTTTAATCGTAAAATCATTTGTTTCTCCACAAATAGTTCTTACTCTAATCTGTGTGTTATCATACATATCTTTAATAAATTTAATACAACTCATAGGGATTCTTTTCCTCTTTAACGCCCACCATATTATATCCCTAGGTACTCTATCAAATGCCTTTTCTAAGTCTATAAATACCATGTATAAATTTTTATTCTTACTTCTACATTTCTTCATTAACTGTCTTATTAAGTAAATAGCTTCCGCGGTGGATCGCCCTAGCATAAATTCAATTTGATTATCTGAAATAGTTTACTCATTTCTTCATCTTTGTTCTATGACCCTTTCCCATAATTTCATTATGTGATTCTTCAGTTCGATTACTCTATAATTAGTGCAGTTTTGTATATCCCCTTTATTTTATACAAAGGTATTATGGTGCTTTTCCTCCACTCATCTGGCATGTTTTCTTATTTTAAGATTTTATTAAATAAATATGTTAACCATTCTAATAAAATACTTCCAAGGGTCCTCCGTACCTCTATGGGTATTTTATCTGAACCAACCGCTTTATTCCCATCCATTTTTCTTAATAATATATCTACTTCTTTTATAGTAATCGGACGTACCATTCCTATATTCAGTTATATGCTCTCAACATCTTTTTGGGATATTCTCCATGCGCTAAATGGCATAGCCGTTCAGACGAATGAATAGTTTTTTGCCAAAAATTAATTTGGAGGCCACCGAGCACTCCCAAGCTCTATTTGACCAAAGTAAAATATTCATCTCAAATGAGACTAAATGAAGTTGTAAAGGTCACTGAATACCCTTTCCAACGGTCCACCCCGTGCATGATTCTAACTTACGGTGAGAACGAATTATCCGTTTTACTCTGAGAGGTCATCAAGCTTTTTCGTTCCCCCGTTGACCAAAGTTAACTTTCCAAACTTAGAAAAACTCTTTCAAATGTCAAGTAGCCCCGTGTGTGATTCTGACTTACCATGCGGATGAACGATTCATTTTCGTCCAACCATGTCCCATCCAAAGGACTGACGTGCGCTTTTGAGTCACATTTGACACAAAGTTAACTCTCAGACCTCGGAGTGGTCCAAAGTACTCTTGAAGGTCTCTGAATTATCTTTCCAACGATATGCCCCGTGTGTATTTCGAATCAATGGATTACATTTTATGGTCATTTTTCCAAAAAAATCTGCAATACTGCCAATTAGCAGGTCCAGTTCTCGATATATCGGCAGTGTGTCTAGGGTCACTTGCCAATAGGTAAGACTAGGGTAATGTCGATCGACACCACGCCACACCCTATAAATAGAGGGCCTAACCTCACTCCCAAGGTACACCAAAGATCCCTCAACATCATTGATCTCAGCAACATTCTCTCGAAATCAGCGAGGTTCCTCCATGTGAAGTTCCATTCAAGCTTATATCCCATCATTTTCATACCTAATTTGGCAAAATGACATTCTCTCTCATCCAACATTCATCTAACACTCAAGGGACTTCATCAAAGATCATAGATCAAGCTTTCTCTTTATATTCCTTATTTTGTATAAATTTCATTAGATTCATAATCTAGTTCTTACTTTAGTTCATACACAAAAATATCTACATTTTTATTAGTATATTGCACATACTTTATTTTCTATAAAAAAACAAAACAAATAAAAAGGGGGTTATACCCATAAATTCCGAACGGGATTATCCGCGAGACTTTTTGAAAACTAAAACACATTTCTCTACACACACACACATAAAATAAAATCCCGTCTAGATATATGGGATAAACCCCACCCCCATGCCATATTCAAACTTCGTGGACTTTGATGCCTTCATAGGCTACGTAGGCGTTTCGGATTAAAACTCGAGACTCGAGTCCAATTTTCCAATTTTCTATTTTTCTAATTTCTCTAAATCCTGCAATTTTCCTAAATTCCCCATTTTTATCATAATGTTGCATAGTATATATATTATGTTTGTGATTCTTATTAGCGCTTCATCCGACACATATTATCATTTCATCATAATAATTAATATCGCGATAAAAGTGTAAATTATATTTTATATATAAATTATTTTGGGAACATTCTTATGGATGATCTCACTTTATCTTCCTCGTGGTATGAGTTGGGTGATTCTGATCTTCATTATATATACACCCACACACACTTCATGAACAAATAAAGGAAAAAAATAACACTAGCCCATGAGAGAGCGAAAGGGAGGGATGGGTGACAAACACCTTCCCATTTCATACCTTAGCCCCCGAACCTTCAAACTATTGGTTTTGTATGCATCAGTTTGTCTTTGATGCCGCTCTCTCGACGCGGTAACATATTATTTTTCCTATTTTGTGCAAAATATGTTGATGACTCCATCTCTTAACATTATCTCACACCGACGATGGCTGAAGCATTCCTAATTAGGGCATGAGACCTTTCGATCCCCCTTCCTTTCACATCCCCCTTTTTGGAGGAAGAAGCGGGAGAAGAGGAAGTCGGGGCATGATCTCGATCAGGATGGCCACAGTGGCGACTCCGCTAGGGAATTTTTCATAAGTGGGATAGACTTTGTTTCCATGGGTGTTTTATTTTCTTGTGTGCGTATGCACCTACCTATATGTTCCCATTTTCTCCTCTATTATGTCTTGCATAAATATACATCATGCTTATGTCACTACTCACTCACACACTTGTAGAAATTCTCCATGTACACTTCACACCACATGCACCTAGGAATACTTATATCCACATGTTGCACACACCACTTTGAAATCCATTCCTAGCTTTCACTAACACAAACCTCCAGATATCGCATTTATATATATATATCCATTCTCACTCACACTTATCACACACCATGTGTAGTTGATCCATGCTGCTTAGGTTCACTACCACATACTCACTTCTAGATATTCACACATCACTCACTCTCACATATCCATGCTTAGTATAGATTTACTTTTTATACTTTTACCTTATTCCCTGCATATCATGATCAATAAGGATACTCTCTCCATAAGATACTAATCAAGAATCATGCATATTGCACACTAAATCACCAAAAAGCATTCCTATTGATAAAATTTTATCCCGTAACTGGGGGGTCACTTCGTGATGTACACTGATCCGGTAGGTTCCAGTTAGCCGAAACAATATAACTCTCACCTTCCATTGACCAAGTACCTTCGATGTATATCAAACGGTTCCCCCTGCATCATACCGCCTGAACGAAGTCATGACGGGAGGTATATCGCAGGAAACTCATTCACGTACATCGAGTATATCCAATTCTCTCTCACACTACTATCCCCATGAGGTATATAGTGAGGCAATTCACGTACCCCCGGGTATATCAAAGGGCTTGTCCACACGTGCTGATTTCCCTCAAAAGCAAGACATATATCTTAGAAGTCATACCAAAGGGGGGAACCCTTCCAATTAACCCAACAACTGCATACACGCATGTAGGTGTCAAACCTAGGGCACTCATATTTAGTATACCGATTTCTACCCGAAACTCTGTCGAAATGACGGGTCGGCCTGCTTTCGAAATTTTTGCGCAATTTTTAAAATGGGACCCTGTTCATGAGCCTGGTAACAAGTCCAACCATATTTTTCACACCCAATTTTTCTAGGATCGGGTCCCACCTGTCATTTTTTTTTCATGTAGGTCAACATAATACAAGTGAGAACCTAATAAACATAATAATTATGTTGAGACACGTATCTTGCCTTTTCCAACTTTCTTTTCCAACAAGTGTCAAAAATATTTTTATCCTTTTTTTTATCAAAACTACAAAAAAAAACATTTATTTTCCTCCATTTTTACCCAAAAAACATTTTCCTTATCTTTTCCAAAAATGTCAAAAATATTTTCCTTCCTTTTCGAAAAATAACAATTTTCTCTTTCTCTTTTCTAAAAAAATAAATTAAAATTTTTATGCTTCTCAGATCGATCGCATACCCTTTGCTTGGCTCCCTGTTGTCTTTGGTCTTCAGTCGAACTGCCTTGAAACTCCGTCAATACCTTCACTTCCTTCGAGTCCAGAATTCATTCGCTTTCCATGGAGAACACAGACCAAGTATCGAATGTACAACCAGATTTGATGACATTCCTAGCTCAACTCACAGCCAAGATTGACAACATTCAAGCCGAGTTTCATGAGATACAACGAAACTGGTGAAGCACCCTATATCTTTGACTCACTTGAGTGTTTATTATATAGGTTCTCATCTGGTCTGGAAATAGTGATAAAATTGAGTCATATCCTTTTCAACCAACAAGCCGTTAGACTCTTAATTTTGATATCCTCTAATAGTCCAAAGGTATAAAAACTAGCACCACACCTAGGATCATTTTATGTGTTTCATATGAGATTTCATTCTTCATAATATAGGTGTGTGTGAGTTAAATCCCTTTAAAATAATTTTAACATAATTTTTGGGATATTTTAAATTTCAAAGTTTTTTTTAAGCAATTTTTAGGAATTTAAAATTGGATTTTACAATGTTTGTGGGCTGATTTGTAAATTCTTTAAGCTGTTAAAAACTTACTTGGGTAGAAAACAAATGCTCTTTATAATTGTTTTGATGAAAATTGTATTTCGATAAGATCAAAAATTTGTGTTTTATATGCCTTCTCAGCCTTACACGTGTTAGAATCAGAACTGCTGAATTTGTATTTTCTTGCCGTCACATACCTGTGTTTGATTGTGAATCCTTGCATGATTTTAATCTATGGCTTGCATGCGTTCTTACCTAATCCTTGTGTTTACCTTTAAACCAATCAGAGTCTTATAATTTCGGTGCATTGGTAGCCATCAGATTTACCTCGATCTCTTAAGACTCAATCATGAACATTCATTTGCTTCGATGTTCCAGAGGCTTCCATGGCTTAGTATAAATAGATCCCTTATGTGTTTTGATTACAATCTTTTTCTTACCTCACTTATGAGATAAAATAAAGATAGAAGAGAGAGAGAGAGAGAGAGAAAAAGAAAGAAAGAAATAAGAGAGAAAAAGAAAACCCTAAACTAAACACTGACTAAATTTCACCAAAAAATCATTTCTGAGAGTGTGTTAGTTCAAGAATTATGAAGATCATTCTCTTCTTAACTTAATCTCTTTTCCAAATTAATCACAACAGTTTGATCTCATTTTCTTTCATAGAAAATTGAGATTGAAAGTTATGTGATACATTTCCCGTTTATCTATCTTAGTTTTGATATCTTATTTTGAGAAATCATAGTTTTGTTGGATGTTTTCGACTATTATGTTTTCAAACCCTAAAATCGACAAAATAGTTTCTGATTTCAGTTTCTTTGAACATTTAGACTCAGATCTAGTTTAAGATCTTGATTGGGGATTTACACTTTCACATATTTCATATTTTGTGAAATAGTATGTATATTTTCAAAATAAGCAAGTGTTTAGGATCTTGGATCGTGTATATATCAAGATTCCCTCTTAATCTGTGGATATATTGAAATATCCGAAGTCTGATAGTTTCGATTAAACCGATTTTGGAAATTTTTACATATTTGTGATATGTTTGTAATTTGATTAGCATCTTGTTTGTAATTAAGTGTGTGTGACTTGCATGCATTTGATTTAGAGCACATCACCACTTACACTTTTACACTACTACACTAAAAAGTGTTGGTATTGAGATCTTGGACTTTAGAGTCGACGTAAAGCTAAAAGGAGTGGAGTTACAAAGCTGAGAAAACATCAACAACATCAGAGCCTTAGGAGAAGTCAGAAAATCCAAAGGAGTTGGTACATTTCTAAACATAGAATTAGGCCGGGTTGTGTGTCTTGATTGTTATATAGTTTGTAAATTGTTACTCTATTGTAGTGGATTTTTACTTTTGAGGTGCAGAGACCTCCGTGGATGTCTTCCCAATCGGGTGGGGTTTTACCACGTTAAAATTGTACTTGTATACTTCCTCTTCCTCTCATCCTTTTCTTGTGGCTGTGTTGATTTAATTTCTTTATAAGTTTTTGGTTTTCAAAACTGGTAACCCTATACAGTAAATAAGTCGTTCATACTGTTTTACACATCTTGTGTTAAGAAATTTATTTTAAGAAAAGAGTTTCTTCAACAAACTGTTCAGAGTGATTTAGATAGCTTAATCTTAAATTAAACGACTTAAGAGCTTTGATTTTTCAAAATTTTTTTAGATCTTGAGTTTCTGAAATTGTTTTCTCAAAACAAATTATGGATCAGAAATTTGAGAGACTATGTAACCTGTCCAAGCCCCCTCTCTTTGATTGAACCAATTTTCCTTACTGGAAGGTAAGGACGGTTTATTTCATCCAAGGGACATTGGGAGATGATATCTGGGAAGTTATTGAAAATGGTTATACTTTTCCTACAAAACCAACCGCTAAAGGAAATACTGTTAGGATTAGAAAGTTACTAAGTAAATTCAATAAAGAAGAGAAACAGACCTCCCTTAACAATAACAAAGTCAAAAATGCCATATTCATGTCTATTAATGAAAACGAATTTAAGAGGATATTATTTTGTACTACCTCTAAGGAAGCATGGGACACCCTAGTGACCATACATGAGGGTGACACTTGAGTTAAAGCTGCTAAAACACAAATGTCAACTCAACAGTACGAGTCCTTGATCATGAATGAGACTGAGTCATTTGATGACTTCTATATTAGATTAACAGACATTGTGACCAAATTGCATGCCAATGGGATTGTATATGATAGAAAGGAAATTATTTCTAAAATACTTAGATCACTTCCACAAAAAATTTATAATAATAGATATGCAATTGAGGAGATGGATGATCAAAATCTCACACCTGAAGTCCTTAGTAGAAAATTGAGAAATGTGGAAATGGAATTAGAATTTAAGAAATAATTAACCCTGTCCCAAAAGAAACAGTCTAGTTTAATCTTGTTTTTTCATCTAAGTTGACCACACCCGAACTTGGCATACCTAACATTGACTTACACTCTGATGAGGACTGTAATTTAGAAAGTCTAGATAATCATCTTACCTTAATGACTAAACAGTTTAAGAAAATTATGAACTTTCGAAATAAAAATAGGAAAAAGACAAGGCAAACCTACTTATCCAAACCAATCTAATCATAGGCCTCATGAGAGAAGACAAGACAAACACCAGATTGATAATCACAAGAAACCTGAGAGAGACCTTAAAAATGTTGAATGTTATAGATGTGGGAAGTTATGACACATGGCTAGTGAGTGTAGAGTTAACTCAGACAAAATTCACAAACATAATAGGGCTCATCTATGCAAGACTTGGGATGACTCAAGTGAATCTGAAAATGATGAACCTGAGTCGTATAACTCTTTTAACCCTCGTATATCATTCTTTGCTAAGATAATCTACACTGATGATGAGGAATCTGATCATGCTATGTTAATTGATACTATGCTTATTGGTTTATCTTCTTATTGGTTGAGAATGTTGATAATGCTTTAAATGCGATGTGTGTGAGTCAAAGGGAATGCTCTATTGTTGATGTCAATGAGTGTGTGAGTCCTAAAAATGAATCGCTAGGGGACACTGCACATTGCACACTTTGTGACTCCGATAATGATGACCTTCCTGAAATTCACACACTGTACACAAAAACTCTCAAGAAAAGCACTAGACTTGAAAAGATTGTCAAGGATCTTACCCATAAGATAGAAACCCTAAGTCAGATGATCAAACTGAATGCTGGAGAGTACACTACTCAATGACTAACTCATAAGACTGAGACCAAAAATTTTGGACAAAAACTGAAAGAGTTGTCTGACTCAAATGAAATTCTGGAAAAGAAATACAAAGGAAAGTTGTTAGAATTGGAACAAACAAAAGAACAGACATCCAGAGTCTTCAAAAAATTTGCAAAATTTGAAAATAATTCTAAATGTTTTGAAGATTATGTTGCTGAAAGAAAAATAATTCTGACGACAGAACTGGAATAGTATTTTGTTCCAACTCTAAGACCCAAACTAAAAACTTTGAAACAATAAAGTTTGTGTTTGGTGGAAAAATACCTATTGAAACTTGTCCAGTCTTTCAAAGTTTGAAAAATGAGTTTCATACAAAACAACTCAAGTTAGACATTGGTGAATCAAGTAACTCTAAGCATAATGTTGAACAAAGGGCTAAATAAGTCTCCCCCCCTATTTGACAACTTAATTCGTTATTTCATCATGTGATACCTAGGAACAAGACTAGAGCTCAAAACCTAGACAAGACTTCGAATAATAATTTTCCTAAGGTTATGAGTTCTACATGCCATCTTTACTGCTCTTATTGTGATGTCTATGGATATTCCCCTTATTATTGCTATTCCAAATGTCTATGTAATCTAGTCTATAACTCTCATGTTAACCATTACTTTATCAATTCTAGGAGAATCCAAAAAACTATGTCCTTCCTAGACAGCCAGACAAGAGTTCTAACTATCGTAATGGAAGGACAAGGACGAATACTAAATTACCATCAACAAAAAGTAATCCTAGATTCTTCTCTAACCAATTTCTCAAATGGTTTATAATACTAATATATATGTGCAAAAATATTTTAAAGAAAAGACAGAAGCTCGCAAGTTTTATCAGATACGAGCTAATAAGCGCAAATTGAAAACTAGAGAAATTTGGGTCAGAAAAGATGATCTATTACCCCAGTTGAAATGAAACATTTTGATCAGTGCTTTTAAAGTTTAACACACGACAACTGGATGGTATTTAGTCTCTGGATGTTCCAAACATATGACCGGGAATGATTCCAAACTTTCAAACAAAACTAACTTCTCCGAAGAAAAAGACTCATTTGGAGATGTTGTATCAACCCAGATCATTGGTAAAGGAACACTCCATGAAGAAGGATTGTCCATTCTTAAAGATGTTCTCTTGGTAAAAGGTCTTAAAGCCAATTTACTAAGTTTATCACAGTTTTGTGACTCAAACCATACTGTCACTTTTTCAAAGAATAATTTCAAAAGTTTAAATGAAAAAGGTGATTACATTATTACACGACTCCGTACTCCAGATAATAGTTCCACAGTCAATCCAAGTACAGAGGTTTGTCACATTTCCAGAATCGATAACAATGAGATATGGCATAATAGGTTCGATAACATTAATTATGATAGTCTTAGCAAATTGTGCTCCCAAGTGATAGTTAGAGGTCTTCCTAATATCAAGCCAATTTCAAACATCGTATGTGGTCCATGTCAAGAAGGAAAAATTATTGAGCCTCCCTACAAGAAAGTTAAATAATTTCTATCCACTAAACCTTTAGAACTTATCCATATGGACCTAACGGATCCTTCTCGTACTGTTAGTCTTTGCGGAAACAGTTACATACTTGTTATGGTTGATGACTTCACTCAGTTTACCTAGGTTGCCTTTTTGAAACACAATTCATAAACCTTCCGTTAGTTTTTGAAAATCTTAGTTCGTATAAAAAATGAAAAGGATTCCCAAATAGATAGAATTCAGAGTGATAGAGGAGGAGAATTCATAGATTCAGGTGTCATCGAATACTGTGACTATAATGGTTATAAACATGACTTTAGTGATCTTAAGACACTTCAACAAAATGGAATTGCTGAGTATAAAAATCGCACTCTTCAATAAATGGCCCGTGGGTTGATTCATACGAAGAACCTACCTAAATATTTTTGGGTAGAATCCATTAGTACCGCCTATCACATAATCAATCGAGTCTACTTAAGGAAAAATACCAAATAAATATCCTATGAGTTTTGGTATGGGAAGAAACCTAACCTAAAATACTTTAAAACCTTTGGTAGCACCTGTTATGTTTGTAAGGATAGAGAACATCTGTCTAAATTCGAAACCAGAGGAGATTAAGCCATTTTCTTAGGACACTATCCAAATAGTAGATCCTAACATGTTTACAGTCTTTGTACCAAAACAATGATGGAATCCATTAATGTTGTTGTGAGTAACACTAATGTAGAAAGTAAGACAAAAGAACCAACTATTATGGATGAGTCTAAAAACATTTTAAATTACGACTTTCCAGAAATAGTTCAATCGTTACCAACTGAGACCCCTGAAGTACTTAACTAGGTTTCCAAAGATCATCCTTTAGATAGTGTAGTTGGTAATCCTGATGAGCCTGTTCGTACAAGATCTCAACTTCATAACATTGCACATTTTGCATGCTTTGTGTCTCTTATTAAGCCAAAGATTGTAAATGACACTTTCTGGATAATTGCTATATAGGATGAACTTCTTTAATTTGTTATTCATGATGTACAGTATCTTGTACCCGGGCCTGAAAATAAAAGGGTTATAGGCACACGTTGGATTTTTAAAAATAAAACTGATGAATCTAGGATGATTATTCGGAATAAATCTAGATTAGTTGCCCAGGGATACTCTCAGATTGAAGGAAAGAAAACTTTTGCTCCTGTCACTCGCCTCGAATCTTTTCGCTTACTTTTTACAATAGCTTGTCATTTTCACTTCACACTATATCAAATGGATGTTAAGTTAGCCTTCCTTAATGGAATTTTAACTGAGGAGACCTATGTAGAACAATCCAAAGGGTTCATTGACCCTCATCACCCAAATTATGTCTATCGTCTTAGAAAATCTCTTTATGGGTAAAAACAAGCTCCTAGAGCTTGGTGTGAACGTCTATCCACCTTTCTTTTAGACAACGGTTTTAGGAGAGGAGGGAATGACTAAACTTTAATTGTCAAATGTTTTGACAACAATATTACTATAGCCCAAGTTTATGCTAACAATATCATTTTTGGATCCACCTCCCCTTTAGAAGTTAAGACCTTCTCGGACATTATGCACAAAGAATTTCAAATGTCACTTATGGGGGAGTTACAATTCTTCTTAGGGATCCAAGTTTACAAAAATCAGATGGCTTATTTGTATCGCAATCTAAATACGCTTTAGAGATTGTGAAGAAGTTTGTCCTAGAAACAGCTAAAGAAGCTAAAACTCCTATGATTACTTCTGCCAAACTTTCTAAAGATGAGAATGGTAAAGCTGTTGATTCTACCTTGTATCGTAGTATGATAGGAAGCTTACTTTACCTTATTGCCTCCCGTCCTGATATCATGTACTCTGTCTGCGTGTGTGCTCATTATCAAAACAATCCTAAAGAGAGTAATCTCTTATGCGTTAAAATAATTATCAAATACATTAAAGGAACTCTAAACTTAAGACTTTGGCACACTAAAGACACTTATAGTACTATAGTAGGTTACACCGATGGTGATTGGGCCGATTCTACCGATGATAGTAAGAGTACTTTAGGAGCGTGTTACTACATTGGTAACAATTTTGTAGGATGAAGTAGTAAGAAATAAAACTTCACTTACTTGTCTACTGCTGAATCCGAATATATTATTGCAAAAAGTTGTTGTGCTCAATTACTTTGGCTAAAATAAATGCTAAAAGATTACGGTATAACTAAAGATAAGTTACATCTCTATTGTGATAATCAAATCGCGATTAATATCTCTAAAAATCCAGTTCAACAGTCTCGTACCAAACATATTAAAATCAGATATCATTTTATACGCGAGTTAGAAGTTATTACCTACCTACTGAATTTCAATTAGCTGACCTATTTATTAAACCATTAGATTTTCTTTGATTTATTAAACCATTAGATTTTCTTTGATTTCAATCTTTGCACAAATCTATTGGTATGGTTATGGCAGAACAATGATATATTGTTTCATACTTGTTTTCTTCACCCTTCGTCCATTTGAGGCAAAATGGGGGAGAAATTTTAGTCCTCTTGGACATCTAGTCGTATTCTAAACTAAAAAGCTTGATCTTAGTTATCTTATTTTCAAGATTCAGTACCTTCTTTTACAACAGCATATTGATAGGGTATTGGGCTGTATCTAGTTGAGTTATATATTTTTCTCTTTTTAAGATATTGGGTAGAAACTTTTTTGTATAAGAATAGTTTTTTCTTATTTCTTTTGTATCCCTACGAGTCCTAAATGACTTAAAGGATATTTTGTCTCATATTTCCAAAGGGGGAGATTGAAGTAACCTATATCTTTGACTCACTTGAGTCATCTAGGTGCTCATCTTGTTTGGAAATAGTGACAAAATTGAGTAATATCCTTTTCAACCAACAACCGTCGGACTCTTCATTTTGATTTCTTCTAATAGTCCAAAGGTATAAACACCAACACCACACCTAGGATCATTTATGTTTTTCATATGAGGTTGGATTCTTCATAATATGGGTGTGTGTGAGTTAAATCCCTTTAAAATAATTTTTCCATAATTTTTGGGATATTATAAATAATTTCTTGGTTTTTTTAAACAATTTTTAGAAATTTAAAATTGGCTTTTACAAAGTTTGTGGGCTGATTTGTAAATTCTTTAAGATGTTAAAAACTTGCTTGGGTAGAAACCAAATGCGCTTGATAATTGTGTGGGTGAAAATTTTATTTCTGTAAGATCTAAAACACGCGTTTTATACGCCATCTCAGCCTTACATGTGTTAGAATCACAACGGATGGATTTGTGTTTTCTTGCCCTCACATACCTGTGTTCCATTGTGAATCCTTGGATCATTTTAATCTATGGCCTAGATACGTTCTTACCTAATCCTTATGTTTACATTTAAACCAATCAGAGTCTTTATAATTTCGGTGCATTGGTAGCCATCAGATTTACCTCAATCTCTTAAGACTCAATCGTGACCATTCATTTGCTTCCAAGTTCCAGAGGCTTCCATGGCTTAGTATAAATAGATGCCTTATGTGTTTTGATTACAATCTTTTGCTTACCACACTTTTGAGAGAAAATAAAGATAGAAGAGAGAGAGGGGGAGAGAAAAAGAAAGAAATAAATAAGAGAGAAAAAGAAAACCCTAAACTAAACTCCGACTAAATTTCACCAGAAAATCATTTTTGAGAGTGTGTTAGTTCAAGAGTTATGAAGAACATTCCTCTTCTATCGTTAATCTCTTTTCCAACTTAACCACTATAGTTTGATATCATTTTCTTTCATACAAAACTGAGATTGAAAGTTTTGTGTTACATTTCATGTTTATCTCTCTTAGTTTTGATTTCATGTTTATTCAAGAAATCATAGTTTTGTTGGACGTTTTCAACTGTTATGTTTTCAAACCCAAAAATCAACAAAACAATTTCTAATTTCAGTTTCTTTGAACATTCAGACTCAGATCTAGTTTATGATCTTGATTGGGGATTTACAGTTTCACATATGTCACATTTTGTGAAATGGTCTGTATATTTTCACAATAAGAAAGTGTTTAGGATCTTAGCTCGTGTGTATAGCAACATTCCCTCTTTTTTTGTGGATATATTGGAAGATCCAAAGTCTGATAGTTTTGATTAAACTGATTTTGGAAAGTTTTACACATTTGTGATCTGTTTGTAATTTGATTAGCATCCTGTCTGTAATTAAGTGTGTGTGAATTACGTGCATGTGGTTTAGAGAACCTTACCACTTACACTTTCACACTACTACACTAAAAAGTGTTGGTATTTAGATCTTGGACTTTTGAGTCAACGTAAAGGTAAAAGTAATGGAGTTACAAAGCTGAGAGAACATCAACAACATCAGAACCTTGGGAGCGGTCAGAAAATCCAGAGGAGTTGGTACATTTCTGAACTTAGAATTAGGTATGATTGTGTGTCTTGATTGTTATATAGTTTGTAAATTGTTACTCTATTTTAGTGGATTTTTACTTTTGAGGTGTAAAGACCTCTGTGGATGTTTCCCCAATTGGGTAGGTTTTACCATGTTAAAATTGTACTTATATACTTCCTCGTCCTCCCATCCCTTTCTTGACGCCGTGTTAATTTAATTTCTTTATAAGTTTTTGTTTTGAAAACTGGTAAACATATACCTTAAATAACTCATTCATACTGTTTTACACATCTTGTGTTAAGAAATTTGTTTTAAGAAAAGAGTTTTTTTAACAAACTCTTCGGAGCCATTTAGATAGTTTAATCTTGTATTAAACAACTTAAGTTGTACTTTTTCAACTGGGTCCGTATTCTCGAAGAACCCATGGACCTATTCCCTCGCGTTATGGGTCCGCCCTCACTCGAGCCTATTTGGGTTCCCAAGGAATACCAACACACACCACGTACTCCTCCTACTAATGAGTCGCTACTAGCCCATCTCCCTATGCCGAATCTTGCCCATCCAAGGGCTAACTTGCCCATGACCATTGATCTGGAGGAAGAATTGAACAAGGTCAAGTAAAACCTCAAGATGTTGAGCAAGAAGATTGACTTAGTTAGACTCTCTAGAAACTACATGGACTACACCCACATGTCTCCCTATCCTAAAGACAGGTTATCAGAAAAGTCCAAGATGACCAACATCGAAGAGTTAGGGGGTAGTGGTTCCCCAATTGCTCATCTCCACAGTTACCACCGAGCCATGACTCTCCTAGTTGCCTTTGAAGAAATAATGGCCCAAATGTTCCAACACAGTTTGAAGGATAATGCTCTTCGCTAGTTCTTATCCCTTGAAGAGTCTAGAATCCACAGTTAGGAGGATGTTTCCCATGAGTTCATGTCACATTACAAGTACAACCAAGAGTTAGAAGTTAATCACCATGATTTAGAGCTTCTCAAGCATAACCCTGGGGAATCAGGTAGTAACTTCATAGTAAGGTGGAGAGAGAAAGCAACCACTATGACCAACCGGCCTTCCAAATAAGAGCAAGCCAGCATTTGTAAAGAAGAACTTCTTACCCCTTATTTGAGAAACGATAGGAGGATAGTACTACCCTCATTTCCGATCCCTCCGAGAAGCAGGAGTGGAGATCGAAGAAGGTCTTGCCAAGATAAAAGTTGAAACAAATAAAGCATCTGGAAAATTCACTCCCAGAAAGTTTGAAAAGCCTTTGAATACCGCAGTTTCAACCATCTATAACATCTCTCACCCTGCCACTTCATGGGCACCAAAAAGTCACCCTAACCCAGTCCAAAAAAATACACTGAGCTTCACACTCCCTTATCCAAAGTTTACCAGGCCCTCTTGAGCCGAAACCTTATCAAACCATTACACCCTCATCCATTACCAAACCCACTTCACAAAAATTTTGAACCAGATGCCCGCTGTTACTTTCACCAAACTATCGGCCATACCACCGATCAGTGTTTCCACCTCTGGAATATGATCTAAGGTTTAATAAATCGGGGTGCCATCGCCCTACCAATAAATTATAAACCAAATACTACTCACAATCAACTCTCGAATCATAAAAATTCTATATTTCTAGAAGAAGACCCAGGATTTCACCCATCTATCTAGATCATTCCAAGCAAATCACCAATCATACTTGTATACGCTCCTAAACCTCTCCAAACTTGCCCATATTTTCTCCTACACCCTACCAGCATTACCGATCAGGCCTTATGAATCCTTACTAGAGCATGCATCATTGTTCGTACCCATTCTTGAGGTAAAGATACGGAATTGTCAAAGGTATTCAAAAAACATCTAAAGGTTGGGCTAAAATTTCACTCCCAGATGACCATTGACTGCCAGAGATTCAACTGTTGTTCTTAGAAGCTCAGAAATGGGCTTGAGAGTCAGATAATTGGGTGGTACCGACCGATGAAGTAAGTCTAGATGATGTGATATGGATCATGGTGGATTTAGTCTGACAGACCGGTGATTTTACAGTATATTCGAGCTACTTGATGTTTTGAAACTATAAGGGCATCTAGTCCCTTCACTTCTACATCTCCCTGCCGAGTGGGAGGATTTATACAAAGAGGCCATTGGAGTTGTGGAGTGTATTGACTTTTTATGAAAAGATAATGTCATTACTAATGGATGGGGGGAAGAATTCGATGATTCAGATGAAGAGACTAGTGCAGAATAGGCTAGTCCGATAGTCAGCATATATGGGATTCTATCAATTTAGGAGGTTCTAGGAGAAATCAATAAGGTGGCTTAATAACCCGAGATTGATGAGGAAATGGGGTTTCTATTTTCCCCCTATTTTGTGAACCATATGACCAGGTCAAGGTGGCATTACCATGTCCCAAACCTGCTTCCATCAGCAATCGATAAAGAAAAATATGTTGAAAATCTCCCTATACTAGAAATGACCCTTGATGACAGTAACATCCTCGACCATTTGAAGAATATCAAAGCCAACATCACTCTGTGGGGACTCTTTATGTCTTCCCAGCTGCACCGGAATGCCTTGATCAAGATACTCATAGGACCCACCGTCCCTCCATCCACCATGACAGAAAAAGTAGTGAATCTGGTCAGATTCATAACCTCTACTAGAATAATCCCATTCTTCGAAGAAGAAATCCCTAAGATTGGACCAAAGCATAATTATGCTCTCAATATCTCTGTCGAAGTCATGGGAAAAACCGTCCCATTTTCACTTGTCGATAATAGACCAACTCTTATTGTTCGCCCCTTAAGGACCCTCAATTATTTAGGACTGAAAGTGAGAGACCTTGCTCCAACCTCTATCGCAGTAGTCCCTATAAAAATACCCTCTGAGAAGTTATGGATCCATAAAGCTTACAATAGGGGCTGGCCCTATAAATCCGATTATTGAATTCCAAGTCATCGATATCCCAGCCTATTTTAATCTGCTGCCTGGACGACCATGGTCCACAGGATCAAGAGTGTGTCCTCTTCCCTTCATCAAAAATTTAAGTTCTTCGCCAATGGTAAGGTCATCACCATCTTGTGCGATGATGACAATAACGAGAATCCAAGCACCAGTAATTTGTACTTGAGATACAACATGGGGTGAACGATAAGCTTCATCAGGATTTTGAGTTTAACCACTTCTACTCCCAGCAGGGGGCAATTTTAAAGATAGGGTTTGTCCAGAATATAACCCTCATGGCAACATCAATGTAATCCATATGTAAAAGAACATGCACTTTATTCCCGGACTGGGGCTGGGACGAAGACAAAAAGGGATACTTAAACCCACAGTATTGAAGAAATCTTTTCCTCCTTGGGGTTTGGGCTATCAACCGTTAGCATAAGAACTCATAAATCTCTTCTAGCCTCGACTAAAAATAAGGCTAAAAAGAGCCAAGACTGTCTCAAGAGATTCCTTGAATGGAAGATTCATCAGAGAGAGTGAAGATTTCCCCATCCATGGGTTTACTGAACTGTGGTATGATCATGTGGATAAGAGGATGAAATCTGGAATGGAGATATTTTCCAATACAACTACTTATGGGCTGAAAGATCCCACCATCAAGTGTAACCACTAATTGAGAAGACCAGAGCTGATACCGGAGATTCCGAGGGAAGTAACTTTGAGGATTCTTTCAATTTACAGATACTGGGGATGACACTCTGCATGATCCACTCAGGAGCTACCTCATCGGATCCATCCCGTCCGATCAAAGCTACCGATACACCTTTCCTCAACTGGTATGATTTACATGTGCCACCTGGTGATATTCAATGCAACCCTGATGTTTACTCCCTTCGCTCTTCTCTTGTTGTTCCTCCTTACTCTGATGTAATTAAAACCTCCTTTGATGAGGTTCTCAATGTTATTTTTCCTATTAATGAAAAAAATTATAATTTTGAGTATCTTATTGTGCCTTACATTAATTGTCATGATTCTATTCAAACTCTTGATGATGATAATTTTGCAAATGAATAATTCTTAACAAATCTTAATAAGTTTAGTAACAAGTAGCATAACCGCATTCAAGGTGATGAATATGAAATTATTGTTATTAATCTTGGTTTTAGTAACCAACTGTGCGAGATTAGGATAGGGTCCACACTTGACGAGCATGAGCGCGCACAACTCGAATAATTACTGAAGGAATTTGAGTACGTCTTCACATGGTCCTACGATGACATGCCCGACATTGATCCCGAGATCACTCAGCATAAGATTCCCACTCTCCAAGAATGCAAATAGTTCCAACATAAACAACAAAAGTTCTGCACCGAATAGTAACTCAAAGTTAAGGAAGAAGGGGTCAAAAACTTGAACGAGGGTTTTATTCGTGTGATCAAATATCCCACATGGCTAGCTAATATCGTACCCATGTCAAAATCAGAAGGGATGGTTCGCATGTCTATTGACTATCAAGACTTGAACAAGGCCTCCCCAAAGGATAATTACTCGCTTCCCAATATTGACATGATTGAAGATAATACGGCCAGTCATGCTCTCAAGTCATTTGTTGATGGGTTTACCAGATATAATCAGATCAAGATGCACCTGGATCATGAAGAAAAACCGCATTCATCCCCTTTGGGAACCTTTTGCTACACCATCGTGCCATTTGGTCTACAAAATGCAGGGTCTACCTTTTAGAGGACTGCCACAAGCATCTTGCATGATCTGATACACAAAGAACTCGAGGTCTATATATATGATCTAGCGTGACTTCTCCCTGATAGTGTAGGTAGAAGATGCCTCAAATGCGATCAGGGAGAAGCCAGATCATTTTCCAACCTACTGCACCTACATTCGCGAGAATTGTACAACGTGACTTCTCCCTGATCGTTCTCCAAATGGGGTATCGACATTATAGGGAAGGTTACACCCAAAGCATCCAACGGTCATGAGTTCATCTTAGTTGCCATTGACTACTTCACTAAATGGGTCAAAGCCGAATCATATGCAGTTCTGAATGCCAAAAAAGTGGCCAAGTTCATAAAAAAACATCATCTGCCGATATGGGGTCTTGTAGGAGTTGGTATTAGGCAATGGGTTACGATTTGAAGCAGAAGTTATAGAGGTAGTTGATGAGTATTGGATTCAGAGACACAAATCTTATCCTCACTGACCTCAAACTAATGGAGCAGTTGAAGCCGCCAATAAGAACCTGAAAGCCATATTCAGCAAGATGATCGAGAGTTGTCGAGATTGGGCCGAGTGAATACCTTATGTCCTTTGGGGATACTGTACTTCATTTCTAACTTCTACTGGGAAATCCCTTACTTTCTAATATACGACATGGAAGCAGTCCTACCCGTAGAGCTAGAAAACCCTTTGTTGCGCATCATGCTTGAAAGCAAGGTCAACAAGGAAGACTGGCATCAGAGCCATCTTGACAAGCTGTCACTATTGGATGAAAGGAGTCTAAAATCTCTATATCATATACAAGGGTACCATAGTTGAATAGCGCGATCATTCAATAAGAAGTCAAGGACTATGGTGCCCGAGAAGGGGACTTAGCCCTTAAAGAGATAGTAATCCCGACGGGAAATTCAAGCCCAATTGGAGCGGCCCATACATTGTGAAAAAAATCTTATCAGGGGGAGCCTCTATGCTCACTGGCCTTGATGGGGAGGAAATGGGGCATCTAGTTAACCTAGACTGTCTCAAGAAATTCTACCCCTAGTCAAAAATCTTGACGCGCTATGATTCTTCTCATCTCCTTTCTATTTTTAAAAAAATCTCGATTTTCCTCTACTCAAAACTATGTGGGGCCGGATCCTATAAGAAAACTCTTTCTTTCAAAAATGAATCTCATAATTTTTTTCAAAACCCTCATAGATACATAGGCAGCTCATTCGCTTTATATGAGCACGACCCCCTTCTTTTTCATAAAATGCTATTCTTTTCTTATCCTCGAGAACAACAGTTCATTTTAACATATATATGAAAATAAGGATTATCTATTCCTTAACGATTGGTATAGATAATTAAAATGAAAAACTCATCACGAGGCACAACTAGATGATCAAAAACTCATTTATTTCATTATTCAAAATTTCGATAAACTTACATTAGCATAGGGAGTCAAAACGAAATCCTTTGCCAACCTACCCCTAACTTTCTAAAATCGAATTAAAATAAGCCCCACTACTCCTAAAATAACACTCAAATTACTCACACACAATACAATCATAATAGAGTATATAACCAAACACCCATTACAAAAGCTTCACAAATAAATTCCCAGGGGTGCAACCCGTAGATGCATAGAGGAACTAGCCCCATTATCACCCACATCCTGGGGTCCCTAAATTTCCCCTGCATGAAGATAGTTCCATTTACCCTCCATTAAATGATAATCCTAGAATAGTCTGGCGAAAACCAAAACACCTCCCTCAATGGTGTCAAATACGACAAACCACCTTTGTCCACTCTCCGCAGTCAGCATCTTGGAAACTACTCTCCTCCATAACCACTTTATATAGTCCCCTGAGACATGCTAGGCTCACCTAGAAGACTGGGATGGATGGGTCAATGGTCGGAGATTATCCTACAAAGATCCTATATGCATGCGCATACGCTCTGTCAGATCGCCCATAGGAAAGAAGTCCATTATCCATGGTGTCACAATTTGTTCCCAACCAAATTGGCGCAGAAGCCTCCAGGGAAAGTAGAAAGAGGTATGCCTAAGGCCAACTAATCGAACGTACTGGTATTCTCTGAGTTTCGGAAGGGGCAGCAGTCCCCCCTCCCCCACCAAGGCACTGACCAACGCAAGCCTCTAGCCCCATGCTCCATGAATCAGTTTTCCCAGCTCTCAATATCTAGGCCTACACTAATGAAATAGCATAGGAAGAAGTTTGGAATAGACAATAAAGAATATTCAGGTGGGACCTCCGTACGGAATCTCTACGATAACCATATGAATAGCATTACGGGACTACCCCTTAGAAAGTTGAAATGTCCTTCCCGTCAAGCATCCAGAAAATTCAGAGTCTCTGCCAGTATCATCGTTATCGGATTCTTATAGTACGACAACCAAGAAATAATGGTTGCGAGTTGGGGGTCCATTAGCGTTTCTCGAGTCACCAATAGCAGTTTTGAAACGAAGCCCAGAATGATGGTTCCAGCATAGCCAGCATCACCAATATCCTGCAAATGCCCAGAATGTAGCACCGCAGGAAGAGAAATCATTCCTCTCGTAACCAACGACCTGGTTACCAAAGGCGAGATATGGATAATTCCATCCAACAGCTACCTAAGGGAAAGAAAAAACTTAGGCATAGCCGAAGCAATGAGGGGATTTGTCCCCAACATGGCAGAAAACTCTTCATAGGTCGGACATATCTTGTCCAACCCGAAGCGAAAGACATGGTCTTTCGGGTACCCGAACTCAATCGCTGCCATCATCATATTCCACTCTATGGACCGATTGGGCCACAAAGAGACTCTTTGCACGTTGAAAGTGTCATATTCAACATTGTAGGAACACATTGCTTCCAAGGTTTCGAGGCAGTTTTCAAACTCAACACTACCAGGGAGAGACATCTCATAAAATTAGAAGTTAGTAACCAAAAAGAATGTAAAGGAGAAGGAACATGGAGGTGTGAAGAAAATGTCCCACCCACACCGGAGGGAAACTTACCCCACCAAGTACCAAGAAATTGAAGAAAGTGCAATCAAAGACTTGGGTTGATTAGACTGGACTGATATGGTGATAGGCAGGACAAGGGGCATGCCGATAGGCAAGCCCCTATTTTTAGGAATTTCCCTTTTTCCTTTTTTTTCAATATCAAAAAACTCAATGAAAATAATTTTATTTTAAGGGAATCCCGAATTTCCTTATCCTTATGTTTTCACTTATCCCATTTTAAAATAAAATCTTTCTCAAATAATTTTTGATTCTTTTTACGGTTTCAGCAACAAAGTAAAAAAAGCATGCGCATTAGTCACTAAAAATAAAAATTCACAAAAACTTCATTTTATTTGCACAGATTTTTACTGTGTTACATCTATTTTGTAGGAAAACAAGAAAATACAACGAGACTCAGTCTGAACCCAATTATCTCTCTCTCTCTCTCTCTCTCTCTATCTCTCTATCTCTATCTATCTATCTCTCTATCTATCTATCTATCTCTTTATCTTCTCTCTCTCTGTAGGAGCCTCCTTTACGTCACGCTCTCTTCCCCCAGTGATGAGACGACGTACCCCCACTCCTCGAGCCAGACCCTTCCTTAGATGAGGAAAATGACACCAAACAAGAAGAAATGGGAATCTCATCCCGAATATGGGTGGTCGTCGAAGATATCTAATCCCTAATATCCTTCAGCCAGGTGGTTGAGACCTGGATATGCTACAAAGAAAAAAGAAAAAACAAATCAGTCAGTCTGAGGCAAAGAAACAAATCAGGAAATCAAAATGACAAAAAGTATACCTCAGGTCGGAGGACCTCCTTTATTAAGACCAACTCCTTCAGATCCATCGCATTAGGATGGTGCATTATACGCATCGATCCTCCATCAGCCTGCAAAATATTGTAAGTAGGGATGTCCATCCGTACAAAAGGAACCTTCGAGGTCATCGCTGCCGCTGATGTCGATGCATCGCCTGCGCTGTGATCCCACACGGGTAAGAGGAATCACCTCATATATGTTGTGCGACATCAAACAACTCGACATAAAGTCCATATAGTTACACATCACTGTCATGTCAGTATATGATGAGTAAGGCTCACCCATCAACACCACTACCCACGCATCATTCGACATCTCCCGCACTCACCTCATATAAAGTGTGGGCCTTATCGGTGGCACGGTAACCTTATCCTCCATAATCTATCGAACTACTATCTCCCCGAGATAGTAGGAGTATTTAACTCATGCGCCAACAAATGCCACATTCGCACATTCCCCCTACCCACAGTCAACCCTGTATACTGGATGGCCATACCCAAGGGATAGAAGGTCGCCTAAAAATTCCCCAACGAGAATAAAAGATCAATATCGAAAAAGATCATCAAAGGAAAGATAGTCTCAAGAAGAAGGACTTACCAGCTCACTCGTCAGGCCATTCAAGATGACACACCGCCTCCAGAGATAGAGACTTCTTCGACTACCGGTTGGACTTCCGTCACCGGTACATCCAGAAAGTACCTAATAGACTCATCCTTCAAAGCTACTAATTAAATGTTAAACCCAATCATCTCATAGAACCACATCTGCAAGGACAAAAGGTCAGTAATTAAATCGAGAATAAAACGCATAAAGAAAAATGCGAATGCATAAAGGAAAATGCGGAAAATAAAGAATGCCTCAAGAAAATATGTGGATCCAATAAAAGTTTTTCGATAGCATCGGTTGAACGCATCAAGAAAAGATTAATGGGTCGCTCAGCTCAGGCTCCCCCGATCATAAAGATGGATGTTCGAAAACAACCTTAGAAATGGTAAAAACCATAAGTGGATGATGTCGCCACTCGTAGCCACCAAGAAACCCCCCAACACCACCAAAATAAACAAACGGGCCATCTGTCGCACCTTTCGCCCGTCACTCTCGTCAATCATCCTCCTCAGTAATAACTCCCACAAAAGAGACAAACGAAGAGAGTCCCCAGAGACTACCCTCTCCACATCACCTAACGCCTCCGTCACCGCCTCTAGAATCACCCTCAAAGTCCTATCCACCTCAATCTGTACCGCATCATAATCCAGCCCAGAAGATGCTACACATATATCAGAGTCATCGGCATCTCCCCAAAGCCAAAATGAAAGGTTTGAGTGGTGTCCTACCACCTCTCCCTTAGAGCACCGAGAACAGCCATAGAATGAGGCGTCTCATCTGGAGAAGGCGTCAGGATCCCAAAACCGATCGATGACACCATATAACACACCAGGGATGAAAGTTATTCCCAAACCTCCCTAAGCCCTATCGTCCCTCGAGCATGAAAAGTCGACATAAAAACATCAGACTATCAAAGCAAAAAGAAAAAAAAAACTTGTCAAAATTCAAGAAATAAGGAAATATCGCCAAGAAAAGAGAAAAGAATACCAAAGGTCATAAATACTTACATAGACACTAGGGTTAACTACCCCAGAAGAGCAATAGCGTGTCGTCTCACACAAGAAGGTCTGATCATCTGTCGCTAGCTCAAATGAGTCAAAAGAGTTTTCGTTGCCCAAAGCAAGGGGAACCCTATCCCTCGATTCCAAGTTTTCCCAATCGTCAGCATTGAGCCACGCCATGTGTGTTGCCCTACTTGAGAAATTAGCTATCTCTTAACTTTGGAATGTGAGAACGATTTACAGAAGCTAATTGCAGAAAAAGGCAAGTCAAAAAGCTGTGAAAAATGAGGAGAACCCGCTCCCTTTTTATAGGAGACTAAGGGGCATGCTGATTGGCATCTCCCTGTCGCCCACTGACTGGCATTGTCCCTCTACCTGCTTGAGGTATGCCAAACGACCATTCCAATGTTGTTTGGCAACCCTAACACTATACCGATTGGCACTATCTCTGAAAATTCGTGTAAAAATTCCAAAAAAATAACAAAAAATCCAGAAAAATCACTTAAATATCCTCAAATTAACAAATGAATTTTAGAATCTTTTTCAACAAGGAAAAAAATTTTACCACACTCATCTCCCCTGCATAACTCTTGTATCCCCAGTGGAAATCCCCAAAATAATTGGATATCCTCCTCATCAACATCTCCAAAGGACAACACAATAAACCAAAAAATCCCAAGCTGAGAAAACATCCAACCCTCGAATCATTCTCTCTACCCCAATGAAGCTTAAAATCAAACGCTCCCCTAAATCCCAAGTGGAGACACATGATATATATCCCCAGTGGAGTCTCTAAATTTACCCAAGAAAATCTCTATCGTAAGATCTCAGAATTGGCTTCGACCCTCAGAATTGGTCAGCTCTACCTTAAGCCCTTAGAATTGGCTTTGACTAGCATAATTGGTCGCCCTCTTTTAGGCCAAAATTAACCTCAACCCTCGGTCGTCATGTCTTTTAGGTCATAATTGACCTCGATTTCGGGTCGTCACCTATTTTTGGGTTCTAATTGACCTCAACCCTAGGTCGTCACCTCTTTTAGGTCAGAATTGACCTTGGCCATCGGTCATCACAACTTTTAGGTCAGAATTAACCTCGGCCCTGGGTCGTCATCTCTTTTAGGTCAAAATTGACCTTGGCCCTCTATTGTCATCCCCTTTAGGTCAGAATTGACCTCGGCCCTCGGTTGTCACCTCTTTTAGGTCAAAATTGACCTCGACCCCTAGGTCGTCACCTCTTTTTGGTAAGAATTGACCTTATCCCCCGGGTCGTTACCTCTTTTAGGTTAAAATTGACCTCGACCGAGGGTCTTCATATCTTTTAGGTTAAAATTGACCTCGACCGAGGGTCGTCACCTCTTTTAGGTCAAAATTGACCTCGTCCCTTGATCATCACCCCCTTTACATTAGAATTGACCTCGGCCCTCGATCGTCACCAATTTTTAGGTCAGAATTGACCTCGGTCGTCACCTCTTTTTGGTCAAAATTTGCCTTAGCCCCGGATCGTCACCTTTTTTTAGGTTAGAATTGACCTTGCCCCCCCCCCCCCCCCGGGTTGTCACCTCTTTTAGGCCATAATTGACCTTAGCCCTCGGGTCCTCACCTCTTTTAGGTTAAAATTGACCTCGGCCCTTAGTCGTCACCAATTTTAGGTCAAAATTGACCTCGGCCCTTGATCGTCACCTATTTTAGGTCAGAATTGAACTCGGCCTGATTTGTCACCTCTTTTAGGTCACTATTGACCTTGGCCTCAGGTTGTCAGCTTTTTAGGACAGAATTGACCTCGTCCCTCAGTCGTCACCTTTGTTAGGTCAGAATTGACGTCGGCCCTCGATCATCACCTCTTTTAGGTCTTCAGAATTGGCAATGGACCACAAAATTGGCCATCCCCAACATTCGTTTTAGGTCATCAGAATCGACCTTGGCCCTCTGAATCGGTCATCCGGGTCCCTTAGGTCCACAGAATTGACGTCTTTACAAAAACATCATGTGGTGTCTATTCGACAACTTTCAGTTGTTCTAAGCTCACCCGTCGAGGGCCTCTATAGACATCACGTTCTAAACCCTCCTAAGTCTCTCCTAAGGCCTGTAACACCTCCCCATTTCGCTACAAACCCTAGGTCATACTCCAACGACCGACATCTCATTCTAATGACCCGACATCTCATTCTAACGAGAATGCCTTCTCATTTGAACAAGGCAAGCGAATTTTGAAAAAATTTAAACGATAAAAATTCCTCTTTTTAAAACATAAAAACATTTTTTCAGTTGTAAATAAAATTCAAGCCCCCCAAAATAAATTTAATGAATAAATTTAAGCTCTTAATAGCATTATACCATCATAGTGTGGAGATCAATGAAAGTTGGAGATGTTGAGGATTCAGTTACTCATTGAGTCTTGAGTCGAAGTGTAACGGGATAAGCCAAAATCTATGAAAGCCTATGCTATGAGCACATGATAAAATTTATGCTCTTACAAATCTCCCCCTTTTGGCTATTCAGGTACAAACATAAAACCGAAATCCAAATTACATTAAAAAAACCCAAGACAATAAAAATATCATAATGCCTTCGTAAACCCTAGAAAATGGATAAGTACAAGATAATGATGTCTTCAAATCTCCACTTCTTCTTGTCCTTCTATTGGGCACTTTGTCTTCATCGGGTGTAATTAACATGAGCTTTCAAAAGTACCTACACACATGAAACAAATGAAATACCCGTGATGCATCGAGTTTCACATATAAAATAACATTCATAAAAAATTCTCCCCCATAATCAAACTCCCCTGTAAATTGTTTTCTCCCTTTTATTATGTTCGAAATAGTCAAGGAATATAAAATAATATTGAAATATAGAGAACATCACTGAAAATAATAAGATATCATCAAAAAAACATATGAATGAAAAATGTTGCAATGATAATCTCAAAGGCTCCATAAACTCTTTTTTTTTTCAGAATTTTCAAGTATAAAATTTTAACAAATACAATACACCATGGAGAAATACAGAATATCTGAACCATGGAAACTTAATGTAGGGCTGTGAACATATCCTATAAGTTAATCTATGTAGATAAACATGTGCCACTATAGAAAGATCTCAAAGTCTACCTTAGGTGTAAAAATGGGGAAATCAAGTGAAATTGACTTAACCTAATCAACTAATCAAGACTGTAAATTATTTTCGCACTATTAATGCAGAAAACTACGTAATGTCTTTCGAGATTTTTATAGGACGTGAAAACCCATTGATCTTCGACTTAACCACTTCAAAATCACACATATTGCAATTTTTATTCTCAACTAGTTTGAAGAAATTTATGCTCATATATAGCGAGGCGTAAATTATATAGAGATTGGCCTGAAACTTATGTTCTCATGTGCCTTTAATATTTTATTTTCTTTTAATTACAAATGGTGGCTTTTCATGCGAAGTCAACCTATCTTTCATAGCCTGATTCCATTGCTCTATATATACAAATTCTTTCGAAAAAAGAATTTTTATTTTTTTCAATCTGGGTAATGGTTCTGACATACACTACTTTTATTATCTCATTTTTCACATTTGGTTTGTTTTAAAAGTATAATTGATATGAAAACATTACAATATACACTTGATAAGTAAGTGCAATACCCAAACGAGTCAGTGGTCGTGTGCATTCAAGGTGACAAAGAGTTAAACATATAGCAAGTTATCATCAAATCACATATTAATGACTCCAAACATTATAAATCACATAAATGAAATGATGTCACGTCTCAAAACACTACAAAATCGTCACGTGGCTATGGAATGAGTGGGTGACTCAAATATCTTTAATGTTCATCCACATATGGTGCAAAAAATTACAAAACTCCTTTTGGATTTTTCCCAAATTTTATCAATAATAAAGTCTTTTTATCTTTTTCACTTTTTCTTAAAAAGAAATTGAAAATACTTTTATAATTTTCAAGAAAAATAAAACTCTTTTTGGATTTTTTGAAAAATATATAAAAATGAAAAATATAAGTACAATGATTGTACAATCTACAAATAGGCATGAAAAATATGAACCTGAAAGCATCATGTGCTAGAAACAAGTTTCAACCTCAATTATTAGGTCCAGAGGAGTTCTCCAAAGGAGATGACCTCCAATGAAAAACCTTCATCAAATGTAGTGAAGTTTTGACTAAATACTCAACTTGCTCTCGAAAAATCACAAAATCTCTCATGTGACGTGTGGGAGAAGTTGGGGTAACATGGGTGGGAGTACGAGTGGGAACTTGTTTAGGTACTCGTGTGGTATAATATTGTGGATCATTCCTATAAGACACTCAACACAACTTAAAGCAAAATTCTATATGGTGACCTATTTGCTTGCAATGGGAATAAACATACACGGGCTTGGTTCTATCTCTCTCAAAATGTCTAGGATGAGCTCTCCTATATGGGTTAGGTCAAGGGATATATGGATCTAACATAAACTCGAGAATCATCTTCGGTGCAACATGGAAAGTGGACACACCATTATAACCTATTCATTGCCTCTCCATGTTACCTAATGTGGGATCGAGCAGCATTTTTCCTGGCTTCTTAGATGTGTCCTCTAAAGTAACCTTGACCTACAGGGCACGTTCGACATCTCTCTCGAGTTGGTATACACGGGCTTCAAGTTTCTCAGGAGTATCCAATGAGTATTGCCAAACTCTCGTAAGACTAGCCACGGTGTTAGTCAAATCAAGCTTTTCCCGGCCTATAATGATAAACTTCTCACATAAAGAAACCTTCACCTTCTCGAGTTTACTCGCTATTTCCTTACACACCCTCAAAACTTTCACATCTCTCTCCAAATCTAACACCCTAAGAGACAAATCCTTATTAATATTTTTCAACTTCAAAGTGTCGGTGGAAATATCACTAAAAGCCTTTTGAAGATCCCCTTCTCCCTCACTTAAAGTACCATCCTCACTCTCACTATCTCCCGAATGAATCGAAACATCATCGAGGTTTTCACATTTTGATATGTCCTTATTGGCGTGGGACATACTAGAAGTACTCATGTGACTAACCGTGAATGTTACACACGGTTTATGTGGTAATTATTCCCCTAAATCAACTGATTCGATGTCATTATCTCTAAGAGTGGTTTTATTTTCAACCTCTTTGCCCTTTCTTTTTAGACTAGTGGGGAACTCATGGGCCTTGTGCCCTTTCCCCTCTCACTTATAACACCTTATATCTTCCTATTTCTCACCGCTACTCTTGACTTCATTCTTATTTTTATTTTTCTCAAAAATATTTTTACTAAAATAATTATTTTTGGAAAATTTGAGAGACGTCTTTAAAAATTTTGGAAATAATGCCAGGTCATGAAAATCATAATCACCCTCATATTCAGACTCATAACCTTTTTCTGTATACTTTTCTTAGTTTGAATCTTTAAAGAAATCTCGACTTCATTAGGTTTAATGGTCTTAGGGAAAATATTTATCTTATACGTTTGAAGGTCTCCTAAGAGTGTTTATAATCCCTAACGAATTAAGCACGGTGACCTTAGGAAAAGAGCGAGCATTTAGTGACCTAAAAATCTTTTTCACAGCTCTCGTTTCCAAAATTTTCTCACCCAAATTAAAACTTGAATTAACAATGTCCGATAAATGCACATAAAACTTATCGAATGACTCCGACTCTAACATAGTGGTGGTCTCAAATTGGGTGGATAAGTTTCTAAATTTTGGCCCTTTTAGAGCGTTGGTACCCTTGTGAGTGAGTTGGAAGGTATCCCATGATTTCCTAGGCGTAGTGCACGTCATGATATGGCAGAACGCGTCAAGGTTGACAACTCTAGAAATAGCACTAAGTCCATGAAAGGTAAAATTACTCCATTTGAATTTCTCTTCAGTCCAGAAAGAAATAGGTTTATGTACAACAACATGATCAATGGTAATAGTAGGAGCATTCCACCCTCTTTCACAATCTAACCAAACTCTCTTATCTATGGCTTTTAATACCGACCTCATCCTAACCTTCTAGTAAGCACAATTCGTAGCATCAAAGGTGGGCAATCGATTAAACAAAATCTCCATTAAAAAATGAATTTTAAAAAAAAAATGATGCCAGGGGAAATTTTTTGTAAAAAAAGATTGCACAATATTTTTGTATAACCTGCTCTGATACCAATTTGTAAAGAAGTGGTATCAGCAAAAAAACTCTTTGAAAATTAGGATCACACGATAACTTGGCGAAACCTTCTCTGATACCAATTTGTAAAAGTGCACTTACGATCTTAATGGAATATTTATATAATTAAATGTCCAACACACATAAAGCAAAATTTTGTCTTTTAACCTAAGACATGCATCTAGGTGATAAAACAAATAAAGTAAATAATGTAATCACCAAAGGTAAATTTGAGAAAAAATCCCTTGCGGGCAAAACCTTTTTATTTTCAACACTTTAGAAATAATACAAGATACTCAACTTACAAACTACTTGATTCCAGCCACAAGTATAACACTCTAGTCTTAACAAATATCTAAAGAATACCACTTGTCTCCAAACAGTCCGCAAGTGACAGATTCTCTCTCAGTATACACCGATCAGCCTATGTCTTCAGTAATGATCCCTTAAGAATCATAATGGCCAGTAGTGAAGAAATTCTCTCCACAAGAATTGTGTATACAAGGATACAAACTATCTAGGGCTAAAATAAATTGACACAAATATATTTTGGGAATGAGTTTTATGAATCAAAATGGTTTTCTAAACTCAAATGGTTGAAAACTTTTGCAAAGGATATATAGAAACTGTTCTGGCAAAAGTCATATAAAATTAAACACAAAACATGAATTTATTGGGCATTCACAAATTTCGAGAGGGCACCATTCGTTCGAACGAAAATGAGGCTCGTTCAAATGAGGATAGAAAGTTGTTAGAACGAAAACAAAGATCATTCAAATGAAAGGCTATGTATTTTGAACTAACTTCAAATGAGATTCAAATGAAAGTGAAACAGTACGCCCTTATTACATGCCCGTTAGATAAACTGATCAAAACCCTTCTAATGCCTCCTCGTTGAAAGAGACAGACAAATATTAAAAAATTTATACAATAAAAAATGCCTTGATTTTAAAACGTAAAACTTTTGTTTTAGTTTTAAGTAAAATTTAAGCATCTCAAAATAAATTTAAACTCTTAATAGCATTATACCTTCTTAGTATGGAGATCCATGAAAGTTGGAGATATTGAGGATTCCATTCTTCATTGAGTCGAAGTGTAACGGGATACGCCAAAATCTACGTAAGCCTAAGCTACGAGAACATGACAAAAATTATGTTCTTACACTAGGACGACCCTAAAATCGTCCATGGGAACCACCGTGTAGACCATTCCATGCCAACTCGCAAGACATGTGTGCACACAATGTGCTTCTCCAATTATAGCCTTGGGCGCAACATTGTGTAAAATTAAAAAAAAGAAACTGAATGTAATTAAAAAAATCAACATTCTGTAAAATTTTAAAAAGGAAATATTTTGGCCTCTAAAACGAAAATTTCTGGAAATTCAAATACTTTTTAAACGGTTATTTTATAATTTTTTTACAAAAAAGTTTTCTTTAGATTTTTAATTTTTTAAATAATTTTTATAATAAAAGATTATTTTTATAAATAATTTTTTTTAAAGTGTAAATATTTTTTTAAATCTTACAAAAACAAAAATCTAGAAAAGTTAATAAAAATGGAAACTCGACCTAATTAAAAAAATATTATTTTCCCTACGCTTTATAGTTTTTGACAGATATAGATTATTTTATATATCTGGATATTATTTTTTTAAATGTCAGATTTTTATTTATAAAAAATAGCCTTTAAAAAATAATATTTTTTTTTTTACTTTTATAAAATGTAATAAAGTTATAAAATAACGTTTTAAGAGTATTTTAATTTTGTGAAAATTACGTTCATATGCGAAAATATTACTTTTTGTTAAATTTATAGAAAGTTACTTTTTTCAATTATTCCCAATTTCCATTTTTTTATTAATTGTATTAGACAAAAATTTTTTTAACATTTTTTAAAAGAAGTTTTTTATATTTTTATATATAAAAGATATTTTAAAATATAAAAAATATAAAACTCAGTTTTTCTAAACATATTTGTAGCTGTTTCAAAAAAAAGTTTTTCTAACTTTTTAAGAATAAGTTTTTAGTCAATATTCCAATTTTTTCTTTTTTTTAATTTTCCAAATATTATGTTTTATTACCTTTTCCATGAACATAAATAGCAGCACATATATTAATTTTGTATCCATAATAGTTATATGTGTAGTTAGTTGTATAGGCATTAATAATAGAGATGTGATGTTTTTATAAGTACCACTTGAACTTCTACAATAGGAAGACATGAAAAATTGATGTCTCTAGAGACATCATTTTTTTCCCTAAACAAAGCTCTCTCATTCTCTCTCTCTCTATAACTTTTCTTTCTTAAAATCTTTGTTTCTCTTTCTTGGTTTTGACATTGTGTATGGTTTCTCTCTCTTTGATAAAATGGTGTTTGCCCCATAAATTAGAACACCATTGAGAGCTTCAAGTAATGGTTTATCCTAAATCGAGTGACCGTTGAGCTTCCTAATAAAACACCAACCCTATAGATTTGGCGGAGTGGACCTTTGAGTTTTATATTTGATTGATGAAACTGGGGTTACTTTCCCACCAAACCCTCACTTTAATTTTTTTTGAGTAATTAGGAATCATCATAGAACATAGGGTTTCTAACTTATGGAGGAATCTAAACGAAGTTCAACGTCTCAATGAACTCTATGACACTAACTTGGAGAACAATGAAATCCTCTAGTGTTATTCATTTTCGTCAATGGGAATTTGTATATAGTTTCTGAAATCCTTTCTTATATGGTTTGGTTTTGTGTCTAACCTCCCAATTATGAACATATATCATTAGGATAGTGTTCTTATTTCCCAATATTGTGGATCTACCCAATCCATTAGGAGGTGAACAATACGATGGGCTTAAGGACAATGAGTGACATGCATTCAAGAAGCCAAAGTCGTTCATCTCAGAAACTTAGATTTCCCTAGTTCGAGAGGGATTCATGGCAAGGTAAATAAACATACAGACTCTTTAATCAAGCTCACCATTACCAATGTGAGGCTAATTACGGACGATGCCTCAATCATGTCCACTTTTGAGATTGCCTTTACACTATTAAATATAAAACACTAGGGTGGAAAATAATGTCAAGAAGAAAGCCTAGGTAAAATCATGTGGGAAGTTAGACAATATCTATTTGAATAAGGGTTATGATGAATTTCTAAAGGCCATCGAGGTCACTTATGGATCCAAGTTATTCTTCGAGCATACTATGATACTCCATTTGGTGCCTATCAAGGAGATGTTGAAGATTGCTTAAGGAACCTGATGCAAAGATGTTAAGGATTCCGTCGAGGAACCTTATGTTGATGATGTTGTCTCGGTGATTATTATATAGGTTCCCATAGCCCTTAACCAAGATTCTCCTTCTTAAAGTCTTATTATTTCATTTTGGTTTTCCATAATATCATTTGGATTGGCCCATTTTAATATTATTAGGGAAGATTTTTCCCCTTTTCCCAAGTTCTTGGTTATGTTTTTTAAAATGGCCTATAATATTCTTCCTTGCATCTAATTTTATGGATATGTTGTAATAGTATTGAACTAATGAATCAATTTTTGGCATTCTCTTTTATCAAAAAGTGGTCTCCCAAAGACTTTCCCAAAAAATTTGAGGGTCATTTAAAATTAATCGTATTCGAGGAACCTAAAGTCTCTAAGAAAATCAGGATGGACTTCAAATGAGTATTCCAAACATTCAAGAACTTAAGTTCATATAACTTGGTCTTGAATAATGATATAAATGAAGTGAGATAACTAGTACAATATTACATTCCAAAAGGAGAGTGTTTCCTAATAGGACAAAATTATACAAGCGGGAAAATATTTTTGGGGGATCATAGAGAAGAATGTTACTCTTAAAAAGAAATTTGAACAGACCCCTCATTGGGTTCAATTATGTTCCTACAAAGTTGGGATGGAAAATCCCAAATCAACATAGAATATATTTAAGACCAGGTTACAAATATAGCTAGTTGAATTCCCTAGTCATCCTCAAGCACCTAAAAGTTTTTTAGTTAAAGAACTGTTACTCTCCTAATTAAACTTGTGTTCAGTCTCCACCTTTTTTCATGAGGAAGCACTAAACCCCGTGATGTTATGCGAGCTTCTCTTTCAGGTGACTATGAAATTTATAATGATGATCATACTTGGATTAATAAGGCTCGACCAATACAATTATTTATTTTCCCTCTATTGGTGTATTATGTCTGTTTTATACATTCATCATCCCATGTGGTTGGTTTAAAAGGTTACACTTGACATTTTTTTTCACATTTAGCATTGGTTGAGTTGAGTTCTTTAACTTTTAGGTGATGATGTCACGTTGAACCTCATGACTAAGACTATTTAGAGAGAATGCATTTATAATTTGGGAATTCTTCACTATCTAACAGTTTATGTTCATCCCTCATTTTAGCCATCTAGGCTTTATTAATGCCTAAGAAATGAAGAGGACTATATAAGAGTCAAGCGGGTATTAAAATATTAAATAGTGTATAATTTCAATTAATCATCAAATCTCCTCTATTTCATCGACCACTCGGAAATTCAACTAAATCGGTTACACTTACGAATCATCCAATTTAGGGAGGATGATGTGACAACATATTTTAAGTGGACCTCAAAATAGTGTCTCAACTTGAGAGCATCAATCACTTACGAATATATCGATATCTCAAGAGGAAGTAATTATCCTTTTCTTTGATCAATTCCTTATTGTTGTAATCTATGGGTGATAGACTATTTCCCTCCTCTTAAACTGTGTCAGAGCTCAATACGTGATCAAGTATTAAGAAATTATGACCTGGTCGTGCTGGCGAGTACCTTTTACGGGAGTTTGGGCAGTATCTAGAAAATCAGGTGATCACATACCCTTTGTTTACACCTAGTGTCCCTTAGCAAAAAGGTGTACATGAAGGGAGGACTATTACTCTTTTCGCTATGATGAGGTCCACGATGAGTTATAAAGATCCCCCAAATTCCTTTTGGGGATATGTTTGTAAAACATCCAACTATTTACTGAACTTGGAACCTTCACGGCAATGTCTACTATACCCAAGGAATTATGGATTGGGCACAAGCCCTTTATGAAATAAATTTGAATTTGCGATAGTCCAACACATGTGCTAAAAACATATCCCATTAAGTTGGAATCAAGATCACAAGTGTGTTTCTCTGTAGGATATCATAAGGAAACTAGGGGTTATTTAATTTATAATCCTGAGGATCAAAAGGTCATTGTTAGCAACGATGGCCGATTATTAGAAGAGGATTTTATGATGGGTCATAAACCCATAAAAAAGTTACTAAAGAGTTAAGAGGGAACCAATAATTTTGTTCAACACCACCAGTTCCGAAGAAAACAACACAATGTGGTGACACTAGTGCACCAGCACAGAGACTACCTCGTCATAGTGGGAGGGTTTTTCTTCAAGATAAATTCTTTATGTTCTTGTTAGATTCTTATGACAAGGTCCCAGATGAACTCTAAGTCTATGCATATAACTACAGTTAGGCTATTCAAGACAAGGAGGCTGATGTTTTGCTTAAAGAAATGAATTCTAAGATGGAATCAAAGTATTCTAATCAGGTATGAAATCTTGTACATCCATCTGAAATGATAAAACCAATAGGATAAAAGTGAGTGTATAACAGGAAGATATGGGAGGATAGGGAGGTTGAGACCTTTAAAGCATGACTTATTGCTAAAAGGGTTTACTTTGACAGAGGTCATCGATTATGAGGCTACCTTCTCATTGGTATTTAGGCTAACGTAACTCTAGATTATCTTATCCATTGTGGATCATTTCTATATTAGCAAATGGACATCAAGACTACATTCCTTAATGGGAATATTGGCGAGTGTTTTATATGGTACATCCAAACAATTTTGTAGCTAAAGTCCAAGAGCAAAAATTGTGCAAGTTTAAAAATTCCATTTATGGACTCAAGCAAGCATATAGGTCTTGGAACATTCGTTTTGATCATGAATTCAAATATTATGATCTTGATCAATGTTCAGATGAGTCCCGTGTATATAACAAGTGCACCAAAAATGTATTGGTGTTTTAGTAGTATATGTGGATTACATTATTCTCATTGGAAATAATATTGGAGTGTTGTATTCGATTAGAGTGTGGTTATCTACCCATTTTGATATGAACGATATGGGAGAAGGTAATAATATCCTTGGGATAAAGATTATGAGAGATCACAAGAATATGATGTTGGGCTTATCATAAGCGACTTATATCGATTCCATTATTTCCAGGCTTAGCATGAAGAATTCCAAGAAAGGTTTCCTCGCTTTATGGCATGGGATATCTCTATACAGGGATCAGTGTCACTAGACACCTAATGGGATAGAAAATATGAAAGGCATTACGTTGGAAGTTGGGAGCCTCATCAATGATATACTATGCACTAAACCTGATATCTTCTTTGTTATTAAAGTAGTTAGTAAATATCAGTATAACCTTGGGAAAAAACACTGGAATGGGGTAAAACATATAATCAAGTACTTGAAATGGGAACAATATTATATTCAAGTTAATAAATCCAAGAGTCTGGTACTCATTGGGTATGTTGATATATTTTTTGAGTCTGATATAGATTCCAAAAAGTTTACCTCGGGATATGTGTTTACCCAAGGAGATGGGGACATTAGCTTTAGGAGTATTAAGAAATCATGCATTGTTGATTCCACAATCAAAGCTAAATATGTGGTAGCTTCTCAGGCAACCAAGGAAGTGATTTGGAATAGGAACTTCTTAATGGATCTAGGAGTGGTACCTTTAGTACAATCGGATTACACTTTATTGTGATAATAGGGGTATAGTTTCTCACTCAAAGGAACCTAGGATCCATAAGTGAGCTAAATGTGTCGAGCGTAAGTATTATCTCATTGGAGAATTTTTGTAGAGGGGTGATGTCACATTTACCCTGGTTGCAACGAAGAATAACCTAGAAGACCCTTTTCATGAAGAGCTTAATGACAAAGACTTGATAATTAAGTAGTGGGTATAGGACTGAGATGCGTTGCGACATGGCTTTGAGTCTAAGTCGGATATTGTTAGAGCGGTATACTAAAACCTAATTTATGTAATACATTTAGTTATAGATTTATTCTTTCAATAAAACATTTTTTCCTTTTTTTAATGATAATCGTGTATGGGCATAATTTTTGCATTACTTTATATATTCTTGGTGTCTTTGTTCTTATTAGTAGGTGATTGGGTATGTAGAGTACTTCTTACACCCAGATGATCAAATCCACAATTCTTATGGAATATAAGTTTTATCGTTCACGATCTTAGATGGATGTGGACATACAATCGTTAGGGTTATATCCCAATATATTCGTAGATCTATCTTGATAAGGGGAAACAATAAAGTTTTAACGTACTGTTCTAATGCATTTTGTGTGTATTGAATGAGACCATTGGGGTCATTTTATTTATGCTAATTTTATAAGATAATATACACCTCATTAGGTTTAATTAAGACTCTTAATCCGGATATGATTGATGGATAGGTGCACTGGTTATTTATTGCTTTGACCTATCGGGTGAGATTCATTATTCGATCAATATTGTTGACAGATTGGGTAATGGTGATTAATATATGGTGTGAGTCTTTTACAAATGGAATCCATATCTTGGTGTAGATAATGGTGATACACCTTTAATACACTTATAAGTTTTTTACGTGTCAAACCTGCATGTGGATTATGTTATTCCAACATTACAAATAAGTTAAGAAGGATCGTTCAAGGACATAAAAAACTTAATTAAATGTATTACTAGTAATTTATTTTATTAACGGGTATCTGTAAGTAGAATTAAGTAATTGATAATAGGGGGATCGAAATATAATTTTGAGTTAATGAGTGGAGTTATAATTATAATTACTAGTTGTATTAATTTTAATTACTCGAATGGGATTAGAATCTGTAAATGCTTGTGCATGTGTTTAAGGATGACAAAATTGCATTTCTTTTTCAAAACCTTTTTCCAATTTAAACACGCACCAAGTTTATGAACCAATTTCAATTATGTCCAATTTTATGTTGTTTAATCCTAAACATGCATCTAGGTGATTAAAGCAAGTAAAGTAATGTAAAGTTCACAACGTCGAATGTACAAGGAAACCACTAAGGGGAGAAAACCTCGAATTGCCCAAGCCATAAAATCACTATGATACGGCTTTACAAAGGAAGACAAATATAATTACACAACGACTCGATCCGCACAATCCTTGATGATCTTCTTCTCTTTAATCTCTCCTCCACAGTGCCCTTGTAGAAGTCCCTTTACGATACTCATCCACAACACACACATCCATGAATACCTCGGTGTCCATCGATTCAGCTTAGCAACCATCTACGATTTGGAACCCGTATGCCTCCATTTCTTCACCACAAAACCCAACGAACAATGTTCAAATTGATGAACAATCTCCAGATGGTGCAAACGAGATCTCTATAGCAATTGTATATGAAAGTTCAGATCTTTTAAACTCTGAGGATGGTTTTAATCTTTGAAAACCTTATAAAACTTTTATGCTAGAAAAACAAAACTGTTAAACTGTAATTCTAGTTCTGCGCTGCCATGAAATTCTGAGAGAAACTTTCTTTAAATAAAAATCTAAATCCAACAAGACGTTTTAACGAGATAATCAAGTCCTTTTAACGACTACGAGATGTCATTTGAACGACATCATATGTCGTTTGAACCAACTAAACAAAGTTGGTGCTTCATACGACTCTAAACTATAGTCATCTCAGAATATACGAAGATAAAACATTTTAAAATCATTTTAAACATTTTAAATAAAGTTTCCATCCTTTAAAATTGTTTCTGAACTCCATAAACATAATGCATTTATAAGGGAGACTATCTCAGAATGCAATCGGAATGAAGACATGAAACATGCACCAATAAAACTCGGCATGCTATACCTTTCAAGTTTTGTCGCTATGTCTTCTAAACAAACACGTCCTAGACTTTATGGGAATCATGACAATATAAAAATCTATATGTGACTCAAAAAAAGTTTTGTTATGACTCAAAACAAGTTTTGTTCAAGGAATAAACCAATTAAGTACAAATGCACTCGATTAGAAATTTGGTCCTTAATGATCTCCCCCTTTGACTATTCTAGGACAAAACTTAAACAGTGAAATACCTAAGTGAGGTTGTCAAGCCGTATGACACCTAAATCCCATAGTACAGGATGAGGACTAGTATATGCAGGTCCGAAAAGCATGAGTTGTCTGAATGTGATGTAGTCTTGAAACCTTGAATCTCTAAATCATACCTACACACATGAAACGCACAAATACCCACTTAAGAATGGAGGAAAAAAGGATATAAGAACTACCTATATGTCAACCAAATCATTTCTTAAGAATGTGAGCAAAACAATGTGTGCAATTCAATACAACATGATACCAATAAAATATAAACATATGATCAAGAACATGATACCAACTTGTAAAGACAAAAAAATATATGCTCAATAAATAAAATACTCCCCTTACATCACATACATCTCTCCCCATTTTTATCTCAAATGGACAATAAGTGAAAAATATAAACAATCATATCTAGAATGAAATAATCAATGAAGCTTATCTAGATAAACATGCAACACCAACTAATAATAATCAAAAGATATCAAATTATATCTAGCAAACAGTCACAATGAACGAATCATCAATTTAAGCAAAGATGTGACTAAACGAAACAATGCAGTATAGAAATCCATCATGCATAATTAACATACACTGTATGTAAACAGTTCAAGTGAAACCATAAGTACAAAAATAGTATGAAGTAACCATATATACGAAGCAGCAACTGAAACGGAATATGGCTAAAAAATTCAGACAGGTCGTTCGAATGACTAAGCCATGTTGTTTGAACGACAAAAGAAAGTCATTTTAATGAGATAAAAAATGACCCAAAACAGTAAGCTGTCATTTGAAGCATCCTCTTAAAAACCCTAAAAATGGCCATCTAATGACCATATATGACAAAATTACCGTCTCAAAAAATGTGTCGCAAGAAGTAGACTTCGAATGAATTGTACATGTCATTTGAACGAAGTCCAAAAGTTGTTTGAACGACTTTAGCAAAATCTGTATTCCCGTTCCAAAAATATTAAAGTTTTGACTAGTGAAAAATTTCATTTAAACGGGTATTGGAGATATGAAATAAAAGAAACATATACTCAAAATAGAAAAATAAAACAAATAAAACAGTGTGACTTTCGTGCTAATATAGTATCAACGTGCCCAAACATGGGTGTGGAATGTATGAGCGTGAACTAAATCAAATGAATCACAACTTAGACATATCGAAACGATCAAGAAGCTCTAATTGATAGTTAAATGTCATCAAACTAAGTTTCAGCCATATATGACAATTAATACATTGAGCTAATTGAACAGAACAAACATCATGCACACAAATTCAGAATTTTTATGATTCTACAAATAATAGCGTTATGACATGACTTTTCCACATTAGGATTGGTGGTGAAAACCCTTTGATATTTCCATCCAAACTCCCTCAAATATACAAATTTCCTTTTCTTTTGAATAAACATATCAAACTAAACCAATTGGGCTATTTTGTCATATTATTCTTTCATTGCCTTAATTTTTTCTCGGGCACTTTTACACGGTAGCTTTCACGACAAGATTATTATTCTCTCGTAGCCCTTTTCGATGCACACTCATTATTTTTTTAATTAAGAAATATTAGTCATCACGACAAATGATTCTTACATGCACACCTCCTCCTCAGTCTAATTACGCGTAAATGACAAAATCGAGAGGAGAACGTCTCACCAAACTCAAATATCCATGAGAAGTCAAACATTCATAAAATCCCGTGCCTGTGTGTGCGATGGCATATATACAAATTCAAATCACAATGCAAATAAACTTCGAAACAACCCAATTAATCAATGTTTAAGATCATTCAACGCATCAATAATTATGACCGAATGTCCTAGCCACATGGATAATGAAATGATGGTGATCAAAGCACACCAATAAGTCACATCAAACATGTAAACTCAGGACACAAAAATAAACCAAAAATCTTTTTGTGTTTTTCAAAACATATTTTTGACTAAAAAGATAAAATCTTTTTTATTTTAAAAAATATTATCAACACAAAATCTTTTTGTATTTTTCAATAAGACTCAAGTAAATGAAAAATATAATACACAGAGATACACATGTCATAACACTAGCAAGATATATATCATGAAGCAAAGACTAGCGTATGACAAACATGACTAACACAATCATCCATAAGAAATAGCATGTGAAGCATCATACACTAGCATGTGAGAATTAAAAAAACTAGAATTTAGCATCTCCAAGATTGATTTCCTAACCCCAGACAGGTGTATACCTAACATGACGAATTTTAGGAACGGACAGGACACTATACTCAAGCCTCTTAGGGTCTTTTCAAAGATCATAACAAAAACTCCTAATGTGACCTTTCCTACCACAATACAAACAAATGTAAACACTATGAGGAATGGGGCCTTTAGTTTGACCTTTTCTAACACCTTGGGATGTGATTGACACTCTAAAACTAACTATGTTTTGTCTTTAGCAACAGACGTACTAGAACAATATAAGCCACTGCCATCACTACTCGAGTCATTTAAATCATTTTTCAACTTCAAAATTTTGGACTCAAGCAAAAAGTTAGACTCCTCAATTTTTAGGGATTCCTTTTTTAAATTTTCAATTACCTCTAGAAGGTTATCTCTCTCCCCCTCAATGTGAGAAAACTTATCCCTAAGAGTCTTCTCCCTACCTTAAATTCATTAATCAAAATAATTTCTTCAACAGCACAAACATTCACACTAGAATTTTTTCAAGTCCTCTAACCCTTTCTCAAAACAAGGACTCTATTCTCACTCTCTTGCTTAGACGCTTTCAAAGACTGAAAGTTATCATATAAAGCACCAAATTTCTCAAAAATGATATCTCTTTGAGTCTGAAACATTTGCAAATATTCAATCATATTTTTAAAACGATAATTTTCTTCTTCAAGAATTTCAATTCATTTTACAAACTTCATGTTCAAAGGATTTAATTTGTCAAAACTTTGAGAATCCATCGAGAAACAAATAATTACGAAACAAGCACAAAAATAAGGATCTACACAATAACATAGTGCAATCTTCTCGAATACCAATTTGTAAATGCCCGGGCATGTGCTTAAGGATGACAAACTAACTTTTCTTTTTAAAACCTTTTTCCAATTTAAACACGCACCAAGTTTGTGAACCAATTTCAATTAAGTCCAATTTTATCTTTTCTAATCCTAAACATGCATCTAGGTGATTAAAGCAAGTAAAATAATGTAAAGTTCACAATGCTGGATGTATGAGGAAACCACTAAGGGAAAAAATCTCGAACAACCCAAGCCAAACAATCACTATAATACAATTTTATAAAGGAAGATAGACTGACTTACACAATGATCGATCCCCACAAGCCTTGATACTTTTCTTCTCTTTAACCGCTCCTCCACAGTGCCCATGCAGAAGTCCTTCTACGATACTCATCCACGGCACATGCCTCCACGAATGCATCGGTGTCCACCGATGCAGCTTGGAACTGTGTATGATTTAAAACACGAACTCCTCCTTTTCTTCACCGCAAAACCCAACGAAGAATTTTCAAAGTGATGAATAAGTCCCAGATGGTGCAAACAAGATCTCTACAATAATTGTATATGAAAGATCGAATCTTTTAAACTCTGAGGATGGTTTTAATCTTTGAAAATCTTATAAAACTTTTGTACAGAAAAACAAAATTGTTTAATTGTAATTATGGTTTTGTACTACCACAAAATTCTGAGAGAAAAATTCTTTAAATAAAAAACTAAAGTCAACGAGTCGTTCAAACAAGATGATCAAGTCATTATAACGACTATGAGATGTCGTCCAAATTACATCACATGTCATTTGAACAACCAAAACCAAAGTTAGTGTTTTATACGACTCTAGACTGTAGTTATCTTAGAATAAATGAAGATAAAACATTTTAAAATCATTTTCAACATTTCAAATAAAGTTTTCATCCTTTAAACCTCTTTCCAAACACCATAAACATAATGCGTTCATACTTGAAAGTATCTCAAAATGTAATCTGAATGAAGACGTGAAACGTGCACCATTAAAACTCAGCATGATATATCTTTTAATTTTTAACTCTACGTCTTATAAACAAACACGTCATAGACATTATGGGAATCGCGACAATATAAAAATCTATATATGACTCAAATTAACTTTTGTTCTAGGAATAAGCCAATTAGATTCAAATGGACTGAATTGGAAATATTGTCCTTACATAATCCAAATTGGATTAGGTTTTACTAGGCCCATTAGGAGCCACTTTATTATCTCTCCTTAGTATCCATATCGTAGCCTATTATATGCACTTAAGGATTATGTTTTCCTCATGTATGTCGTAACTCTAGAGACTCAAAAACCCTAATTCAGATTTAAGAGAAAGAGAGTCAACAAAGAGAGAAAATGAGGGGAAAAAGTGATCACGAAAGAAGAGCCCACATGATATTCGTTATGGTTCATATTAGGAATACGATAGAAGATTCTAAGGTGGATCAAGCATGCATTCCCAATTAATCATCATCATATATTGATCGTGCTGAGATGAGATCAAACCAGAGAGATCTCGAATGTAAACCCTATTTCTGTCTTACAGGATTTTGCATATGATGTTTTTTATTTAGCTTTATATGTGTGATGAACAGACCATGAGGAATCCATTTGAATAATATGATGAGTAGGTAGATAGTCCATTTACTCATTGGGAAAATTAGTGGTAAACAATACGTACAACGAATGTTGCAGAGGAATTTTTAGCAGTTGTGGACATTACACCAGATATTGTATCACAAATGATTCAAGCCTAGGATTTGGACTCATTTTCTCAAGAGAAGGTTCGAGAACTATTGCTCGGGGGAATTATTTTCCATTCGATTGACTCAGATGGGGATTGAGATTTTAGGGGTGGTTTGTAGTACTGGAGTGTTTATAGTTGCGAAAGGTGGTATTGGCTGAGGCATATGGTTCATAATTTACTGTGCAGATTAGGAGTGACAAGATCTATCGTGATAAGAGGAGGATATACTTCTGGGTTGGTATGAATAGAGACTTATCAAATTTGATGTCTAAGTTTTCCATCTCACATTTAGTGAAGGTTAATCACTAGAGACCAATTAGAGAGTTTCAATCATTAGAGATCCCAGTGTAGCAATGGGGGAGTATTTCTAAGGATTTTATTGTTGGGTTACTGAGGTCACAATGGGGAAAGGATGATGTTTGTGTCATTATCAAAACACCGACCAAAGTGCCCTACTTTCTTCCAACATGGATAGACTACATAACATAGGAATACACACAACTCTTTATTTCATTGATTGTTCATCTTGATCGGGTATTGATCGACAATGTGTCCTATATGGACCATACATTTGCTTAACAGTTTGAGAGGTGCTTTATGGAGGCTATGGAGTTATATTTGAACACAAGTACCACATTTCACCCTCAAAAGGATGATCAAACTAAACGGATGAATCAAATTTTAGAGGATATATAGCGTGCCTGCATTTTGGACTTTAAGGAGAGATGAGATCAACATTTTTTACTCGTAGAGTTTGCTTATAACATTATTTACCATAAGACTATTTCTATGGAAACCTATAAAGCTTTGTATTGCCAACCTCACCCCTCTTCGAGTTATTAAAGAGAGATTGAGGGTAGAAGACTCTTTAGGCCAGATTATATTATGGACATCTTAGAGAAGGTGGCGCTCATAAAAGAGTGTATGAAAACTATGTAGAGTAAGTACAAGAGATACGTATACATGAAGAAACATAAAATGGTGTTTGGGTTGGGTGACCTTATGATTTTGAACATCTCCCTAATGAAGGGAGTTATGAGATTTGGCCAAGAGAATGTTGATGTATCGATACATATGTCCTGTCATGAACTTGGATAAGGTTAGGCCAATGACATATTATTTACCCTTGTCTAATCATCATCATCATTTGCATGACGTCTTCCATGCATGCATATGAGGAATTTCCTGAGGGGAAGATTATCTTATAAGCACATCAAACTCGGCCATAATGATTTGAAGGCAAATGCGAGTTACGAGGAGAGTCCACATCGTATCTTAGATAAAAGATGGTAGATTTTATGATCGAAAGTCATTCCATTACTTTGTGTCCAATGAGGACATTATAGTGAGGTTGAATCTACTTGGAAAAGACAAGACGACATGCGATCAAGATATCATGAGGTATTTGATTCAGGTATGTAATTATCTAATTTAGAGGACAAATTTCCTTTTTTTTTGGGGGGGGGGGGGGGGGGGGGGAATGTAATGCCCATATTTTCTTTGAATTTATTTAATTGTTTATTTAATTATTTAGATGTCAGTTATGACATGGGATAAGTCATTTACTCTCTCTCTCTCTCTCTCTCTCTCTCTCCACCCCCCCTCTTTCTTTGTGTGTGTATATATATATATATATATATATTGCTTACGTAGTAAATATTATGTGATTCTTATATGTGCTACGTGAATATATAGTTTTTAGAAATTAACGAACTCACTATATTTCACTGAGTAAAATTTTTAAGCGACTTATATTATGTGCGGCTATGGAATGGCCAGGGACTGGGTGTCGGAGGTTTCATTTTTTGGATTATTCCCTAGGTATTGGGTCCCATCGATCGGGAATTAGGTTCTTATAATGCCGAGCCAAACATAACTAATTAATAATTAAGACTTAAACCTAAGCTACGTGTATCATCTAATAAATAAAACTAATCAGATAATTAACTTATAAAATATGTTATCTCGGGATTTAGTTATAGGGAAGTTTAGAAAGTTTCTCTTCAGTTTAAAATAGTCCATTTTATGTTCGTTGGGCTAGTAAATGGGTCGGGCCAAGGTTTTTGCCAATCGTAGCATATTTTTATCTTATTTGGTGAATGTCATTTTATGGGCTGTAAGGACACTAATTTCGAATTGAGTCCTTTGTAGTTTTGTCTCAATTCTGGACAAAAACATTTGAGTTATAGGATAGAGTTCGTGTGTATCCATCCAAGCCTATGACGTGTTTATTGAAGACGTATCGTCCAGATTTCTAAAGCTTCTTCATCGTCGAGTTTCTAGTGCCTCGTTTCTACGTCATCAACTTGAAGATTCCAAGGTCTCCAAAGGTATGAATGCATTTAATATATATATGAGACTTGGACAATATTTTTATGGGTGTAATTTTTGGTCAAATGACTTTTATTTTCAGAAAAAGTTTTTCGAACTTTGTAGAAAAGTTTTTGGGCATAAAAAATAATATTTAGATTTTGTGACTTTTCGTTCAAAATTGTCATTCGAATGAGCATGTCGTTCGAACGAGAATATCATTCGAATGAGTTTACCAACGAGATTGCCAAATGAACACTGACTTATCATTCGAAGTTTCATTCTAACGAACTCGTTCAAACGAGTTTTTCTAACGAGTTTTTGGCCTGTTTTCCCCTTTGAAATCTCGTTCGAACATAAACGTTCGAACGACCTTGAAATGTCGTTCGAAGGAGATTTCAACGGGAACAATTATTTTGGCATTTTTTCCATTTTCCCACCTTTTGTCCCCACTATTTTTTGACAGTTTTTAACCACTCCAAGACAATATTTTTGCTAAGACTTTTCACCTGCTTTTGAGAGAGAAAATAAATCTTTAGAAAATTCCCTTTTGTGTGTTAAATTTAGATCGCCTAAATTCTTCCAAAACACAAAAGCAAACACCCATTCGTTTTTGTTTAAGATTACAAGTTCTGCATCTATATATATATATTTATTGCTTGGATTTTTTTATCACCGGGTATACTCTACCCATCAAAGAGTTGTTCGGGTTTGCTTCTACATCCCACAAAGAAGAAGTCAAGTTTATTGTGTGGCATTCCCACTCGGAGAAAGGCTTCGGGTGTGGGTTAACGGTTGTCAAAAAGCTTCATTGGAGGAGTCCAAGGTTCCAGTGGAGTCCGTGATTGACGAATAGGTGGAGTTAGTTACAAGAAGACGCGTCAAGGCTTGGACGGAGTGAAGTCGTGTGTAGTAAGTCATCTGTCTTGAAATAATAAAACCATACATAATGAACTTAAGCCTAGGGCCGTCCGAGGTTTTTCCCTTTTGGGTTTTCCTCGAACATCGCGGCATAGTGTGTTGTGAATTTAATTTATCTTATAAATCACCTAGAATGCATGCTTATGACTAAAAGATAAAATATTCTTTAATTCACTACTCTTGTTTAAATTGGTGCTAAAAAAAATTTGGGTGAAATTTGGATTGATTTAATTCAAGTCATTAATATAATTTGGTTTGGCCTAAATTGAAAAATGAATAAATTTGTGTAAGGAAATTTTAGAACTTAAATTGAGTTAATTTGTTTAAGTGAATATTTATGTTGGATTAACTTTATGTCACTTTAGTTGAGTTTTATTTTAATTTGAAATAAATTAAAATTTGTAAGTTGTTTATGTGTTTGAACCATCCTATTCCGCAATTGTAAAAGGAAATTATATTCAATTTTAAAAGAATATTTAAAATTGGGGGTCTAAGTTTCCAACAAGTGGTATCAGAGCTATAAGTGTTTAAAACTATCTTCCTCAAATTGGTATCAGAGCCTGAGCACTAATTTATTCCGTGAACGTCCTTTTAGAACTTTGTTGTTAAAAATGGAATTTTCTCCATTTTTAAAATTTCCTATTTTCGATGGTTCCAATTACGCGTATTGGAAAGTCCGTATGAAATCGACACTAAAGTCTATCGAAGTGAGGGTTTGGTTGTCAGTTGTTAACGGGTGGTCCCCACCCATATGTTTGGTAGAAAATGAGCGTGTTCCCAAACCCGTAGATAGATGGAGTGAGAATGAATTTAAACAAGCTAACTTTAATCCCCGAGGCTTAAAAGCTTTATTTAGTGCGGTGACACCGGATGAATTTTTCCGTATCATGACTTGTGATACCACTAAGGAAGCATGGGATTTATTACAACTCACTAACGAGGGAACTAGTGTCATTAAGGCTTCAAAAATCCAAAACCTCACCACTCAATTTGAAACCATCAAAATGCTTGAAAATGAAACCATTGATGAATTTTATGCTTGACTTTCCGATATAGTTAATTCAACATTTAATTTAGGAGAGAAAATACCCAATGACCAAGTAGTAACGAATATTTTAAGGTCGCTACCCAAGGGATTTATCCCTAAAGTGACCTTTTAAATTATTTTGCCCACCTTGCACTTAACTAAACTTGAGGAGTTAGTAGGTGATTTGCAAACCTATGAACTATATATGTTTCCCTCCAAAATTGAAAAGAAAATAGATAAGGGCATGCTTTGAAAGCCTGAAAGGAGGAAAAACAAGTTGTGGTTGATGAGAGTGATAGTGACTCGGAGGACATGGCTATGTTTGCTATAAAATTTCAAAAAATTCTTAAATTTAATAAAGATATGTTTAAAAATGATTTTAAGAAATTTGAAAATTCCAAGCATGACAAAGCCAAAAATATCCCTAAATCCTATAATGAAAATCTCAAGAGGTACGAGTCAAATAGGTGTTATGGTTATTTGTCCATAGGGCGAGAGAGGGCCCCACTAAACTAAGGAGAGAAGGCAAACCACCAATTTCCTATGATTCCATCCTTAGTGATGAAAGTGAAAAGGAAGAGGGACCCGATTCTCCCATTGAGTGAAACTTTACCGCGTTCATGGCAAGTCATGTAAGCACTGATAATGAATCTTCCCATGAAGATATACATTTACATGACTCTTCCGAGGCCTTTGTTTGTGAATCCCCAAAAGATGATGGTTGTGAGAGTAGAGAAGAGAAAGAGACTGAAAGTGAAGAAGAGGTTGACGAGAGTGAACTTGAAATTTCATTTAGAGAATTATATGAAGAATCTATTAAATTAAAAAGAGCAAATTTAAAGTTAGAAGCTAGTTTAAGAGAGCGTGCTAAGGTCGTTAATGAGAGAGTGTTAATTGAAGACCTTAGGACACGTGAGAGAGCCCTTTTTGAAAAGCTTGAATATGTAGAAGGCAAGAGAGATATCCTTAGAGGTTTAATAGAATCAAACAAAAATGAGCTTCTTATGTTTGAAGAGAGGAATGTTTTACCAGAATCTAGAATTTTTAGAGTTGGAAGAAAACTTGAGAGACTCTAGTGAGGTCAAATTTGATTTGAAGTGTAGGTCCAAAAAACTAGATAAAATCTTAGGCATGGTCCAAATAAAAAATGACACTTGTGGTTTAGGCTTCGATTCTTGTAACGATTCCACTAATAAAGCCAAAACCAATGCTTTGAGAGAATCACCTAGGAACACTTCCAGAGGTCAATCCTTAGGTACTACTTTTTGACGAGTCCTTACTTGCGCTCATTGTGGTCGAAAAGGTCATATGAGGAAGATTTGTTTTGATCTTAAAATAATTTCTAGGAAATCCAAAGGTAAGGTAACCGAGGTAAATAAGATCCCAAAATCACAAGAGTGTCAATCCTCATTTGTTTGCATTAGGAGATCCGACTTGGTTGCTTTGCAAAATAGGATTTTCTATTCTCATTTGCTTTCACATGCTTCCTCCCTTGCAAAATCTAAAGGTTGAATGTGTTAGATTTGTTTGCATACTTTAGATTTTGTATTTCATGCTATATTATTATGATAATTGTATGCTTGTTTATCATTTTTCTAGTCTATGCTCTATGATTAATCACATGCTATAATTATTATTTATGTTTATCTTTTGTATTATATATGTTTCATTTTAGTTTGCATTAATTGAAAAATAAAAAAAGATTTTGTTTATCATTTGTGTTTTATCTTATGAATAATTTAGGCTTAATGACAAATTAAAATAATTTTTATTTGTCTTTTGAGTAATCTTTTCTTATGGTTAAAATTTTTAAAAACTCAAAAAGATTTTTTTTGTGTGTATTTTAGTTTTACACACTTTATGTGGCATATACTTGTGTTTGAATCCCTTCCTTTTCGCGTCCATGTGGCTAGAATTTTTGGTTAAGATTATCAATCCTTAAAAGTTCTCTGGCATGCATGCATGAAGTAGTTGGATTTTGTGTTGCTTAATGGATTTTATTTTTATATGCCTCTATTCACACATGCACGAGATCACTAGAAATTTAATCATCACATGTATATTTGTGCTAAGTGAAATTTTCTCCCATCAATTTAGTCATCTACATTTTTCTACGACTATGGAGGATTTTTGCATGTAATAACCGTTTTTCAGATTTAAAAAAATAGAAAAATATATTTATCCGGTGTAGTTATTTATCAATGGAATCGGGCTGCGAAAGACAAAATTACTTTGCGTGAAAATCCACCACTGAATTTGAGGCCTTAAAACTGTGGCATTAAAAAGAATATTTGTCGAGGCCAAAAATATGTTAAAAAGAAAAGAAAAAGAAAAATTATTGGGAGTTTAGTTGGATGTATTAACGAGTTTGCACAATGACTTTGTATCCTAGTTAAGCTTTTATTATCACGACTCTATTAGTTTGTAGAATCATCAAAATTCTAGGCTTATCTGCATTGTGTATGTTTGTTCATTGAGTTCAATTTATATTTTCACATCAGGCTATATCTAAATGTGATAAAATTTTGCAATTAAATGAGAACTCCGTGAACATGTTTTAAGTGATTGGGTCGAAATTTAATTGTTACTAGTTCACACCCCTACACTTTCGTTTACCGCATGTATTTGGACACATTTTTGCCATACGAGTATGAAAGAATTAATGAATTTTATGTTGTGTGTGGTGTTTAAACCTATGTATATGTGCATATGCGTTAGTTATTTTTCTTGTGTGTGTGTGTATATATATATATATATGGTATTTTTTTTGGGGGGGGGGGAGGGGGGGTCGTCTTTGTCATGCTAGCTAGTCCATTTATGCCTTATTTCATAATTGGTATCTATCTTATTGTGTATTTTAGTTTGATATATCATTCTTGGTTCCTTATTTTCAAATTGATATCCTGTTATCGTATCATAGTTGTTATTCATTAATATATGTATGTATTAGTTATTTTATTATTGCCCTTATGCCTTAAATGTTCTTATCACCTTATGCACCTTCATGTTAACTTTCTTTCTCATATTTATATCCCTTATGTAATTTTTAGGGGGAAAATGGTACTTAGTTAAATTGGGGGAGAAATGAGTATTTAATTAATTCTTTATCCTTTGTCCATTCCTGAACAAAAAGGGGGAGAAATGGTATCTAAACCTTCAGTTTAGGAGATCTAACTTAGGGGGAGAGCGCACTCTGCATAGGTAGATCATATTTGATAAAAATGGGAGAATTAATTTAGGGGGAATATTTATTTTCATTGCATCTAGTATTTTGATATTCCCTATGCGTTTAATGTTTTGCTTAAGTATGCAGGAATTATTCTAGCGAAAAATTTCATCGACAAAGATAGTTATCCTTGGGTTGAGTCAAGTATTATAATTTTCTATTTTGGGTGGGATTTTTTTTAGTCAAGTTGAGGTCGACGGCCATTTAGGATTTTTGTTTGGTTTTTGTCCCGAAATAGCCAAAGGGGGGGATTTCTCAGGACACAAATTTCCAATTGAGTCCTATGTAGTTTTGGCTCTATTCCAGACAAAAACATATGAGTCATAGGATGGAGTTCATGTGTATCCATCCAAGTCTATTACTTGTTTGTTGAAGTCGAAGCGGCCAGTTTTGTAAAGCTTCATCACTACCGAGTTTCTAGTGCCTCATTTATGTAACATCAAGTTGAAGATTCTAAGGTCTCCAAAGGTATGAATGCATTTAATATATATATATGAGACTTGGACAATGTTTTTATGGGTGTAATTTTTGGTCAAATGACTTTTATTTTCAAAAAATATTTCTAGAACTTTGTAGAAAAGTTTTTGGGCTTAAAAAATGAAATTATATTTTGTGACTTTTCGTTCGAAATTATCATTCGAACGAGAATGTTGTTCGAACAAGAATATCGTTCGAATGAGTTTGCCAACGAGATTGCCAAATGAACACTGACTTATCGTTCGAAGTTTCATTCTAATGAACTCGTTCGAACGAGTTTTTCTAACGAGTTTTTGGACTATTTTTCCCTTGGAAATCTCGTTCGAACATAGTCGTTCGAACGACCTGAAAATGTCATTCGAATGAGATTTCAGCAGGAACAGTTATTTTAGTAATTTTTCCATTTTCCCACCTTTTGTCCCCACTACTTTTTGACAGTTTTTAACCACTTCGAGACAACATTTTTGCTAAGACCTTTCACCTGATTTTAAGAGCTTTTGAGAGAGAAAAATAATATTTAGAAAAGTCCCTTTTGTGTGTTTAATTTAGATGGCCTAAAATCTTCCAAAACACAAAAGTAAACACCCATTAGTTTTTGTTTAAGATTCCAAGTTCTTCATATATATATATATATATATATATATATATATATATATATATATATATATATATATATATATATATATATATATATATATATATATATATTTATTTATTTATTGCTAGGAGTTGTTTGGAACCGGATTTTACTCTACCTATCAAAGATTTGTTCGAGTTTACTTCTACATCCCACAAAGAAGAAGTCAAGTTTGTTACTGTGGCGTTCCCACTCGGAGAAAGGCTTCGGGTGCGGGTTTACGGATTTCTAAAAGGTTCACTGTAGGAGTCCAAGGTTCCGGTGGAGTCCGAGATTGTCGACTTGGCAGAGGTAGTTACAAGAAGACACATCAAGGCATGGACATAGTCCGGTCGTGTGCCGTAAGTCATATGTCTTGTAATCATAAAATCATACTTAGTGGACTTAAGGCTAGGGCCGTTCGAGGTTTTTTCCATTTGGGTTTTCCTCGTACATCGCGGCGTAGTGTGTCGTGAATTTATTTTATCTTGTAAATCACCTAGAACGCATGCTTGGGACTAAAAGATAAAATATGGTTTAATTCACTACACTTGTTTAAATTGGTGGTAAAATTAATTTGGGTGAAATTTGGATTGATTTAATTCAAGTCATTAATATAATTTGATAAAATTTGGTTTGGCCTAAATTCCAAAATGATTTAATTGTGTAGGCAAATTTTAGGACTTGAATTGAGTTAATTTGTTTAAGTGGAAATTTATGTTGGATTAACTTGATGTCACTTTAGTTTAGTTTTATTTTAATTTGAAAGAAATTAAAATTAGTAAGTTGTTTACGTGTAAGTTATTTTTGTAAGTTACAAAGAAATTAAAATTTTATCTTTTATTTTAATTTTATCTTTGTTTGCATTCTTATATATGGGTCTTCCTTCGCAAGTTCAACCCCGGTCAATGCTCATGTTTGGTTTCAGCCTCGACGAGACCAGCATCCTTCGGAACCAGATCCATAAGATTCTAAGGAATTGTCTTAGCGCTGATGAAGCCATAAGTGAGGGTAATGAGGACATGCCACCATTGGAGGTAGCATATGTTGATAATGGTGGTAGCACAATGGAGCAAGTTGACTAAATCTAAAATATTTTTTAAGTCTCTTTTTAGTTTTTCTGTACTAAACTACAGTTAACTATTTTTCTGTTGAGACATCGTGGTTTGGGCCAAAAAAATGTTTGTGTTTTTATTTTTTCAATCAACATAATTATGATGTCTTTTTACTGATCTGTACAAAGAGATTAACCTTAGTTGTTAATGTTCTCTAATTTTACTTTTAAACAACTTAATTGATATTAGTATTGTTGTGGACTATTGTTTTATTTCTCAAAACAGGGTGGATAATCCTCTAAACAAACGAAATTTTTCCCGATTTTTAAAAATTATTTACACTTAATTAAATTATATGTAACAGTTAATTGGTGTTATTTGTGTGAGGTCTATGAATCTATTTGTATTGTTTTAATATTTTCTAAAATGTTGACATCAATTAGAGTATTGTATGATATAATATAATGAATGCAATACCTGATTCATTTATTCTAATTATTGTTTATGCATGTAGTACATATGATTGATATATATATATATATATATATATATATATATATATATATATATATATGTATGTATGTGTGTGTGTGTGTGTGTGTGTGTGTGTGTGTGTGTCTAAACGTCTAAATACTTTATTTTACACAAGTTTATTATATATTATATACATTTTTTTACATTAATCCAACATTTATTCGACTTATTATAACCGCAATCATCTAACTCGCGCATCGCGTGGGTTTACACCTAGTCTATCTTTATTTTATATTCTTTTACCCGCTTGCTCTATATTTAAAGTTTGTTTATTTTAGATGATATAGTTGACATTTTAGGGTTTTTGTTTTTGAGAGCTTCTCTACCCCCCCCCCCCCCCCCCCCAAAAAAAAATGTTTCCATTTCATTGGTTTATATGTAACTAATCGTCATATTCTTTTATTCAAACTTTCATAAACTTGCTTAATGCTTTGTTAAGTTATTTTATTCCTTTATTTATTTCTTAATTCCATTTGAATGTTATAGTTAAACATTTATAATGCTTTTTAGATAATTAGCGTAGGTTGAGATGATTGATCTCACCATGGGGTATTTAGTTTCTTTGTTATTATATGATGGTTTATACTAGTGTTGAAAGGTAATTGTTCTTTGTTTTTCATCTAGCAAACTTAATGGAGTATATCATGTATGCGCCATGTTTGCGACCTTTCGTGTGTAATTTCAAGGATATTTGTTGAAGCTAGACACCAACTATGATTTTATCAGAAGTTAGGGTTTTTTCCTTAGATTCCTTTTTAATGGATTTTTATCTTATCTATTTTCACGGATTAGATCTTGATTGTTTGCATGGATAGTGATGTATCATACGCATGATAATGTTTTATCACCATGTGCACGACCCCGCATCATTTTTGTGAAGGGATCTTTATGTCCAACATCATGCGTGCAGAAGAAACTCTACCGTGCACAAGACGTAGCTACAATTCAAAATTTTGTATAAATAGGCTTGTTTTCCCTCCATTTGTTAAAACTCTTCTACACACTTTTGAATATTCTCTCCGGCGAGTTTTTCATGTTTGTGAGGTTTTATTTATCTCTCCAATTAAAATTCATTCATTTCATTTGAGAGTTTGAAATTTTCTTAAATTATAAATTGAGAGCTAATTTGAGAGGTTTCAATTTGTAATTTAGTAAATTTTACGTATATTTGCAATTCTACACATGATCTACACTCCGAAATATGAAATGTAGGTGCTGAAGCTATGAAGAGGTTAAGCATGATGTGGATCTAGGGGGGATATTGGACTTCCATGTTTGAGCGATGGAGTTTCACTAAGATTTCGCATTGAAATGTAGGAGAGTCGCGATATTCATCGGTAAATTCTTGTGAGTGCACTTGATTGATTTAACTTCTTTTATCGTGTAATATAACACTTAAAATTTAATGAGATGTTAAGTCACACCAAGCTTTTGTAGCCATAGGTTGGGTTTTTTACTCCTATACCCGATATTATGTGCTTTTGTGTGGTTTCTTTTATTTTTTTATTGCTTAATTGTGGTTATTTGATTACGATTGCATTAGATCACCTTGAAATTTAAAAACTTGACCTAATCTTGGTCTTGTGTAATTGAATCTTAAAATTTGGGCAAATTTGTTGAAATAACCTATTTATCCACACCTCTCTAGGTTATTAAGAGTGAACATAGAGTTGCGTATTAAAATTGCCATTTATGTAAGTTTTTTATCCTAACATCTAGGCTCTCTAAAAATATGATTTTATTCTCTAAGCCTACCAGACATAATGAAATAATATTAGCAAAAATGTCTACAAACAAAACTCATAATGGAAACCCCATACAACACCAACCAAACCAAAATTGGGTGAAGTCCCAGGTCAGGTTGAACCAACTTGGGTCCGATCTAGGCAGGGGATGTCTTCTTCCTCTTAATCCGTTGAGACCATATCCAACCTTATCTCCAACCTAAGGCCTCTACAACAAGTTAACCCTTTTTGTTCACAATTTAAACCTCATGAAAATTCTACCAACATGTATTGATAAGATTTAGTATTATAAACACGTTTACAGATCCAAATTTATGAAATATAACCCTAAGTTCAGATTCCACACGAGTTTAATTAAATTAGCCTATAGATTGAATTCAATTATAAATATAAAAGGAGGGATTTTACAAAATGGAACTATCAAGATTCATGTATAATGGTTTTTTACGTTTAGATATATGAATTCTTGGTTAAATTTGATGATTCGATAACGAACTACATTTGTTCCTCAATCTATAAACAAGGGTTCATATATATGCTTAATATAATCACAAAATTAAGTGAAATTATTATTTTAAATTTGATTACCTCGGTTTAATTAGTACATTTTTACATACTAATGTTATTCTAACAAAAACATAATTGCATTCTCAATTAAAGATATACTTTCCTTGGATCGATTGATTGAATCAAATTCCAAAATCCCTAATTCGTCAATTCTAGTTACTCCCTCTTTCTCCTTAGTTTCTAGGTTTGTTTTCTAATTGTGTTATGAGAATATAGGTTTATATAATTAAGTTATAAAAACACAAACATAAAAATTAGGCTTAGTCCTAAAATGGCCTTGACCCGATAAACCCAAAATTTGCTCCAATTGCCCTTCTATCCTTCCAACCCATATACGAACCCAATAAACATAAACTCCACTATTTTAAACTTAAAACCAAAATTTTAAATGCCTCGAGAACTAAATCTAAAGTTAACATACATTACAGCTTAATTATCTCATTAATCTATTTATAAGTCGATATGTGAGCTTAGGTTTATATCATAAATATCAATTAGTTAAGTGTGACTCGCTATTATAAAAAACTACTTCACCGTCAGGGGGACCCAATACTAAGGGAATAATCCAAATAAGAAAATCCTAAACACCTAGTCTTTGTCCATTCTATAACCTCCCATAATACTAAGTCACTTAAAATATTTACTTAGTGAATTATAGTGAGTTAGTCAGGTTCTAAAGAATGTGTATTCATGGAGCACATATAAGAATCCCATTGTAGACACAACATTTTAGGGCCCCCTAAGTCTCTCCTTAGGTCCGTATAACCTCCTCATTTCACTACAAACACTAGGTTTGAGAGGCCATCGGACGCTCCCAGGGCCTATTTGACTTCGGTCAACTATATTGTCAGAGTTAAAGATCTTAAATCTCCGAAGGGCTCTAAATACCCTTTCCAGTGGTCTTCCCAGAGTGCGAATTGGCATAACCGTTCGGATGAACGGACCATTTTACCACCGCAAATTGACTTGGAGGCCACTAGGTGCTCCCGGGCCCCGATTTGACCCCAATTAACTTTATTACAAGAGAGAAAGCTCTTTGAATCTTCGAAGGGAACTAACACCCATTTCTAATGGTCCACCCCATGTGCAAAATGGCATAGCCATTCGAACGGACAATCCATTTCCCCCTGAACTCAATCTGGAGGCCATCGGATGCTCCTGGGCTCTGTTTGACCAAGGTAAACTCTTCAGCTCGAACAAGACTGAATGAATATTCGAATGGAACTAAATACCCTTTACAGTGATCCACCCCGCGCGTGATTTTTGACTTACGGTGCGGACAAATGATCGATTTTACTCTGAGAGGTCACCAGGTGGTTCCGATCCCCTGTTGACCAAGGTCAACTATATGAACAAGGTGAAACTCTATAGAATGTCAAATTACATCTCCTAAACATTCCAATTGTCTGCCACGTGCACGATTCAGACTTACCATGTGGATGAGCGATCTGGTTTCGTCTGATGATCTCCCGTTCAAAGGACCGACGTTCGCTTTCGAGCCACATTTGACCCACAAAGTCAACTACTAGACCCGAGAGAGGTCCAAAGGATGCTTGAAGGTATCTAAATTACCATTCTAACGATATGCCCCGTGCACAATTCGGATCAACAGATTACATTCTATGACCATTTTTCCAGGAAAATCTGCATGAAACTACCAATTGGGAGGTTCAGTTCCCTGCCTATCAGTAGTGTGTCAAGGGTTACCTATCAATAGGACGGACTAGGGAAGTGCCAATTGGCACCACCCGTCACTATATAAATATAGGGCATGACCTCACCCCCAAAACACACCTCAGATCCATTAGCATCAGTGATCTCAACAACATTCTCTCGAAATCAGCGAAGTTCCTCCATGTGAAGTTCCATTCAAGCTTACATTCCCATCCTCTTCATACCCAATTTAGCAAAATCTCATTCTCTCTCATCCAATCTTTATCTCACATTCAAGGGAGTTCATCTAAGATCAAAATTCAAGCATTGAAGAAGGTCCAAGCCCTTCCCCTGCACTTTAAATATCTGGTTTTTGCATAAATCTCATTTGAATCATAATCTAGTTCTTACTTTAGTTCACACACATTAATATCTCACATTTTTATCAGTATATTGCACATACTATATTTTCTATAAAAAAAAATAAAAAATAAAAAGAGGGTTACATCCGTAAATTCCGAACGGGATTATTCATCACACTTTTCTAAAACTAAAACACATTTTTCTACACACACACCTATAATGAAATCCCACTCGAATCTATGGGATAAACCCCACCCTTATTATGCATTCGAATTATGTGGACTTTGATGCCTTTATAGGCTACGTAGGCATTCCGGATTAAAACCTGAGACTCGAGTCCAATTTTTCAATTTTTGATTTCTCTAATTTCCAATTTACCAAATTCCCCATTTTCATATTTATCATATTCTTGCATTATTATACATATTATGTTTGTGATTATGGTTAGCGTTTCATCCGACACATATTATCGTTTTATCATAACGATTAATATCATGATAAACGCGTAAATCGTATTTTCTATATATATTATTTTGGGAACATTTCCATGGATGACCTCACTCTATCTCTTCCATGGTATGAATTGGGTGATTCTGATCTTCATTATATAACGTACACACATTTCACAGAGAAATAAAGGAAAACAACAACACTAGCCCATGAGAGACTAAAAGGACGGGATGGGTGCCTAATACCTTCCTGTTCCATAACTTCTCTCCCGAACCTTTGAGCTATTGGTTTCATATGCATCGGTTTGTCTTTGATGCCGCTCTCTCGAGGAGGCGACATGTTTTTTTGCCTGTTTTGTGCAAAATAGGCTGGCGACTCCATCTCTTTACATTCCCCCCTACGCCGATGATGGCCAAAGCATTCCTAAAAGAGCGCGAGACCTTTCAAGTGCCCCTTTCTTTCTCCAGACACACTTCCCCTCTTCTGGGAAAAAGGAGAAAGAGGAGGGACCCCGCGCGAGATTTTTCGAGCGATGGCCACAGTGGCAATTTTGCGAGGTAAAATATTCATAACAAGGCTAGTCTATGTTTGCATGGGTATTTTGTTTTTCTTGTGTGCATATGCACCTACCTGTATGTTCCCTTTTTCTCCTCTATTATTTCTTTCACATATATATCTCATACTTATATCACTACTCACTCACACTCTTGTAGAAATTCTCCATGTACACTTCACACTACGTGCACATAGGATCACTTATATCCACATGTTGCACACACCACTTATAAATCCATACTTAGGTGTCACTAACACACACCTCCACTTATCACACTTGTATATATCCATTCTCATGCACAGTTATCACACACCACTTGTAGTTGATACATGCTTAGGTTCACTACCACACACTCACTTGTAGATAGCTACACATAACTCACTCTCACCTATTCATGCTTATTATCGACTTGATTTTTATACTTGTACATTATCCCCTCCTTATTATAATGCTCATAGTGTTAATAAATATACTCTATCCATAAGATACTAATCAAGAATCATGCATTTTGCACACTACATCACCAAAGAGCATGGTTATTGACCAAATTTTGTCCCGTAACTAGGGGGTCACTTCGTGATGGGAGTTGGTCTGACAGGTCATAATTAGCCTAAGCGATATGACTCTCACCTTCCATTGGCCAAGTGCCTTCGACGTTTATCGAATGGTTCCCCCTACATCGTACCGCTTGATCGAAGTCATGACGGGAGGTATATCGCAGGAAACTCATTCACGTATGTCGAGAATATCGAATTCGCTCTCACACGTATTGTTCCCACAAGGTATATAGTGCGGCAATTCACGTACACTCAGGTATATCAAATGGCTTGTCCACATGTATCGATTTCCCTCAAAATCAAGACGTATATCATGGAAGTCATTCCAAATGGGGTAACACCTTTCAATTAACCCAACAACTTCATACCCGCATATAGGTGTCAAACCTAGGGCACTCATATTCAGTTTTCCAGTTTGTACCCAAAACTCTACAGAAATGACGTGTCGGAATACCGCCCAAATTTTTGTGCAATTTTTAAAACGGGACCCTGCCCATGAGCCTGGTAACAAGTCTAACCACAGTTTTACATATTTTTCAAACCCAATTTTTCCCAGGCTCGGGTCCCGTCCGACATATTTGTTTTCATTTAGGTAAACCTAATACAAGTGAGAACATAATAAATATAATAATAATCATACCGAGACCCGTCTCTCGTCTTTTCCTTCTTTCTTTTCCAAAAAGTGTCAAAAACCTTTTTTTTCCTCTTTTATCAAAAATACCAAAAACATTTAGTTTCCTTATGCCAAAAATATTTTTCTCCTTCTTTTCCAAAAAAAAAAACAATTTGTCCTCCCCTTTTCAAAAAAGTCAAAAACATTTTCCTTCCTTTTCAAAAATAATAGTTTCCCCTCTTTTTCTTTTCCAAAAAAATAAACCCAAATTTTTCTCCTTCTCAGGTCGATCGCATAACCTTGGCCCGGTTCCCTATTCGCTTCGATCTTTAGTCGAACCACCTCGAAGATCTGTCAATCCCCTCACTTCCTTCGAGTTCGAAATTCATCCACTTTCCATGGAGAACAAAAACCCCAAATAGAATATGCCACCGGATTTGATGACGGTTCTGGCCCAACTCACTGCCAGGATTGACAACCTTCAAACCGATGTTCATGAGATGCAGCGAAATCGGGTCCCTGTTCCCGAAAAGCCCAAGTTCCTCTTCCCTATCATTGTGAGTCTTCCCGCACCCGAGGATATTTGGGTTCCTCAGGAATACCAACGCGCTCCACATGCTCCTCCTTCTAATGGGTCGCCGTAAGCCCACCTCCCGATGCAGAATCTTGCCCAGGCAGGGGCTAACTTGCCCGTGACCGTTGCTCTAAAGGATCAAGAATTCAATAAGGATAAGGAGGAACTCAAGATGTTGATCAAGAATCTTGACCAAGTCCAAATCTAAAAAAAGGTGTGGTCCTTATGCGTGTGTTTCAAATCAAACCAATTTTCACCAAAAATTATCCAACCTTTAATTAGCACCAAACCAAGTTGTGAAAAACTAATTTTTACTTTAAACCAATTTTATCTTTATTAATCCAAAACATGCATCTAGTGATTAAAGCAAGTAAAGAAAAGTAAAGCAAAGAATACTCACAATGCCGGATGTACGAGGAAAAACCCAAGATTAAAAAAAAACTCGGACGGCCCAAGCCAGAAAATTTAAAGTTATCCTTTTTCACCTTCACTCCTTCGCCATACAACTCATTAAATACATTTTTCAATTCTTTCACATCTATCTCCTCTTCGTCACTCTCTTCTCCCTCACTAACATGGGATTCACTCAAAACCTCCTCGGAAGTGCCATTCACATGAGATGCCATAAATGAAACAAAGTTACGCTCAATGGGGGAACTCTCTCCCTCTTACGGATCACTATCACTTAAGGTGTCACTATAAACAATGGGTTTCTTGCCCTCTTTCTTAAGTCTAGTGGGACACTCCTTAAATTTGTGATCGTAACCCTCACACCCAAAACACTTATCCGACTCATCTCTCTTAAGCTTTTCAAACTTATCCCTAGAGGTGGGATTAACTTTTTTGTTCTTGAATTTTTCAAATTTCTTGGCATCTTTCAATTGCTATTGAAACTTAATAATTTTTTTAAATTTCTTTGCCAATAAGGCAACATCCTCAAAATCAAAATCGGAATCCGAAACTTTAATTTCCTCCTTCCGGGTTTTCAAATCAATACCCTTTTTCTTTTTTAGGCAGTTGATTGAAGGTAATCATGTCGATTTCATAGGTTTGTAAGTCACCTACAATATCTTCTGGTTTCGTCGACTCTAACTTACCCAAGGAGTTTAAAATAGTCACTTTCGCATCAAACCTATTAGGCAATGACCTAAGGATTTTCTTTATGACAAGGTTGTCAAGAATTTTCTCACCGAGGTTAAACGACGAGTTGACAATATTGGACAACCTAGCATAAAAATCATCAAAAGTCTCACTTTCTAACATCCAAATGGTCTCAAACTGTGTAGTAAGCACTACACCAAATCTGCCCATTTGTCAAGGTCATTGAACTTGACAAATCCACCTCGTCAAGGACAATGACCGTGACATTTCGAGGTGAGACAACTTTTTTTGTCACGGTCGTGTCACGGTCATTGACCTTGACACAAAACTCGCGTTTTGTGTCACGGTCGTGTCGCGGTCAATGACCGTGACACGTTTGTCACGGTTATAAGCCGTGACCCTTTTTAAAACAATTGTCACGGTCAATGACCGTGACAATTCTGGGCAGAATTTAAAAAAAAATTGATGGGCAGTATGGCCACCGCCACTGCCCAGCAGTATATTTGTACCTGTTATAGCAACGTTGTACCTGTTCCAAACATCATATATCCAACACAAACTAAAGATAATGCAAATATATATTCATGACGATATAATACAAATATTCAAAGTAAAAATAATATACATGACGATATAATCCAAATATAATTAAAATGGACAAACTTAAAAATAATGTTACTACATGTCTTGGATAAAACTGAGGAGGTGAGTAGGCCACACGACATACGAATAGACGCACCCACTAATATACGTCGTGCCGCATTGTTCGCGCAACCACAATAGGGAGTTCTCCTTCCCGGGTATGACATGCGTGATGAGCACCCTGGACTCCATCTCTTGAAGCACACGTCCATGGACTATTCCACCCTTGACTATATTCGGGTCCCTCAACCCCCTCCCTATCCGCTGGCCATCAAATACGTCCAATATGAACGCGCTCGGCCAACCAATTGTCGACAATGGTCTGTTGGAGGGCGTCAAATAGGGAAGTGGATCGTCGAAGTACGAACGTGTCAGTGATGAAGCAGTGAGGTCCACATTCTCGTCATCCTGCGCCTCGCCCTCCCGCACCTCCTCCTCCACCGCCTTCTCCTTCTCCTTCCCTTTCCCTTTCCCTTTACGGTCTCCACCCAACATACGCTTCATGAATGCGTACATATCTTGGACCGTCGCCTCCAAACGGGACAGCTTCGCGTCGTGTGAATCCACCGTTCGAGCCAACCCGGTGTCACTCGTCTCCAATCCGATGATCCTAGATTTGGCCACCCGCGAGCTCACTCCCCTTGTCCTCCCCTTGCGATCAGAGCCAAGCACTTGGCTGAGTGCGTCTGTGGACAAAGATGCCTTGTCGGCATCAGACTGCGACTCATGCACTTCCTTAAGCTTTGCTTGAAACGACAAAAAGCAGATGATTAGTAAAATAAGTAAACTAAAAAATTATAACGTAATTAATAATAATTGAACTGTCGGATTACTTACAATCGTGGCCGCGACGCTCGGGGACACCTCCTTGCCCTTCCCCTTCTTCGTCCGAAGAGCCACATAAGTATCGAGCCTATGTGGCTTACCCCCTGGCCCACTCCCAACCCCCTGAAATAAAATAAAGTAAAGTAAAATTAGTATCGGCCGCGCAAAGTAAAATAATATCCAATAATATATTTGTGTAGTTATAGATAAATTAAATCTTACCTGCATCCTATGCTCCACCTCAGCGTAATAGGTCCGGTCGGAGTAGTGCACGTCCGTCTTTTTAGCCCGATTTTCCCTCCCCGATTGGTGAGATGCCAATTGTCGATCCTCGATCTCATTGTCAATGAAATTTTGCCATTGTGCCAATGAGATCGGCTCCTTGGGCGGGACGGATCCGCGCCATTGTAAAATGGACTCTCGTATTTTTCCAAAGTACCGTGTCCGCATATTTTTCTTCCACGTCTTGTGTTGCTCCCGCAACTGCTCCAAGACGGAATCGCGTAGCTTTGGATCCAAGTTGAATTGTTCCTGTCCAACAAATACAATGTTAGTTGCGAATAAATATAAATATAAATATAAATATAAATTAAAATTGAAATTGAAATATTCATATAAATAATACCTGTAGTGCCGCCCAAACAGCTAACTTGAGCTCATATGGCACCTCCTTCCAACTCATAAACCCCGGGCCGATGACCGTCTTTAGCAGCTCGAGGGATCTCGCTATTAGCTCCGACTTGTTTTCGACGGTAATCCCAAATTTTCCATATTTTGGGAGCCTAGGGGCGGAGGAGCCCTCGTCGCCTCCGCTACCACCAAACCCAGACGACATCATCATAAACAACATCATCATCTTCGCCTTAACATCTGAAGGAGATATTTTTGCTGTAAAAAAAATGTTATTAGTACAGATAAAAAAAATGTTAATAGTACACATTTCGTTTTACCTAATTGAATTAATAGTACAGATAAAAAAATGTTCCGTCTATATTATAACGTATGTGTAAGTTCCGTCAATACCATTTCGTTTCAATTTTGTAATATTATGTTTTTTTCAAATATTTTAAAAGTTATTAAATGGGTGCCCCACCCCCACCCCCTGCCCCCACCACACACACACGCACACCTACGTACCTACGCACACACACACACACACCACCCCTACCCACCCCACCCCCACCCCCTTCCCCCACCACGACCGTGACAACTACATATATTGTTTATCAATAAAATTATGACATGAGATAATTATAATTGTAGCATAAATTTCATTATCATAAAGGGATAAATCCAATTATTTATAAAATTGATGTCTACTTTTAGTGTTGTGTAATATTATGTTTTTTCCAAATATTTAAAGAGTTATTAAATGGGTGCCCCACCCCCTTCCCCCCTCCACCCGCCACACCCACCCCCTCCCAATGTTTATTATCCAATTATTATCCAACTATTATCAATTATTTATAAAATTGATGTCTACACACACGCACACCTACGCACCTACACGCAGAGATGAAGCTATATTGTGGCCAAAGGGGGCCATGGCCCCCTTTAGAATTTCAAAGCCTTGATAGGTTCGATGGCTCCTAATAGTTAACAAGTTACATTTTATAACTTAAAATATTATGGCAAGTTGAATGATGGTGTGCTAACCCTCAAAAAAGTTTGATTATATATACATGTGTGCAATATATATATATATATATATATATATATATATATATATCAAGGTTCTAAAAAACGCAGGGCGTGATCTAGGCGTGGAGGTCAAGCCTCAAGCCTTAGAAGCCTAGGCGGGTTTAAGCGTAAAAAGGCGTGAAAAGGCGTTTAGGCCTTATTAATATATTTTAATATTTTTACACCATAACAAGGCTATTAAAATACTAAAATTGTACATATCATAAAAATATGTCTGAATATATGAAAATTAAAACACTATTTGATTATTTTGGATGAGATAATGGTCCGGTTAGTTAAAAAATTCTTTAAAATACGATATCATTTCACTAAAGTATTGTTGTTTTTAGAAAAAAGTGTCCCTTAAGAGTTTTACTAAGCATAAGGCGTAAAAAACTTAAGACGAGGCGTTTCGCCCAAGCCTTAAGCCTAGGCGGAGCCTAGGCGGGTTTTTTAGAACAGTGATATATATATATATGAGGTGTTTTAAGCAATTTTAATTTTAATTTTTATGTTTTATGAATTTATATACCACGGGTAAATTATTTCAATAACTTATTATTTTGTTGTAAATTTATTATAAATCTTTACTCTAATTAAATTTAGAGGTGGTAATTTAAGTGTGTTATACAAGAACTTATACAAAACCATATATAATTATGAAAATATATTTGTCACTTTTTCTACACGGTAAGCAATTAAATATGATTATTTTTGTCATATATAAGTAAAATCGGAGTTTATTATTTGTGTTTTTTGATCATGTCAATTTTTTTTGGTTCGTAAAAAAGGATCAACCTTAATTCACTAACTTCGTATTGCATGCAAGTCGTCTTAATATATTCGTCAAAAATAATTTTCACTAATTAAATTCAATTCATCATATATTACTGAAATCGAGATAAAACCCTAAGCCAAAATTAGTCAACAATCAAACCGATCAAAACAAAATCGACTAAAATAGGTTCAGTCAACAAACCATAATGTGTCTATCTGTCCGCCCGGCCCCCTCTAAGTGTGATTCCTGGCTTCGTCCTTGCCTACGCGCGCGCGCGCGCACACACACACACAGACCCCACCCCACCCCCTGCCCCCCTCCACCACCCCCTCCCCCCCTCCACCACCCCTCCCCCACCACACACCACCACACACACACACACACACCCCACCCCACCCCCTGCCCCCCTCCACCACCGCCCTGCCCCACCTCACCCCCTACCACCACTCTGCCCCACCCCCCACACACGCACACACATACACACATATATATACACACATACACACATAAATATACACACAAATATATATATAAATGGAAGAGAGAGAGAGAGAGAGAGAGAGAAAATCGACCTGAAAGTAGAGAGAGAGAGAGAGAGGGAGGGAACGGCGCGGGAGGGAAAAAAGAAACGGGAAAGGGTTTTTGCTGTTAACATTGTCACGGTCATTGACCGTGACAATTATTTAAAGAATTGTCACGGTCAATGACCGTGACAAGTCCCTGACAAGTAAATTTGTCACGGTCTTGTCACGGTCATTGACCGTGACAATTAGTTGTCACGGTCGTGTCAAGGTCAATGACCGTGACATAAAACGCGTGTTTTTTTGTCACGGTCAATGACCTTGACAAGGCTGGCCGGCTGAAAGGTGAAAATTTGCCCATTTTGGTGTAGTGAAGATTTTGAAGTTTTAACGCCCTAACCGTGCTAGTGCCCTCATGAGTGAGTGCCAAAACATCCCAAGACTCTTTTGATGTTTCACAAGTCATAATTCTATTATATTCTTCCGGTGTGACATGTGAATAAATAACTTACAAACCCTTAGAATTATATTGTGACCGTCTATGTTCAGTTGCGATCCATGACTCGATAGGCTTTAAATTAGTGACCTCGCCTAAAATAGTGGTAGGGGTGTCCAACCTTTCTCATCTGCTAGCCACACACGCTCATTAATAGATTTTAAATGCACTTTTCATTCTCATTTTTCAATTGGTGTAATTAGTGCCATCAAAAATAAGAGTTCGAAAGAGTTCGCTATTTCCAAAATTCATCTTTGAAAACTCACGGGATCACAAAAAAAATAAGTTATGTTTTCTAGCTCTAATACCTATTTGACGACATGAAAAGTCAAATTGTATCAAAATAAATAAATCCTTAAAAGATCAGGATCACGCGATAAATTAGCGTAACCCGCTCTGATACCAATTTGAAAAAGGGGTGGTCCTTATGCGTGTGTTTCAAATCAAACCAATTTTCACCAAAAATTATCCAACTTTTAATTAGCACCAAACCGAGTTGTGAAAAAACATCTTTTACTTTAAACCAATTTTATCTTGATTAATCCTAAACATTCATCTAGTGATTAAAGCAAGTAAAGTAAAGAATACTCACAACGTCGGATGTATGAGGAAAAATCCAAGACGGAAAAAAACCTCGGACGGCCCAAGCCAGACAATCACTATGAATCTGTAATTACAACGAACAGACAAAAGACTCACTCAACGACTCAATCCCCATGGGTCTTGATGCTCTTATGATCTTCAACCGCTCCTCTCACAGTGCCCATGCAGAAAGTCATTCTTCCAAGATAATTATCCACAACACACGCGTCCACGTATGTCTCGGTGTCCACCGAATGTCTTTGATACGTCTACGATGTCGAATAAGAAGTCCTTCTCTTTTTATCACCGCAAAACCTAGATGTTCAATTATAGAACAAACCTTCTTGGTGCAGCAAGATCACATAAACATATAATAATGATAACTCGGATCTTTGCAAACTCTAAGGATGTGTTTAACCTTTGAAACCTTAGAAAAACATGTGCAAATAGGTTTCTGGATCGTAAACTGTTTTTCTAGAATGCACACTTGTAAAATCTGACGAAAGATTGCTTTAAATACAAAAAGTTGACCGCCTCGGAAATAGTGTCACTCGAACGAGGTTGACCTGTCATTCGCGCGATATGGCTATCTCATTTGAATGAGCCAGCTTGTTGTTTGAACGACGCGTGTGTCAGTTTGACTTTTTGACTTTTTCTTTAAAACATCTCTTCCAAAAGAGATCCAAATAAGTCAAACTCTTTTTCGAGCTTATCAGAATAAAACGTAGTTTAAAACATCTAAAGCACTTTTTAAAATATTGTTACTTATAAAATTACATCCTTATCTTTTATAAAAACAATTCCGAGCATCATTAATTATACGCATTCATACCTGTGTGATTTCGGAATGCAATTAACTTGAAGAGTAATAAACTTGCACCAATTAAACTTCGGTATGATTAATTCTTTGAAGCTTTGCCGTAACGTCTTCAATTTCTTTAATACATAGACCAAGTGGGATCGTGACAAAATAAAATCTCCCTATGACATATTACAAACACAGTTTTGTTCACGAAATTAAGTCAAAACAATACCGTAACTCAATTGGAAATTTATGTCCTTACAAATCTCACCCTTTGACTCTTCTGGGACAAAACTAAACTAGTGAAATGCCTAAGCCGGACCATGAAGCCGTATGATGCCTAAATCACATCCCATAAACCCAAAGTCAAAAATTACAGGACACGGACTAGTATATGAAGCACCAGTAGGCATGAACTGTCTAAATGTGATGTAGACGCGAAATCTCGAATCGCTGAAGCATACCTACACACATGAAACAGACAAATAAATACCCAGTGAAGTATGGAGGAACAAATGAAACTAATATATATATATATATATATATATAAATGATACCAATTTTATAATATATACCAATATGAATAAACTCTGAAAAATCATTTGATGAACAATTGAGCAACAAAATGATACCAACTTGAAAAATATGTAATCAAAAACATTCTCAACAAATCTCAAATCTCCCCCTACATCACATACATCTCTCCCCCTTTTTGTCTCGAATAGAAAATCCGGTGAAAAGATAAACCAATCAATAAGTATCTAGCATGAGAATATACCAATTAAAAATTGCTAGATAATCATGAAACAGCCAGGTAAATATGATCAATACATGACAAATTTGTAGCTAGTAAACCTGGAATCACACAAAGAATATAGCAAACTAATCAGGTGTGACAAACGGAATCATATGCAAAATATCAATATGAGACACTAAAACCTGCATATAAACCAGTTAGTCCAAAATGCTTCCCGTAGTTCCAAAAAAATATACCACAATAACCAGGGAGCTGCAAACAAATAAGGAGAAAATATTCCAAACTATCGTTCAAATGATCCAGGGACGTCGCTCAAACGAGATGAGGACGTTACTTGAATGAAACTTCTCGCGACATGGCAATTTCGCTCAAACGACTTCTCACGACAGGCCAGATATTCTCAATTTCGCAGAAATATCTTATATTTTTGCCTAGTTAAAATTTTTTAGAAAAAATACCAGGAACGGCCTCACAGCAGCAAAATAGTGCTAAAACATTATGCCTTTTGAAAAAAACATAAAAACTAACAATGCGAATTACATGCAAACATAGTACCGATGTGCTCAAACATGGATATGGAATGAATGGGCGTGAAACTACAACAAATGAGTCACAATTCCAACACATCAAAAAGATCAAGAAGCTCAAATTGATAGTGATAAATTATTAAACTTTATTATAGCCATATAACAATTACAATTTGAACTGAACTAAACATACTACATGCACACAAATTTAGAATTTTGATGATTGCACCAACAAGAGCGTGAAATTGCAATGTTTCAACATTAGGATTAGTTATGCAAGCCCGTTTAAATTTTCTCCAACCAAACTCCCTCATAAACATACTTTTTCAATTTATTTTGAGGTTTCTAGCATTCTCAACTTAGTGAAAATATTATTAGCCATTTTTCTTAGGATATTTCCTTTTCTTTTGAGCTCTTTTAAATGGTGGCTTTCACGACGAGTTAATTTTGAACTCTCGCAGCCCTTTCTCGTGAATCACTCATTATTTTTTCAATTTGGTACCAATTCAAATCCTCACGGTAAACGATTCTTACATGCACACTTCTTCTTAAGTCTACTTACGCATAGATGACAAGATTGAGATAAGAACGCCTCATCAAATTCAAATATGCAAGAGAAGTCAAACATCCATATAAACTCGTGCATGTGTGCAATGATGGCATATATACAAAGTAGAATCAAAATGCATATCAACTTCAAAACAACCCTATATAAACAATGGTTAAGTTCATTCTAAGCATCGATAATAATGATCAAATGTCCTAGCCACATGGATAATGAAACGATTGGGGGGGGGGTCCAAGCACACCAATATGCCACATCAAACATGTAAACTTAAAAACAAAAATCGAAAAATATTTTTGGATTTTCAAACATATTTTGACTCAAATAAAAGCAACATCTTTTTGGTTTTTGAAACGTTTTCTCAAACACAAAATCTTTTTGTATTTTTTCAATAGGACTCAAACAAATGAAAAACTATAATACAAAATGATACACATGTTATAATACTAGAAATGAATATATCATGAAGCAAACTAGCATATGACAAAAAAAGCAACAATATCATCCTTTAGATTTAGCATGGGAAGAATCAAGTGCTCCCAAACGAGAATCATGAAGTTTTATTCGTAAAGGCACTAAATACGATTTCCTAAACCAAGTAGGTGTAAAACGACGCATGGGGGATTGGAGAACCGGGGAAACTTTATTCCTAAACTTCCTAGGAGCTTGTCTAAGGTCGTAACAATAACTCCTAAGGTGACCTTTCCTACCACAAAACGTGCAAGTGTAGCAACGGTGGGAATGATTACCTATCTGTGGACCTTTTCTAACCTTCCTAGAGTTTCTCACACGTGCGGGGGGAATGGGAAAAACTCTCTCATCAAAACCTATACCTTCCCTATCTCCCTTAATTTGGATGGTGCCTAAGATCTTATCTAACTTCTCCGACCTAACCTCCAAATCACACTTAACTCTAGACGAGTCTCTCAATCTCTCCTCCAACTCATGAATCCTAGACTCAAGCAAACACCTAGACTCCTCAAATGATGAAATCTCATTTTTCAAAGACTCCATCAAACCACGGAGATCATCTCTCTCACCCTCTACATACTCTAATTTCTCCCTAAGTGTCTTCTCTCGTGCCCTAAGATCCTCAATAAAACTACCACTATTTTCTATGGCACGATCATTCAACTTAGCTTGAAATTTAAAGTTAGCCTTTTTTACCTTCATTCCTTCGGCATACAAATCATTAAATGCATTTTACAATTCTTTCACATATATCTCCTCTTCGTCACTCTCTTCTCCCTCTTTAACATGGGATTCACTCAGAACCTCCTCAGAAGTGTCATTCACATGAGATGCCATAAATGAAACAAAGTTACGCTCAATGGGGGAACTCTCTCCCTCTTTAGGATCACTATCACTTAAGGTGGCACTATAAACAATGGGTTTCTTGCCCTATTTCTTAAGTCTAGCGGAACACTCCTTAACTTTGTGACCGTAACCCTCACACCCAAAACACTTATCCTACTCATCTCGCTTAGGCTTTTGAAACTTATCCTTAGAGGTGGGATAAACTTTGTTGTTCTTAAATTTTTCAAATTTCTTAGCATCTTTCGATTGCTTTTGAAACTTAATAAATTTTTTAGATTTCTTTGCCAACAAGGAAACATCCTCTAAATCGAAATCAAAATCCGAAACTTTAATTTCCTCCTTCTGGGTTTTCAAAGCAATACCCTTTTATTTCTTAGGCACTTTCTTGGAGGTAATCTTCTCAATTTCATAGGTTTGTAGGTCACCTAAAATCTCTTCTAGTTTCGTCGACTCTAACTTACCCAAGGAGTTTAAAATAGTCACTTTCGCATCAAACCTATTAGGCAATGACCTAAGGATTCTCTTTATGACACGATTGTCAAGAATATTCTCACCTGGGTTAAACGATGAGTTGACAATATTGGACAACCTAGCATGAAACTCATCAAAAGTCTCACTTTCTAACATCCTAATGGTCTCAAACTGTGTAGTGAGATTTTGATGTTTTAACGCCCCAACGGTGCTAGTGCCCTCGTGAGTGAGTGCCAAAATATCCCAAGCCTCTTTTGATGTTTCACAAGTCATAATTCTATTATATTATTCCGGTGTGACATGTGAAGAAATAACTTGCAAACCCTTAGAATTATATTGTGACAGTCTATGTTCAGTTTCGGTCCATAACTCGACAGGTGATCGAGTGGAAAAACCGAACGTCCGTGTAATATGCTAGTCGTTGTTATCGGCTTCCAACCTCATTACAAAAAAAAAACCTAAACTTGTAACTACACTCTTAAGGAGTATAGTGGCGAGTCTGGGTATCGAATCCACAGGGAATGGTTGATAGAATTTAATTGATTTATTACTTCTAAAGAAAAAATGAAAAAGATGATGATGGTTGAAAAGGGAAAAAAATAAGTAAATAAAGAAGTTAAATTAATTAAGATGAATGAGAAAGTAGGTTGGAATACAATCCCCCTAACCCTAGTAATTTACCGTATAGAAACCTGGAATTGTAAATTATAAATTTGAATGAATCCAGTCTTTATAGATCCTAAGCATTACATATATGAGGATCAAGCCCGCACCATATGAAATCAAAGGTAAATATAAAGCGGTGATAAATAATTATACGCACATCGTATTCTTAAGCATCCCAAGTACCTAGGGCAAGAGAGACTAAAAGATCTACAATGGTTGTAAAATTGTCTCGCACGATTCTTTCAAATTTTTAATTTAAATTCTATTTTCTACATAAGTAATTTACATTGGGATGGGTTCATGCATCCCAACCCTTAAAAACTTAGCTTAACATGATGAAATCAAAATAAAACTTACAAATTAAAGTGTAGGAATTCATAACTAACTATAGAAAATTGAGAACATGACTTGAATTGGGAATGGAAAACTAGAAATCAACAATTAAATAAACTAACTAGGAAAGCAGTAAAAACAATAAATTAAAATTACTTGCAATGGATGAATGGTGAATCCTGAATAGAACATTAAATCTTGAATAGTAGGCAAACTTCAAAAACTAGGGTTTATGAAAATTTCTACCAAAGAAAACTAAAAAGACTCTCTAAAATCTGACTTTCTCTCTCTAAAATTCTATTCTACTCTCGAGAATTCGACTCTCTTTGAAATGAGGTAGGGCTTGGTCTTTTATAGCACCAAGTAGCACAAATTTGACAGCTAGAATTGCTTGTTGCGCAAGTTTTTACTAGCTATGCACCTCTTAATCTTCATAATAAATGCCAGCAATTCGCACCGCCGGACAAGTCCGGACCCGGATCGGTTTGGTTTCTGGTCCATTTCTCTTCATTATCGCACAACTTCAAAACATCGTAACTTCTTCACCGTAGCTCGGATTGAGGAGTCGTTTTTTCCAGTGTTCCTGTAATTTAGAGCTATTCAACTTTCTAGTTGGCCCCACCTCCGGACTAAGGCTACAAAATTACGAAAATGCCCTTCAACTCTCCATTTCTTGGTTTCTTCCACTGTTTTGAGTTCTCTTTCGCACCAATTTGCATGAAATACCTGTAAAACACATGAGAAATACACAAAATATGAAATACTTGCCAAAAGAGGTTAGTAGCATAAATACGAGACAAATACAAGCTATTTACCCTGCACGGGATCATAAAAATATCGAAATTAAGGGGATAAATGTGAAGAATATGTGCCTAATCAACAGGCTTTAAACTAATCACCTCACCTAAAATAGTGATAGGGGGTGTCCAACCTTTCTCAACTGCTAGCCACACACGCTCATCAATAGATTTTAAATGCACTTTTCATTCTCATCTTCCAATAGGTGTAATGAGTGCCATCAAAAATAGGAGTTCGAAAGAGTTCGTTAGTTTCAAAATTCATCTTTGAAAACAAACGGGATCACAAAATAAATAAGTTATGTTTTCTAGCTCTAATACCTATTTGACGATGTGAAAAGTCAAATTGTATCAAAAAAAATAAATCCTTGAAAAATCAGGATCACGCGATAAATTAGCGTAACCCGCTCTAATACTAATTTGAAAAAGGGGTGGTTCCTATGCGTGTGTTTCAAATCAAACCAATTTTCTCCAAAAATTATCCAACTTTTAACTAGCACCAAACCGAATTGTGAAAAAGAAATTTTTACTTTAAACAAATTTTATCTTGATTAATCCTAAACATTCATCTAGTGATTATAGCAAGTAAAGTAAAGTAAAGAATACTCACAACGCCGGATGTATGAGGAAAAACCCAAGATGGAAAAAAACCTCGGGCGGCCCAAGCAAGACAATCACTTTGAATGTGGAATTACAACGAACAGACAAAAGACTCACTCAACGACTCGATCCCCACGGGTCTTAACGCTCTTCTGATATTCAACCACTCCTCTCACAGTGTCCACGCACAAAGTCCTTCTTCCACAATAGCTATCCACAATACACACGTCCACATATGTATCGGTGTCCACCGAATGGCTTTGATACGTCTACGATGTCGAAGAAGAAGTACTTCTCTTTCCATCACCGTAAAACCCAGATGTTCAATTAGAAAACAAACCTACTTGGTGGAGCAAGATAACATAAACATATAATAATGATAACTCGGATCTTTGCAAACTCTAAGGATGTGTTTAACCTTTGAAACCTTAGAAAAACATGTGCAAACAGGTTTCTAGATCGTAAAATGCTTTTCCAGGATGCACACTTGTAAAATCTGACAAAACAACGCTTTAAATACAAAATGTTGATAGCCTCAAAAATAGTTTCACTCGAACGAGATCGATCTGTCATTCGCATGACATAGCTATCTCATTTGAACGAGCTAACTTGTCATTTGAACGATGCGCGTGTCAGCTTGACTTTTTCTTTAAAACGTCTCTTCCAAAAGAGATCCAAATAAGTCAAGCTCTTTTTCGAGCTTATTAGAATAAAATGTAGTTTAAAACATCTAACACACTTTTTAAAACATTTCAAAACATTTTTCCTTATAAAATTACATCCTTATCTTTTATAAAAACAATTCCGAGCACCATTAATTACACGCATTCGTACCTGTGTGATATCGGAATGCAAATTACTTGAATACGAATAAACTTGTACCAATTAAACTTAGGCATGATTAATTCTTTGAAGCTTTGCTGCAACATCTTCAATTCCTTTAATACGTCATAGCCCAAGTGGGATCGTGACAAAATAAAATCTCCCTATGACATATTACAAACACAGTTTTGTTCACGGAATTAAGTCAAAACAATACAAGGACTCAATTGAAAATTTACGTCCTTCTAAAATCTCTGGGAATTACGGGGACTACACCCACATGTCTCCCTATACTAAAGTAAGGTTGCCAAAAAAGTTCAAGATTCCCAACATAGAGAAGATAGGAGGTAGTGGACCCCCAATTGTCCATCTTTGAAGTTACCACCAAGATATGACTCTCCTAGGTGCCTCTGAGGAAATATTATCCCAAATACCAATGAACTTTGAAGGACAACGCTCTTCGCTAGTTCTTATCTCTCGAGGAGTCCTCGATCTGAATTTGGGAGGATGTTGCCTACGAATTCATGTCACAGTACAAGTACAATGAAGAGTTAGAGGTTACTTATCGTGATTTAAAGCTGCTCAACTAGAACCCAAGGGAATCAGTCAATAACTTCATAGCAAGATGGAGAGAGCAAGCAGTCACCATGACCAACTAGCCTTCCGAAGAGGAGCAGGTGAGCATCATAAAGAAGAACTTACCCCATGTTCGAGCGACGCTGGGAGGACAGTATTACCCTCATTTTTTAGCTCTCCGAAAAGCAAGAGTGGAGATCAAACAAGGTCTTATGAAAATGAATGTTGAACTGAAGAAAGTATATGGACAGTTCACTCCCATAACGTTTAAAACTCCAACCAGCATCGTAGTTTCAACCATCAATAACATTTCCCATCCTGCCACTCCATGGGCACCTGAAAGAGGCCCTAACCCAGTTCAAAAGGAATACACTAAGCTTCACGCTCCCCTCTCCAAAGTATACTAGGCCTTCTTAAGACGAAACCTTATCAAACCATTGGACCCTCATACATTACCAAACCCACTTTGCAAAAATTTCAAAACCAGATGCCCATTACGACTTTCATTAAACGGTCGGTCATACCACCGACCAGTTTTTCCACCTTCGAAACATGATCCAAGGTCTGATTGACCGGGATGTCATCACCCTTCCATCCAATCTTAAACAATATCCACAATTCACTCTCGAATGATACAAATCCCATCTTCTTAGAAGAAGACCCAAAATTTGACCCATCTACCTAGATCATACTAAACAAATCGCCCATCAAACCCATATACTCTCCTAAACATCTCCAAACTTTCCCATATTTTCTCCTACACCCTACCAGCTTCGTCGATCAGGCCCTGTCACTCCTTATCAGAGCATGCATTATTGTTCGTACCCATTCTGGAGGTAAATATATGGTATTGTCTAAAGTGTTGAACTAACTCCTAAAGTTTGGGCTGAAATTTCCCTCCTAGATGACCATTGACTGCCAGATATTCAAAGATTCAGCTCAAAAATGGACCCAAAAGTCAAAAAATTGGGTGGTACCAATCGATGAAGTCAATCTAGATGATGTGGTCAAGATCAGGCAGATTTATTTCAATAGACCGATGATATTTACAGTATGTCCAAGCTACGTGTACTTTGAAGCTACAAGGGAGCCTGGTCCCTTCACTTCTACATCTCCCAACCGAATGGGAGGATCTGTATGAAGAGGTCGTTAAGGTTGTAGAGTGTATTAACTTTTTATAGAAAGATGGTGTCGATAGCATTGGATAGGGGGACGAATTTGATTATTAAAATAAAGAGTAGAGCCCAAAAAAGACTAGTCCAATAGTCAGAATATGTGGGATGATATCATTTGAGGGGCTACGAGGAGAAATCAATAAGGTGGATGAATAACCCAAGATCGATGAGGAAGTGGGTTTTTTATTTTTCCCCTCTTTTGTGAACCACGTGACTAGGTCAGAGAGGCATTACCAAGTCCTAAAATTTCTACCATCAGAAAGAAACAAAGGAAAAGGTGTTGAGAATCTCCTTATGCCAGAAAATAACCCTCGAGGAGAGAAAGATCCTTAATTAGTTGAAGAAGACCCAAGCCAACATCACTCTATGGGGACACTTTATATTTTCCCAGCCGCATCGAAATTCCTTGATCAAGCTACTCATATGGACCACTATCCCTCCTTCCACCATAATAAAAGAAGTAGTGAATCTGATCGGATCCTTAAACATTACTAGAATTCTCTCTTTCCCCAAACAAGAAATCCCTAAGATTGGACCAAACCACGATTATGCTCTTAATATCTCATTGAATTCATGGGAAAGACTGTCTCGCTCTCTCTTGTTGATAATCGATAAGCTCTAAATGTCTGCTCGTTAAGAACCCTTAATTGTTTGGGGCTAATAGTGAGTGACCTCACTCCAACCTCTACTGCAGTACACGCCTATGATAATACTCATCGAGAAGTGATGGGATCCATAAAGCTTTCAATAGGGGATGGACCTATAAAAGCTATTGTTGAATTCTAAGTCATCGATATTCCAGCTTATTTCAATCTATTACTTGGATGACCATGGCTCCATAGCATCAAGGGTGTGTCCTCTTACCTTCATAAAAAATGAATTTCTTCGCCAATGGGCTGGTCATCACCATCTTGGGCAACGATAGTAATACCGAGAATTCAAGCACCAGTAATCCAGTACTTGAGATACAACACGGAACAAATGATATGCTTCTATCAGATTTTTGAGTTAAACCACTTCTACTCCCAGTAGGGGACGATTTCAAAGATAGGGGTTGTCTAGAATATAACCCTCAAAGAAATGTCAATGTGATCCAGATGTTCAAGAACATGCACTTTATGCCCGGATTCGGGCTGGGAAGAAGACAATGGGGGGTACTTGAACCCATTATGTTAAAGAAAGATTTTCCTCCTTATGGACTGGGCTATCAACAATTAGAAGAAAAACTCATAATGATCTGCCAAACTCGACTGAAGATAAGGTTAAAAAGTTCTAAAACTGCCTCAAGATACTCCTTGAATGGAATACTCATCAGAGAGGGTGAAGATTTCCCCTTTTGCGTCTTTCCTGAACCGTGGTATGATCATGTGGATAAGAAGACGAAACCATGAATGGAGATCATTTTCTAAGATAGCTACTCAAGAGCCAAAATCTCCGAGCATTATATGCAACCACTCATTGAGAAGACCATATCCATTATTAGAGATTTCGAGCAAAATGACTTCGAGGATTCTTTTAACTAACAGACATTGGGGCTGACACTTTGCATGATCCACTCAGGGGATACATTATTAGATCCATCGCGTCTGATTAAAGCTGTTGATGCACCTCTCCTCAGCTGGCTTGCTGCACCAGTTCCACCTGCTGATATTCAACCCGACCCTGATGTATATCCCCTATCTTCTTCTCTAGTTGATCCACCTTACTTTGATGTAATCGATACCTCTTTTGATGAGGTTCTCAATGCTGTTTTTTCTATTAATGAAATAAATGAAGATTTTGAGTATCTTATTGTGTCATACATTAATTGTCTTAATTCTAATCAAAATCTTAATGATGATGATTTTGCAAATGAAAAATTCTAAACTGATCTAAATAAGTTTAATAACAAACAACATAATCGCGTTCAAGTTAATGAAGATAAAATTGTTGTTATTAATCTCGACTCTAGTAGTCAACTGCGCGAGATTAGGATACGGAACACCCTTGACGAGCATGAGCGCGCACAACTCCAAGATCTAATGAAGGAATTTATGGATGCCTTCATATTATACTATGATGATATTCCCGGCATTGATCCTGAGATAGCTCAATATGCTATTCCTAATCTCCAGAAATACAAAATGGTTAAATAGAAACTATGAAAGCTCTGCACCGAGTGGTCGCTCAAAGTTAAGGAGGAAGTAGTTAAATAGTTGAACATTGGTTTCATTCGTGTGATTGAATATCCCACATGGCTAGACAATATCGTAAACGTGTTGAAATCAGGAGGGAAGGTTCACACATGTGTCGACTATCGAGACTTGAATAAGGCCTCCTCAAAGGATGATTACCTATTACCCAATATCGATATGATCGTAAACAACACTAACAATCACGCTCTCAAGTCATTCATTAACGGGTTTATCAGATATAATCAAATCAAGATGCACCCAGATCATCAAGAGAAAACCTCATTCATCACCCCTTGGGTAACCTTTTACCACACCGTCATGCCATTTGGTCTCAAGAATGCAGGGACTACCTACCAAAGGGCTACCATAACCATCTTGCATGATATAATACAATATGAACTCGAGGTCTATGTGGATGATATTATTATCAAGTCTAAGACTAGGGAAGGTCATATTACCGCCCTCCAAAAGTTCTTTGAGCGACTGCGATAATAACAGATTCGACTTAACCCGTAGAAATGTGTCTTCAGTGTTACCAATGGAGATCTCTTGGGATTCATGGTTAGTGAGAAAGGGACAGAAGCAGATCCTACTAAGATAAAATCCATACTTGAGATGCCACCCCCCCCCCCAAGAGAAGAAGAAAGTCCGGGGATTCCTTAGAAAATTACAGTATATCAACCGGTTCATCAGCCAGTTGACTTCTATATATGAACCCATCTTCAAACTCTTCTGAAAGGATTATACTAAAGTTTGGAATGAAGCTTGCCAAGAGGTCTTTGACCGAATCAAACAATACCTAACCCAACCTCTGGTGATCATGCCACTATATCCTGGTCTTCCCCTAGTCCTATACCTAATTATAATAGATACTGCAATTGGGGATTTGCTATCCCAATACCTTGAATAATCTTGTAAAGATAGAGACATCTACTATGTCAGTTGCAAGTTGGCTGAGTACAAAGTTAACTACACAACTCTGGAGAAAGCATGTGTCACCCTTTTTGGGTCACCCCAAAACTACCGCACTACATGATCGCCTTTACCATTAAACTTATATCATCGAATGGATCTGATCAAGTACCTACTCGAGAAGCCTTCCCTGTACATCTAAATGTCTTGTTGATGAATGCTTCTAACAAAATTTTATATTGTGTATGTCATGCACAAATCCATTAAAAGAAGAACCATCTCTGACTATCTTGCTGACTAAACTATGGAAGAAGCCGATATCTATAGTTTTGAGTTCCCAGATGAGAATATCCTTTATACCTCCTAAGAAATTCTTCGATGGTAAATGTTCTTCGATGGCGCTGCCAACAAGAAAGGTTATGGCATTGGGATCCTCCTAATTTCCTTTGATGACTATCACACTCCCATTGCCATCAAACTTAACTTTCCCTGCACCAACAACATAACTCAATACGAGGCGTGCATGGTAGGCCTCAAAGTTGCCCTCAAGAAAGGAATTTGATACATAAATGCCTTTGGGGATTCAACCCTCATCATCGGTTAAGTGATTCGAAGATGGAAGTTCAAGGACGAGAAACTCTTACCCTTCCATGCCCACCTAGAAGAGTTAGCTTCCCAATTCCAAGAAATCACCTTCCACTACTTGCCCCGAGTAAAGAATAACCTAGTCGATGCCCTTGCTACCTTAGCTTCTATGATTGATATGCCTGAAGGAATAACGATGACCCCCTTCCTTGTCCAAAAGTAAAATAAACTAACCCACTGCTACCATATTGAGCTCTTCACAAAAAAATATTCGGATCTAGCCGACTGCTAGTACTATGATATTTGACGCCTCCTCAAGCATGGTAAGTATCCCCAAGGTTCTGATAAGAAAGAAAAAGTAACCCTCCACAAACTACATGTCCAGTACATCTTATGTGTTAAAGAACTGTTGAAGATTAACTTCAATGAACCCATTTACATTGCATCGCAGGGATGACATTAAAGAAATGATGTAGAAAATCCACAATGGGGAATACGGACCTCATTTGAATGGCTATATTCTCTCTAAGAAAATCACCTGGCAGGGTTACTACTCGACTACCATGGTTCAGGATTCCATCCCCTACATTCAAAGATGTCTCAAATGCTAACAGTTTTCCAACCTACAAAAATTGCCTCCATGAGAATTATACAACATGACCTCTCCTTAGCCATTCTCCACATATGTTATTGATATCATAGGGAAGTTACACCTAAAGCATCCAACAGGCATGAGTTCATCTTAGTTGCCATTGACTACGTCACTAAATGGGTCGAAACCAAATCGTATGCATTTCTGAATGCCAAGAAGGTGACCAAATTCATAAACAAAACATCATCTGCCAATATGGGGTCCCACATGAGTTGGTATTAGATAATGGGTAGTATTTCAAAGTAGAAGTCACAGAATTGGTTGACGAGTATGGGATTCAGAGAAATAAATCTTCTCCCTACTGACCTAAAACCAATGGATCGGTTGAAGCCGCTAAAAAGAACCTCAAAGCCATTATCAGTAAGATGACTTAGAGTTGTCGAGATTGGGCCGATCAAATCCCTTACGCCCTTTGGGGCTATCGCACTTCAGTTCAAATCTCTGATGCGGCTACCCCTTACTCTCTAGTGTACTGCATGGAATCAGTCCTACCCGTAGAGCTAGAAATCCCTTCACTACGCATCATGATTGAAAGAAAAGTCAGTGAGGAAGACTGGCATCAAAGCCGTCTAGATGAGTTATCACTACTGGATAAAAGGAGGCTGAAATCTCTATATCACATACAATCAAACCATCACCGAATAGTGCAATCATTTAATAAGAGAGTCAAGGATCGTGGTATCTAAGAAGGGGACTTATCCCTTAAGGAAATAGTAGAGCCCATTTGGGACCCCATAAGGAAATTCAAGCCCAATTGGAGCGGCCCATACTTTGTGAAGAAGATTTTTCCAGGTGACCCCCCTATGCTCACCGACCTCGATGGAGAAAAAATGGCACGTCGTCAACTTGGACCGTCTCAAGAAATTTTACCCCTAGTTTAAAATCTCGCTGCGCTACGAATCTTCTCATCTCCTTTCTATTTTAAAAAACAAACTGCATTTCCCTCTATTCAAAACTACGCGGGGCCTGATCCTCTAAAAAATCTTTTTCACTTTCAAAAATGAATTTCAACAAATTTTTAAAGCCCCCAAAGGTATGTAGGCAGCTCATATGCTTTACATGAGAACGTCCCCTTCTTTTCAGAAAATGCTATTCTTTTCTTATCCTTGAGAAACGACAGTTCATTTTAACAGGTATATGAACAAAGGAATTATGTATGCCTTAGCGATTGGTATAGATAATACAAATGCAAAAACTCATCAAGAGGCACAACTAGATGATAAAAAACCTTTTTATTCCATTAATTGAAAATTCCAATATAATTACATCAGTATAAGGAGACAAAAAACTTGCCTTGATAGTCTACTCATACCTTCTTAAAAACAAACCAAAAATAATCCCCAGTACTCCTAAAATAACCCTTCCCAAAAGTTATTCCTATTGCAAAAATAACCAAATACCCTTTATAAAAGCTCCAAGAATTCTAGCTGCAGCTGCCAGAGGAACTAGCCCCATTATCACCCACATCCTAGGATCTGCAAACTTTCCCTGATTGAATAGAGTGCCTCTGACTCTCCATGGAACGATAAGCCCAGACCAGCCAGGGGAAAACCATAACACCTTCCTCCATAGTGTCGAAAAGGGAAAACCATCGTTGCCCAGTCTCCAAAGCCAGCATCTTGGTAACTACTTTCCTCTATAACCACTTTATGTAGTCCCCTGAGATACGCTTGACTCTGCCAATAGACTAGAATGGACGGGTTGATGGTTGACGATTCTCCCATAAAGAGCCAAGCCACATATGCCAAGCACTCTGTCAAGTCCTCCACCTGAAAGAAATCGAGTGTCCAAGGTGGCACAATCTGTCCCCAACCAAATTATTACAAAAGCCTCCAGGGAAAGTAGAAAGAGGTATGCCTAAGGCTAACTAACTGAATGTACTGGTATTCTCTGAGTTCCAAAATGGTCGGCAGCTCCCCCCACCAAGACACTGACCAGCGCAAGCCTTGAGCCCCTTGCTCCACAAACTAATTCTCCTAGCTCTCGATGTCTAAGCCTACACTAATGAAATAGCATCAGAAGAATTTTAGAACATCCAGCAAAGGATACATAGGTTGGACCGTCATACGGAACCTCTCTTATAGCCACATGAACAACATTACAAGGCTACCCCTCAGAAAGTCGGAACGACCTTCTTACTAAGCATCCAAACCATTCAAAGTCTCTGTTAGTATAACAGTCGTAGGATTACGACTGTACGACATCCAAGAAGAAATGTTTGCAAGTTGTGGGTCTACCAGCAATTCCCCAATCATCAACATCAATTTGAAACAAAGTCTAGTATGATGGCTCTGGCATAGCCAGCATCACCAACATCCTACAAATGCCTAGAATATAACACAGTAGGGATAAAATTCATTCCTCCTGTAACCAATGACCTGGCACCCGAAGGAGAGATACGAAGAAGTCCTGTAAATAGTTCCCTAGGGAATCGAGAACTCAGGCATACCTACTGCAACACTGGGATTTATCCCCAATATAGCAGAGAACTCTTCATAGGTCGGATAGACCTCGCCCAACCCGAAAAGAAAGATATGTTCTTAGAGGTACCAGAACTCTACCATTGCCATCAGCATATTCCACTATATGGGCCTGTTACGCCACAAGGAGACTCAACGCGTGATGAAAGCATCATAGTCGACGTTGTAGGATCATATTGATTCCAAGGTGTTGAGGTCATTTGCAAACTCAACACTACTAGGGAGAACCATGTCACAAAATGAAAAGACAGTAAGCAAGAGGAATGCAAAAGAGAATAAATGTGAAGGTGTGAAGAAAATTCTCCACCTAGAACCCTATTTATACTTAAAAACCCTCAAATAAAGACAAAGAACCTTGTAAAAATCTGTAAGGACATATTTATATAAATGTCAACCGTCGAAGAAATTCAAGCATCAAAGACGGATCCGAATATCAAGGTTCTCCATCAAAAAGACTCCGCAAAGTTTACTTTGGTAAGGTTATATTTTAAATACCTTAACTTTCCACTTAGAGCTTTTGGGATATTTTTACAAAATATTTTCTAAGTGTTGGAGGAAACTTTTTCGTCAAAATTTGAGAATGAGTATTTTTTCTAAGTCCTGAAGCGTACCTCGACCGGTAACATCTCATTTTTTCTCCTCGGTATTTACCTTGTCAGGCATAAAATTTGTTAGTCGGGTAAATTGTTCTTCATATTCGGCCACCGACCGGTCCCCTTGAGTCACATCTAACATAATGCTTCTCATTTCCATTTGAACTGAATGAGGAAAGTATTTACGATCGAATCGAACCCGAAACTCCAATATGGGCATTGTGTCCCTCTGCACCGAAGTAGTAATTGACTCGCACCACTGGAAAGCCGCACCTACTAACTTGAAAGTGGAAAGTATATGCTTCTAAGCATCCTTACATTCAACCATGCGGAGGTGGCGTTGGATATCCTTTTTCCACTTACTCTCCACTATCACATCGGCTCCGCCCTGAAATTCTAGAGGATATCATTTTTGGATGCTTCTCAAAACCTTTCCCATGTAGATGTCCCCGTGTGGGTTTAAACTACCGGTGCTGACAACTGCTATTGAGCCTGAGAAAACTGTTGAGCAATAGCGTCCATGACTGCATTGACTACTTGAGCCACTATATTGGCAAACACTACTTGCCTTAGGCGGGAGACCTCTTTTTAGCATTGTCTGAAAGAAAAGAAAACTGTATCAGACTAATGTTTTTACAATTTCATGGCAGGATATCCTAAATGAATAATGAACACAACAGTCTGGGAACTAAGGTAACTAGTGTAATTACCATAAAATTCAGGTACATTAGTAGAATCATGGTGAAGCATCGGTAATCGATATAAAACTTAGGATAATCCTAAGAATAACAATAAAACTAGTAAAAAAATAGAGATTAACTAAAACATTTAATCAATTCATAGTCAAAGACTACAAAAACATTCACGAACATTCAAAGATTAACTAAAAGTTAATCCATTCCCAAAATAAGCTTTTCATTAAATTTAAATGATTACATATTGTTGCTCAAATATGGAGAAACAAAATATAAAACATTTATTCTATAGGACGCTTACCTTTAGCTTTAGAAACAGGATCCATGCCAGCTGGAAGATCATCCAAAGTAAAAGGAGATTTGCTGAAGTTAAGATCCCGAAGCATCCTAGTATTGCAGCTACTAGAACGGTTAAGCAAATGAGGGGGATGAATGATCTCAAGATCGTTATGCAGTTCATAATCCCCCAAGTACTTGGAAATCAAACATTGGGGAATACTGTGAACAGGTACTCAATTAACATCCAACTTGAATGGAGGATTGTCAATCTGCAGCAATCCTGGCCCATACCAATCCCATATAGAATCATTCCCATCCACCTTTAACACAGTTAAAGCGTTAATCCAACCCCATTTATGGGACTCATTTTGGGCTTGTTGAAGTCGATCATCATAATGTCCCAATGCTTCATTATAACCACCCATCCAAAATTCTCTGGGCTGCTTATGGAATTGGAAAGCTAATCTGTTAACATGCGATTGCAACTTCTTTAGTACCCCATCCTTATCCGCCAATTGAGAAGATTGAGTAGATAATTGCTCAGATAAAGTTTGCAACTTTTGAGACATTTTAACAATAGCTCGATCCTTTGCTTTTAACTATGCAGCTTGGTTAGCAAGTGTCAGTTGGGTCCTAAGTTCCTCTATAGTTCCTTGGTCATCCCTATTTCTAGCTCGGGAAGAAGAAACGAAATTGATGTTTCTCAATGCCTCCAATTCATCTCTCAATATGGCGTTCTCTGCTTTTAGTAACAATAACTCCAGAGGAAGACTTCAGAAGATTCAATTCATTCCACAAATTACTATTCTCCTCTTCAAGGAGTTTGGCAATGATCCTATATTCTTCAATTTCAAGCTTAAATAAAGCTTCATTCTTATTTTAAACGGAGGCAAACTTATCAAATCCCCGACCTACACTCAAACTTTGATACTTCTGCTCATAGCTCTGATGCAGCAGCTCAGTGGATTCCTTATACTATTCTTGAAGTTCTTCTATTATTTCATAATAGGCAACATTATTTTCTACCGCCCGATTAAGTAAGTACTTCAAATATTTCTAGGATTCTCGGACTTGCTCTGAAGCATCATCACCGAGCAACTGAGGTTCTTGTAAACTTTTCAAACTTCTAGAAATAAAAGGTTTTGCCCTGTGGGAATTTTTCCTGAAATTTATGTCGCATGTTTTATTCATTTATGGGATGACACACGCAAACACGTAGTTACATATTTAGGGGATGAATTGATTTCGTTTAAAAATAGACTCTAATTATATAAATGTGCCAAATAAGAAATTTACGAATTTAATCAATTATCACACCGTCACACATTTTACAAATTGGTATCAGAGCGGGTTACGCTAATTTATTGCATGATTCTGATTTTTCAAGGATTTATTTTTTTTATACAATTTGACTTCTCACGTCATCAAATTGGTATCAGAGCAAGTTGCGTTAATTTATCACGTATTCCTATTTTCCGCAAAATTTGTGTGATATTGATTTTTTGAAAAAATTAATTTTGTGAAAAATCGCAATTTTTTCTATGGAGAACTTATGTAATCGAATGCCCCCCTTTGATGACACGAGTCAGAGTTTTGTTGATATAAATCATTTGAATTTGACGTTTACTAAAACAATTGATTTTTTGGAAAAAGAAAATTCTCGTTTTAAATCTACGATGGATCTTTTGCAAATGATTCAAAATCAAAGAGATTTTTATCGTGAGAAACTTGTTTCTTTAGACCGAGACTTCAATGATTTAAAATTTTCCAAGAAGGAGAGTGACGATAGAGTCCTATTTTTAGAAAAAGAAATGGAGGACTTTAAAAACTCTAGTGGTTGTGATTGTTCCAAAGAGGAAAAAAATATTTTAATCAATGAGTTTGTGGCACGTGAAGAGACTCTTAGGAAAAAGTTATCTTTAATTGAGGGGGAGAGAGATAACCTTCTAGGTGTGATTGATAATTTGAAGAAGGAGTCCCTCAGATTGGAAGAGTCTAATTCTTTGCTTAAGTCAAAATTTTCAAAGTTAAAAAATGATTTGACTCACTCGAGTAGGTTTGATAGTGATGGTAATGGCTCATTATGTTCTCATGCTTCTAGTGCTAAAGCCAAAACTATTATTTGTTTTAGAGGGTTAATTAATCCCAAGGACGTTAGAAAATATCACACTTTAGGTAACATTCCTCCCGTTTACACATGTTTATATTGTGGTAGGAAAGGTCACCTTAGGCGATTTTGTTTTGATCTTGGAAAAAGTCCTAGGAAGTTTATGTCTAGTGTTACCTTGGTTCCTAAATCCCCCACATGACTTTTCACATCTATTTGGGTTAGGAAATCACTTTTAGAGGCACTTGGTTTTAGATAAGTTGATTCTCGTTTTCTTGCACATGATTATTCTCTTACCATATCATATAGATGATTGTGTTTGCATGTTTGTCATACGCTAGTTTTTTGTTTCATGATATTTATGTTTTCTAGCATTGTGACATGTACTTTTTGTATAAATTTTTTCTTTTGAAAAGTTTTGAAAAATACAAAAAGATTTTATTTTGATAAAATTTTTGAAAATCCAAAAAGAGTTTTGGATTTTGTTTACACCTTTTATAGATAAACACTTAGGATGACCGAGTCACAACATCATTCCATTTTTCATGTGACTATTTGGTAGTGTTTTGAGACAATAGGTCAATTCATCTATGTGCTTTATAATGTTTGCAGTCATTAAGATGTAATTAAGTGTTACTTCCTACATGTTTGACTCTTGATTTCCTTTATTGCACACGTGCACGAATTTGTTTGATTATTCTGCTTGTCATATTACATGTTGGTTGGGTGTTTTCACTTTAATCCTATCCTTAAAATGAACCAAGCGCGATAAAACTTGATAAGAAAGTTGTGCGTGTAACAGCCATTTGTGAGTTTGTGTGCTTTATTTAAAAATGGGGAAGGACTGTGAAAGGTTCATTTGTCCTTTGCGAATACTAAGCCACCATTATAACGGACCTAAAAAATTGAGGAATTTATTATCCGGGGTCCAAAGAGGTTCAAAAGAGCCCGAAAAAATTTAAAGGCAATAAAAAGAAATTCATGCCAATTACGGGCCAATCAGGTTTTTGCACCAATTCTCAAAAGTTTGAGAATTTAGTTTATACACCTCTAAAAGAAAATATATATGAGGGAATTTGGAAGGAGAATTAAAACGGTTTTGTACGTCCTTGAAAGTCTTGAAAAAGCATTAAATAGTTTTGAACGTTATTGGGTGGAAATCACTTTGACTTTGATTTGTTGATTTGCACAAGGCGATGTCATCTAAATTCATTAAAAAAATCTACCTAAGGATACTTTTGATGTTCATTCAATAGGATTACACGTATGCATCGTGCACATATGATTGATTGAGTTGATTTTTCTATCGAATGTGTTCACACCCATTCATTCCATCTCCATGACTTGGTTGTTTTAGTTTAAATCCATAGCGTGATTTTTTGGTATCTTATTTTTGTATGAAAAATTTTGAAAAATCAAAAATAGTTTGTGAAATTTTTATGATAGTCCTTTGCATACGCGTAGTTTAATTCTGGTTTGCTATGAATTTTGTCGTGACACTCCATGTTTTGATTATTTCTTCTTATTTGTCTATTTGGGGACATCATGAAAAGGGGGAGAACGAATTATCATGTTATGGGGGAGTTTTTGCATTATGGGGGAGATTTACTTTATTAATGCTTTGTTCTTATATCATTTCAAAGTTAATACATCACGAAGGTTTTTGCTTTATCTCATGTGTGTAGGTACAAAGATTGATGATCATTATATTGCACACCTTGATGAGAAAAGCTTTGAGATTTGATGAAGATTTTTGAAGAGCAGTTTGAGATCTTGCAAATTTATTCATAGGAGGGTAGATTTGTATAGGCATTTTGATATTTCATAATTCGGATGTTTTTATGTATGTACCCGCATAGACATAGGGGGGAATTTGTAAGGACGTATTTTATAAATGTCATTGACAATTAATTATGTCGTATACCGTTACAACAATCGAAGAAATTCAAGCATCAAAGACGGATCTAAATATTAAGGTTCTTCATCAAAAAGACTACGCAAAGTTTACTTTGGCAAGGCTATGTTTTAAATACCTTAACTTTCCACTTAGAGCTTTTGGGATATTTTTACAAAATATTTTCTAAGTGTTGGAGCAGACATTTTCATCAAAATTTGAGAATGAGTATTTTTTTTCTAAGTCCTGAAGCATACCTCGATTTGAAACCCAGATCGTTCAATCGAGATGTCATCTTGTTCGAGCGACATGTGGATGTCGCACGATATCGTTTGAATGACATATGTACTTCGTTCGCGTGAGATAGCTATTTCGTTCGAACGAGCTCGACAACCGAGACAGCGTGCTTTTCAATAATTACTCATTAAATTGTTTCGTTTTCATTAAGAAGTCCCAGTATTTTGAAAGATAAAAAACGGCGAAACTTCATAATCCTTTTGACTTCTTCTTTTAGGGTTTAATCCCTTTTTTGTTTTCAATTCACAAAAATCCCATATGCTTTGGTGAATTGTTTTGGTGTTCAAGAACACACTTTGCTTTTGATCATTCTTTGTGGGGAGAACTCTACAACTGGAGAGCTACGTGCTATTGTGGAGGGAGTCCTTGTAAAGATCTTAGACTGCGTGTCTGGACTGCGCGTCCTTGTGGTATAGCTGCGCGTGAACCACTGTTGATTTCTAGCCATTACTTTGAAGGTTTGACGATGGCACCGTCCATTACTCTTGTGGGCAAAAGCAAGATGGTATGTAAGTCAATGGTCTTGTAAACTTTTCAGAGTTCTAGATATAAAAGGTTTTGCCCTGCGAGGATTTTTCCTGAAATTTGTGTCGCATGTTTTATTCATTTATGGGATGACACATGCACACACATAGTTGCATGTTTAGGGGCTGAATTGATTTGGTTTAAAAATAGACTATAATTATATAAGTGTGCCAAATAAGAAATTTGTGAATTTAATCAATTATCACACCGTCACACGTTTTACAAAATCGAAGAAAAACTTACCCCATCAAACAATTGAAGAAAGTGGAATAAAGGCCTTAGATTTATTGGACTGGACTGACGTGACGATAAGCAGGACAAGGGGCATGCTGATCAGAAACCTCCTATTTTGGGAAAATTCCCCTTTTCCTTTTTTGTCAATATCAAAGAACTCAATAAAAATAATTTTTATTCTCAAGAAATTTCTAATTTCCTTCTCCTCATGTTATTACTCATCCCATTTTTAAAAAAAAATCTCCCTCAGTTTTAATTCTTTTTACGGTCTCAGCAGCAAAGTAAAAAGAGCATGTGCATTAAGTCACTAAAACACAAAATTAACAAAAACTTCATTTTATTTGCATAGATATTTGTTGTGTTACACTAATTTTGCAGGAAAACAAGAAAATACAATGGGACTCAGCTCTAACCCACCTATATTTTTCTCTCTCTTTCTCACCCACTAACATTTTCTTCCCCTCTCACCTACCTTCACCTACGATATCTCTCTCTTTCTCTCTCTCTAGGAGATTCTTTCCCTGTGGCGCGCTCTTTTCCCCTGGCGATGAGATGACATAACTCCCCTCCCCAAGACAGACCCTTTCGCAAATGAGGCAGACGGCACCACACAAGAAGGAACCGAAATTGCATATAGAATGTGGGTGGTCGCCGAAGATATCCAACCCCGAATATCCTTCCGTCAGGTGGTGAAGACCCGAAAATGCTGTAAAGAAAAATAAAAAAAAGAGAAAATCAGTAAGTCTATAGCAAAGAAACAAATTAGGAAATCAAAAAGTCAAAAGTAATGAAGAGTATACCGGTGGCTTAAAGACCTCCTCTATCAAATCCAACTCCTCCGGATCCATCGTATTAGGATGGTTCAATAAAGGCCCCGACCTTCCATCAGCCCACTGGATATTATATGAAGGAGGGGCCAGCCGCACCAAAGGAACCTTCGAGGACGTCGCCGCCGTTGATGCTGACGCATCACCTGTGTTATGGGAAAATCACACTGGCCGACTCGAACCCGCATGGGGGAGAGGCATCACGTCATATATGCTGGGCGGCATCAACTAGCTTGACACATAGTCCATGTAATCATATGACATCGTCGTGTCGATATATGACGAGTAAGGCTCGCCTATCATCGCCGCTATCCGCGCATCATCTGACATCTCTCGCACTCGCCTCATGTGTATTGGGGGAATCACAGGTGGCACCATCACATCCTCCACAACCTACCAAACTACTCTCTCCCCGAGATACCAGGAGTAGCCAAGCTTATTTTTCCTACTTTTTCTCAAAATAAATCCTTTCAAAAGGGAAGATCTTTTTCAACCTATCCATAGAGGCCATCTTCTACTCAAAACATATCCAAAATTTTCCAAAAACACGCTTTATTTATTCTTTCTCAAAATAAAAACTCAGTAGAAAATTAAAATGCATGTAAAGTAAGCTGCTAAATCAAGATCATCAAATGAAATATGCATTTCTTTTTTTCATTTTGAGTCCTTTTTCAGGTACAATGCTGCTACATCAATCCTGCAAATGCTAAGCTCCCACAGTCAAGGATGAATCCGGAAGGAATCCCAAGGGGATAGAACCAGAATTCGATGTCCCACAATCCTAGGTTTGAAACATACCCATCAACCACTGCAGTTACGCATTCCCCCAGTCACCCCATGTGCTGGATGGTCGTACCCCACGGATAGAAGGTCACCTAAAAATTCCCCAGCAAAAGATAAATATCGAAAAAGATCATAAAAGGAAAGAAAGTCTCAAGAGAAAAGAAGGATTTACCCGCTCACTCGTTAGGCCATTCAAGACCTGGCGCACCGCCTCCAAAGAGAGAGGCTTCTTCGACTAATGGTTGGACTTCCGCCATCGGTACATCCGATAGAAGTCCCCAATAGACTCATCCTTAAAATTTATAAATTCGGTGTTAAACCCAATCACCTCAAAGAACCACATCTGCAAAGGACAAAGGTCAGTAATCAAGAAATCGAGAATAAAACACATGAACGAAAAATGCGAATGTATAAAGGAAAATTCCCAAAATAAAGAATACCCCCAGAAGATACGTGGCTCCAGTAAAAAAATTTCAGCAGCACCGTCTGAACACATTAAGAGAATAATAAAGGTTATCTAAGGTCACGCTCCCCCAGTCATAGAGAGGGACGTTCGAAAATGCCCTAAAGAAGGGAAAAAAACACTAGTAGACGACCTCGTCACTCGTTGCCACTAAGAAACCCCTCAACACAAGAAGATTAAACAAATGGGCCATCTGTATCACCTGCTACCCGTCACTCTCGTCAATCCTCCTGTTCAATAATAACTCCCTCGGAGGAGACAAATGAAGAAATTCACCAAAGACTACCCTCTCCACATCACCTAACGCCGTCGTCACTACCACTGGTGTCACCCTCAAAGTCCTATCCACCTCAATCTACACCCCATCTATCGAGGTGACCGTCATCTCCCCAAAGCCAAAGTTAATGGTGTGAGTGGTGTCCTACCACCTCTCCCCCATAGCACATAGAACAGTCATAGAACGAGGCATCTCGTCCAGAGCAGATGCTAGTCTCCCAAAATCAGTTGATGACATCATCCAACACACCACAGATGGAAGTTACTCCCCAATGTCCCTAAGCCCTATCATTCCTCGAGCATCAAGAGTCAACATAGAAACATCTGACTGTCAAAAAGAACAAAAACGAAAAAACCTTGTAAAAATTCAAAGAAATAAGGAAATATCGCCAAGAAAAAGAAAAGAATACCAAAGGTCATCAACACTTACATAGCTGTCAGGGTTCACCACCCTATAAGAATGATGATGTGATAGCTCGCGCAAGAGGATTCTCTCATTCGCCACTGGCTCGAATGAGTCAAAGGAATTCTACTACCCAATGCAAGGGGCACCCTAGCCATCCATTCCAAGTTGGTCCAATAATTAACATTGAGCCAGGCCATGTGTGTCGCGCTGCTTAAGAAATCAACCATATTTTAATTTTGGAACGTTAGAACAATTTGCAAAAGGTAATTATAGAAGAAGGCAAGTCAGAAAGCTGTGAAAAATGAGGAGAACCCGCCCCCTTTTTTATAGAAGGCTAAGGGGCATGCCGATCGGCAACTCCCTGCCACACACCGATCAGTACTATACCTCCACCTGCTCGAGGTTCCATAAAAGACTGTGCCACTATTGTTTGGCACCCCTCACACTATGGCGACCGACACCCTCTCTGAAATTTCGTACAAAATTCCCAAAAAAAGCTAAAAAATCTTGAAAAATACCCGAAAAATTCCTAAAATTACCAAATGAATATTAGAATCCTTTTCACCAAGAGAAACATTTTTACCACACCCATCTCCCCAGAGTAACTATTATATCCCTAGTAGAATTCCCAAAAATAATGGGATATCCTCCTCAGCAACATCTCCAAAGGACAGTACAAAAATCAAAAATCTCTCAGCTAAGAAACATCCAACCTTCAGATCATTCCCTCTTCCCTAGCAAAACTTAAAATCAAAAGCTCCCCCAAATCCCTAGTGTAACCGCAAGATACATATCCCCAGTGGAGTGTCCAAATTTTCCCAAGAAAACTTAAGCCCTTATAATTGGCTTTGACCCTCAGGATTGGACACCTCTAACTTAAGCCCTCGGAATTGGCTTTGACCTGCATAATTGGTCATCTCTACTTAAAGCCTCAGAGAATTGGCTTTGAACCTCAGAATTGGTCATCTCTGTTTTAAGATCATAGAATTAGCTATGACCCGCAGAATTGGACATATCTACTTAAGCCCTCTACATAAGCCCTAAGAATTGACTTTGATCCGCAGAATTGGTCACCTCTACTTAAGCCCTCATAATTGGCTTCGACCCTCCGAATTGGTCATCTCTACTTAAGCCCGCATAATTGACTTTGACCCGCAGAATTGGTTATCTCTATCTTAAGACCGTAGAATTGGCTTTAACCCTCAGAATTGGTCACCTTTATCTTAAGCCCGCAGAATTGGCTTTAACTCGCATAATTGGTCATCTCTACTGAAGCCCGCAGAATTGGCTCTGACCCACATAATTGGTCATCTCTACTTAAGCCTGTAGAATTGGCTTTGACTCGCATAATTGGTCATCTCTACTTAAGCCCTGAGAATTGGCTTCGACCCTCAGAATTGGTCACCTTTGTCTTAAACTCACAAAATTGGCTTTGACCCTCAGAATTGTTCATCTCTATCTAAAGATCGCAGAGTTGGCTTTGACCTTTAGAATTGGTCATGTTGGTCTTAAGCCCTCAGAATTTTCATTGACTTTCAGAATTGATCATCCCTACTTAAGCCCGCGGAACTAGCATCGACCCTCAGAATTGTTTGCTGCCTCTTTAAGCTCGCTGAAATGGCTTCGATCCTCAAAATTGGTCGCTACAACTTAGGTCCTAAAAATTTACCTTAACCCACAAAATTGGTCTCTCCCTACCTTAGAAGTGACCTCAGTGGTCACCTCCTTTAGGTCCTCAGAATCGGACATCCTAGCATCACCTTAGGTCCTTAGAATCAACCTAGACCCTCTAAACCGGTCATCCTCGTCCCTTAGGTCCGCAGAATCGACCTCATTCCAAAACATTATGTGGCATCCATTCTACGACTTTCACTTATTTCAAGTTCATCCGTCGAGGGGCTCCGTAGACACCACATTCTAGGCCCCCCTAATTCTATCCTTAGGTCCCTAACACCTCCTCATTTCTCTACAAACCCTAGGTTATACTACGAGTACCGATCTAGAGGCCAACAGGCAATCTAGGGACCCGTTTGACTCCAGTCAACTATATCATCAGACCGAAAGCTCTTTGAATCTTCAAAGGGCTCTGAATCCCCTTTCTAATGGTCCGCCTCATGCATGAATTGAGCAAATGGTTTGGACGAGCGGACCATTTGACAACAGAAAATTGAATCGGAGGCCACCCCAATTTAATCCCAATCAACTTTGTAGCCAAAGCTAAAGCTCTTTGAATCTTTGAAGGGCACTGAAACTCCTTTTCAATGGTCTACCCTGTGCACAAAACAGCATAACTGTCCAGACGAACGATCCATTTTCCCTTAAAAATAAATCTGGAGGCCATCGGGCCCTCCCGGGCTCTGTTTAACCAAGGTCTACTCTTCAGCTCAAATGAGACTGAATGAATCTCCGAAGGTCACTGAATACCCTTTCCAATGATCCACCCCATGCATGATTCTGAATTACGGTACGGATAAACGATCCGTATTACTCTGAGACGTCATCGGGCGCTTCTGTGTCCTGGTTGACTAAGGTTAACTTTCTTAACTAAGAAAAACTCTTTGGAATGTCAAATTACATCTCCTAACCTTTCCAACGGTCTACCCCGTGCACAATTTTGACTTATCACGTGGATGAAGGATCCATTTTCGTCTAACGATCTCCCGTTCAAAGGACTAACATGTGCTTCCAACCCAAGACACATTTGACCCAAAGTCAACTTCCAAACCTGGGAGTTGTCCAAAGGACTCTTAAAGGTCTCTAAATTGCCTTTTTAGGTATGCCTCGTGTTCAATTAGGATCAACGAATTACGTTCTATGACCGTTTTTCTCAAAAAATCTGTACGAGACTGCCAATTGGCGAGTTCAGCTCCCTGCCTACCAGTAGTGTGTAAAGGGTTACCTATCGATAGACAGGACTAGGGAATTGTCGATCGGCACCAACCCTCACCCTATAAATAGAGGGCATGACCTCACTCCCAAAACACACCTCAGATCCATCAGTACCAGTGATCTGAGTAACATTCTCTCGAAATCAGCGAAATTCCTCCATGTGAAGTTCCATTGAAGCTTACATTCCCATCCTTTTCATACCCAATTTCACAAAATCTTATTCTCTCTCATCCAATCTTCATCTCACATTCAATGGAGTTCATCCAAGATCAACGATCAAGCTTCAAAAAAGGGTCCAAACCCTTCCCCCTCTTTTTAGATCTCTTGTTTTTACATAAATCTCATTAGATTCATAATCTAGTTCTTACTTTAGTTCACACACATTAATATCTCACATTTTTATTAGTATATTGCACAAACTTTATTTTCTATAAAAAAAAAAAGGAGGGTTACAACCATAAATTCCAAACGGGATTATCCATCACATTTTTCTAAAACTAAAACACATTTTTCTACACAGACACCTATAATAAAATCATGTTCGAATCTATGGGATAAATCCCACCCTTATGCCGCATTCGAACTACATGGACTTTGATGCCTTTATAGGCTACATAGGCATTTCGGATTAAAACTCGAGACTCGGGTCCAATTTTCCAATTTTCTAATCTTCCAATTTTTCATTTTCTCTAATTTCTAATTTACCAAATTCCCCATTTTCATATTTATCATATTCTTGCATTATTATACATATTGTGTTTGTGATTATGGTTAGTGTTTCATCCGACACATATTATCGTTTCATTATGAACATTAATATCGTGATAAACGCGTAAATGGTATTTTATATATCTATTATTTTTGAAACATTCCTATGGATGACCTCACTCTATCTCTTTCATGGTATGAATTTGGTGATTCTGATCTCCATTATATATACTCACGCACACACTTTACATAGAAATAAAGGAAAATTATGACATTATCCCATAAGAGACCGAAAGGGAGGGTTGGGTGGTTAACACCTTCCCATTCCGTAACTTAGCCCCCGAACCTTCGAACTATTGGTTCCGTATGCATCAATTTGTCTTTGATGTCTCTCTATCGAGGCGACGACATGTTATTTTGCTTATTTTATGCAAAATAGGCTGGAGACTCCATCTCTTTACATTCCCACACACCAACGATGGGTCGAAGCGTTCCTAAAAGAGCGTGAGACCGTTCAAGTGAACCTCTCTTTCTTCGCACGCACTTCCCCTCTTCTGGGAAGAATGAGAGAGAGGAAGGACCCTGTGCAAGATTTTCTGAGGGATGTTCACACCCATAACATTTATTACATAATCAATATCCATAAAAATATATTAAATAACATATTGCGTGGTGATATTGCTTATAGTACCACCAAGTAAATTGGTAAGAGCTCAAACTAGTAAAACCTTGACGGAGCAACAATAGTGAAAATACAGTAATATAAATAAAAAGGGAGGTGAGGTAATGGAAAAGGAGACTATAAAGTAAGTGGTTTAGCCATTTGGCATACTCAACCATGCAAGGGTTAGTGAGTTTCACTATGAAAAAGGGCTCTAATGGCCTTGTGATACAACACATTCAAATTTCTTTCTCTACTGTGATTTCAACAAACTATTGGCTAGGGTTTACAATTATCGATCTTTTACAATATTGGAGAAAATAAGTATATATAGTGCCTGGGGGTGTAGTGTATCCCCAAAGACTGTAATAAGCTTGTGTGGAATGCTCTAGCTAATGAGATTAAGCCACTTGTATAAGTCACTTATAGATCATGATGATGAAATATTCCCTCACGTGTGAGGGAGATTTGTTATAACGGTTTTATGCACGTGGGATATGAAGACCACGCGCACCCTTCCACGTGTTCCCCAATCCACGCACTCTACCAGTTGTCAATTATCATTTGCTTAGGCCAAACCGAGGCTGAGTTCCCAAGTATGATCCTCTGACAATATGATGACTATTATGCTGAGCTTCCATTAGTCGCTCCTCGTATTTTAGGGGATGGACGAGGTCAAGGTTACTTGAGTCATAAGATTGCTAATATTAATATTATTGGGCGCGTCTTGAGACGAGGACGAGACATCTTACATTGGACTTGTGGTCGAGGACGAGTCACTTAGCATAGGGTCCACAGCTAAGCCACAATTTCCTCTGATTGACAGTCTAACAATATTGACCTTGGATGAGGGGGTCCTCCCCCAGGACGAGGCTATACTTGGTATATAAATCACCCCTAGCCCTTAATCTTCAATGTGAATGGAAGACTAAGGGATAAAGGACCTCTGGGCAGACGTTGATGAGACATTGTTAATTGTTATCTGATGACCTTTCATATGTCTGGTATGGAACAATGAGTGTAGACCTTGAACTGACACTTGGCATTCGTTATATGGGTTAGCATGTAGCCCAAGAATGGCAGCTTTAAGTGTACCTTGGGTATTGTTCCCTTATAATGACCACCTTGGAAGTTGTGCACAATGATTATAAATATTTAAATATTTAAAAATCATTTTATCTTCTTTACTTCTCCTTCTTCGCGTGCAAGATAGTTCTCTCTTTAAAACCAGTATCTCTCTTCTCCTGTTTTAGCGTTTTCAAACAAGATTTATAGTTCAATTTTCTTCTCCGTTTCTCCATTCCTTCCAGGTAACCTCCTCCATCAATCTTTTTCAAGATTTTACCCATTTGAGGCCAGTTTAAGCTTATTCAATTTTTCGATGAGTTTTAAGATTTTTCAACAGTCAAGCTGGTGGATTTGGGGTGTTTTGGAGGCTGTAATTAGAGGTTTTGAGGTTATAATAGGAATTTTTAGGTTTTCTCACCTTTTCTCGGTCTTCTTGGTCGCTTCTAGTGTCGCCCAAGCTCCTTCGATCATCTTCTCCGGTGGCATTCAAGCCACTATTCTTAGGTGTTCTTAGCAAATATGTTTCATTTCCCTTTTTTATATTTGGGTCAACGTTGGTCAAATAACAAACTGTTTGTACCTTTTTCACCGTTATTTTTGCCAAGTTAAGCCTCAGTATTTTGAATGTTAAGTACCATCTACGAACTAGCCAGACAATACCCCACAGTCAAGGATAGATACTTCCAAGATATCCATAGAATTGAGGAGGAGGACGAGGCTCGACATAGAGCCAGGGCCGACTTTACTCGCCATGTCTTTCCCATTCCTCTATAAAGCATTTGACCCTTATCATTTGAGGTTTGTAGGGATGATAAGCCTAACTCATCCTCTGCCCCAACCGAGAGTAGTTATTCACTTGAAGAAGCCATGAGAGTATCTCCCATATATCCTATATGGTCTGAGGTAGCCTAGAGCTTATCTCGAACTTCATCTTCTAGTCAAGCCGAGTCGTCTGGTAATTTTGAGTCATCCAGCCAGGATGACTCTTTAGTTCAAGTCATCCCGGATCCTTTCAAGCCAACTGTTAACATTATTATTCCTCCATCTTCCATTCCTCTTTTAGCCATGAGTGCGAGTGAATTCCAAGAGAGGCTTCCAGGTGGGGCCACGACCGCTGGAGCTCCTGTCGATGATGAGGACTCTGAGGCTGAGGAACCAGTTAATTATGCATACACCAAGAGCTTTCAATCCACTGTCAGAGAGTCTGACCTTCTCCTTTGGATACATCTGTATGACATTAAGCCTGACATTGTTATGTGCGTCCCAGTTGAGGACAGAGGGTATATGGTGGATGAGAAGGTAAAGTCACCATTTATGATCAGATGCTTAGAGTCATCCTTTGACTCCCATTCCATCCCTCTTTTCGAGTAATTATATCTATCTTAGAACTTTCTCCATCTCAATTAGCGTCCAATTCCCAGAAAATTTTACTCAGTTATGCCTGCTTACGGATGACAAAGTACACGAACAACCCTTCAATTGAAATTTTCAAAGCTTGCTAGAATGTTTCATCCTAAAGGACTCAATTTGGCTATTACCACCTAAGGGCTAAAAATCCCGATAAGAATATCATTCAGTTCTTTTAAACATCCAATAACCATTAGAAATCAATATTTTTCTTCATTTTTAGGGCTTGGGAATTTCCCGCCGATGCAGACCCATCTGAGGAGGAGTCAAGAGTTCCATATGATTGAGAAAAACACTTATGTCAGCCAAACTTGATCCTAGCCTCAATATTGATTAACGGAAGAGGGTCGAGTATCTGAAGAGTCAAGGGAAGGAAGGTTTCCTTCCTAAGTTTAAACATCTAATGTATGCTAAATTTATAGAGGAGGCTTGTTTAGGGGTTGACCCCCTAGACGAGTTGTGTGAGTTATTAAACTTTTCTATATAAAGTATTTTCTCATCTTTTGTTTTTATAACTGACCAATTTTCTTTTTCCTTTCCAGACTGTCCTCCCTAAATTTATGACGAGCTCTAGAATATGATAGCCCCAGTCTAAAGGGTGCTTTATCCAAGAAGAGGGGAAAATTACCCCTAAAAAAGACGACTATCTGCGGGCTAACCAATCCTGAGGCCATCTATAAAAGAAAAGAGCTGACTATTCCCTCTAAAACTCGTTTAGAACACCAGAAGAGGATGAGGGTACCACCATTGGAGTCAATGCTGATCTCTTTCAGGCTGAGTCCGTCTTCTCCAGACAGTTTTGAGAATTTTTGGGAGGCTAACATTGCTCAGCCGAAGGCATTCTCGAACTTTGTCATCCTCTCTACTCCGAGGTCTAAGGGCTGCATGTTTTTCGTCCCATCCAAGGGATACTATGAGTTTTTTAGGAAGATGCACCCGTTAAAGACTTATAACTTTAGTCTTTATTATCTTCGGCAGGTATCGGTCTCGTCTTTGACTTTAATGTTGTCTCATCTGATTTTTACATTATTCTGTTCTGACACTTTATCATTTTCTCTTTTTGTAGTTTATGTGCGCCTATACTTCTGCCACCAAATGGGTTACTAACAGCTATTCCAAGATTCAAGAGGGTGAAAAGGCCCTTTAGGATGTGTTGCACTTGAAGAGAAAGCTGAGGGAGACCAAGAAGACCCTTGATTAGGTCAATCTTGATCATGCCAATGACTTGAAGGCTAAGGATGGAGAGTTGACAGCTCAGGCTGCGAAACACATCACTGACCTTGTTGTACCTATACAGAAGATTCAAGAAAATCAATGACGAGGCCCTTTCTATAGAGGATATTCAAGAAAATCAATGACGAGGCCCTCTCTTTCGAGGTAATAAAGAAGATTCAAGATGATGCCATCGAGGCTTATAAAGCATCAGATGAATTTGGCAGCTTTGGAGTGGAGTACCTTGAAAGATTTATGAAGATGGACTATCGATGGGTCGGCACTAAGTTAGTAGAGGTCATCTCATCCATCCGCCCTCTGATTTGGAAGATCCCTTCCTAGTTTCAGCTGCCTTAAGCTGAGTATGATGAAGTTATAGTCGAGGTCCCTGTGGAAGCAAATGCCGACATAAAGGCTATAACTGAGGATGTTCAAGTGGGTGATGGTGCCAGGGGGATGATTGTTAATGCCAACTCTGTAGGGTGGTTGTCTGTGATCGGTACCCTTTATCTTGTAATCAAATTTTTATTATGAACACTTGGTCTTTTTTAATGTTAACACTCGTATTATCATATCAATGGAGGTCCATTTTTGCAAGTCTTGTATCATACTTGTTAATTTACTTTGCTTGCATGAATGATGTGTAATGGTTTTGCCTAGTCTATTTCTCGTCTCGACTTGAATATTTAAAATCACCCTCCTCTTGAGTCATAAGCATAATCTTGTTCATAGCTAAGAGCTCAATTAAACATAATTAATCCATAATTAAATTAATTTTGAATTGAATTCACCAAATTAATGGTGTTTAATCACAAGTCCCCTCTCATCGTTTTGAGAGTGTATAGGCTAGTGTCATCTCGTCCTACATTGTCGTATCACAGAGAGTGTTTTGACTCTCATCACCAAGTTAATGATCTTTAAATGAACCATAATTAAATGATTTTTGAATTTCGGTGCACTAACTTAATGGTGTCTAATCATAAGTACCCTCGTCGTTTTGATAGAGTATGGATGAGTGTCATCTCGTCCTACATTGTCGTCTCTCCGAGAGAGTTTTGACTCGAGTCACCAAGTTAATGATGTTTAAATGAACCATAATTAAATGTTTTTTTAATTTGAATTCACCAAATTAATGGTATTTAATCACAAGTCTCCTCGTGTCATTTTGAGAGTGTATGGATGAGTGTCGTCTCGTCCTATATTGTTGTCTCGCCGAGAGAGTATTGACTCTCATGCCACCAACTTAATGATGTTTAACTGTACCCTAATTAAATTATTTTTAAATTTTCTTTGTGTTTTTCACCACCTTAGTGATGTTATCACACTGTTTCCCCCTCTCGGTGCTATTGAGAATCCATGGACGAGGTGAGCCCCGTCCGAATTCTCGTATTGCCAAGAGGGGGTTATTGTTATTTCACCATTTAAATGATGTTTTGTAGCTTAGGACGAGTTGAAACATAAAACTTGATCAATCATATAACAAAAATATGAAGGAACACTTGAGATTTTTCATCATCACTATTGAATTTTTTGTACAACTCTCATATAATAATTAAACAAAACCAGTATACAAAAATCCTAATGATAATATCTCTTTTATTGATGAGCATTCCAGGGGTTGGAAAATGACTCTCCCTCCAAATTTTCAAGCGGATAAGTGTCTGGAACAACTTCTTTTGTAACTCTGTAGGGGCCTTGCCAGTTTGTGTGGAGTTTATTCGATTTTTGCCAAGATTTCTTCAAAACTAAATCTCCAATGGCTAACAACCTAACCTTCACCCTTTTGTTGTAGAAACTAGCAGTTCTCTACTGATAAGCATATTGCATGATCTCTCCATCATCTCTAATTTCTTCAATGAGGTCTAGATTTAACTTTTTCTCTTCAGCATTTGCTTTCGGGTCATATTTATAAACTCTATGACTTGTTAGGGAGATCTCTATAGGTATCACTACCTCTGAGCCATAGGCAAGCATGAATGGGGTTCCCTCGTGGGCATTCTCTTCGTCGTCCTTTATTACCAAAGGATAACGTGTACCTTTTTCATTCACAAACCTTTGTCATCTTCCAGTTTCTTCTTGATCCTTTCTAAAATGGTTATATTTATCACCTCAGTTTGGTCGTTTGCTTGAGGTTGGCCTAGAGCTGAGAAAAACTGCTTAATGCCGACCCTCTTACAATAAGCTTCCAAAGATGAGTTCTTAAACTGTTTGCCATTGTCCGAGATCAGGGTGTGGGCAAGACCATACCTACAAATAATATTCCTCCATATTAATTTGAAGGTCTTCGTCTCGCTGATGGTTATCGTGTCCTCTGCCTCAACCCACTTAGAGAAATAGTCAATCTCCATAATAAGATATCTATAGTTTTCATTTTCCCTGGGCAAAGGTCCTACCAAATCAATCCCCCAAACTGTAAATGACCATGGGGAAGTAATAGATGTCAAATTTTGATGAGGTTAATAAGGGATGTTGTCATAACTTTGGCATTTTCCACACTCTTTACATAACTAGCTGCATCTTTAGCCAAGGTTAATACCCTTGATTGACTATTTTCTTTTCCAACGATCTCCCTGTATTCCACCTCGGTCGGATGGACGCATCAGAGTAGAGGGATGAGGAATCCTTTCTTGTACAAAACATCCCCAATGACTGAGAACTTAGCTGCCTTATACCTCAGCTTCTTTCTTTCTATCTTCGACTCTAGTAGTTCACCATATTTGATGTATCTGATAATAGCGTCCATCCAAGATGCACCTAGGCTTAGGACTAAGCAGAATTCCACTAAATTATCTTCCTCTTCAATGGTCGGCTGATGTAAAATCTGAACAGGCATCGACCTTTTAATCCCTATACTTGTGGCAGACGCTATCCTCACTAAGTAATCGGCTTAGCTATTATCTAACCGAGGGATCCCTTTTAGCTTCACTTTACTGAAGTTCTTCAGCATTGTTTTTACTCTGGCTAGACACTTGTCCATTCTATCATCTTTTGCCATTTGCACCCCTAAGATCTGATTCACCATCAACCTGGAATCACTATGAACCAATAATTAGTCGACATTCAATGCTCCGGCGAGGGAAAGTCTTGCTATAAGAGCCTCGTACTCTGACTCATTGTTGGACACCTTGAAACTAAATCTTAGAGCATGTTCAATATCGGGTCCCATCCGGGGCTGTTAATATCAAGTCGGCACACTTCCATTCTCGTAAGAAGAGTCGTCCACATATAAGTTCAAAACATTATTTGCTTTCAAAAAAGTGACCTAATCTAGCACTCCATTCTTGAATATGAATCTCTCTTCCACGTCCTCGGCCACTATCGATATAGCCGCACTCGTCTTAGCCTCAGTCAGGCTAACACTTACTTTTTCTAACTTATTTGCTAGATCTGCAATCTCCTCTGTATCAGCCTCATCCCATGTGAACTCGACTAGAAAATCAGTTAAAGTCCTCCCCTTGGTGGTTATTCTCAGCTGATAGACAATGTCAAATTCTCCCAACTCTATCGACCAGTCCATCGACCTACATAATTTCTCAGGTTTTTAGATGACCAGTCTAAGAGGAGAGTCTGTAAGGACCACTATCGTGTATGCTTAGAAGTAGGGTTTCATTTTCCTTGATGCGTGAATCAAAACATAGGCCAGCTTTTCCATAGTTAGATACCTCTAAAAGGCCCCTTAAAGGGCATTGCTGTTAAAATAGATGGGCTTTTGTACCCTTTTATTATAGCATACAATAGCTTCACTGATGGCGGACCTAGACATGACTAAATACAACTACATCTTTTCTCTCTAAAGAGGCCGCAATAATAAAAGTGGGGAGCTGAGGTAAGCCTTCAACTCGTAAAAGGCTCTCTCATACTTCTCATTCCACTCGAAGGATTTTCTCAACACTTTGAAGAAGCGCAAACACTTATCTTTAGCCATGGACACGAACCTATTCAGTGTTGTAACTTGTCCCGTTAGCCTCTGCATGTCTTCTATGGTTTTTGGAGTCTTCATCTCCACCAAAGCTTTGATTTTTTGGGTTAGCATCTATCCCTATTTGATTGACAATGAAACCTAAAAACTTGCCTGCTCCAACCCCGAATAAACACTTTGAGGGATTTAGCTTCATTCTATACTGGTCCATAGTGTTGGAAGTACGTTCGAGGTCGGCCACATAATTCTCAACCTTGAGACTCTTGGTTAACATGTCATCAATGTATACCTCCATGGTCTAGCTTATTTGATCCTCGAACATCTTATTTACTAGCCTCTGGTATGTAGCCTCGGCGTTCTTAAGGTTGAAAGGCATGACCTTGTAGTAGTATGTACCCTTATCCATGATGAACGAGGTCTTCTCAATATTAGTTGGGTCCATAAATATCTTATTGTAGCCCGAGTAGGCATCCATACAACTCATTAGTTCATGTCCAGTAGTGGCATCAACCATATGGTTTATTCTTGGCTGGGGAAGCTGTCTTTTGGGCATGTCTTGTTTAAATAAGTGAAGTCAACAAACATTTTCCACTTTCCAATGGCCTTAGGAACATTAACAATATTTTCCAACCATTCTGGATAGACAACCTCCTTTTTAAACTCTGTTTTCTCCAACTTCTTCACCTCCTCTCTTATGACTTCATATTTCTCCCTGGAGTATATCCTCCACCTCTGTCTGACTGGTTTGGATCCTTAGTCTATGTTAAATTTGTGGAAAAGGATCTCTGGATAAATCCTCGGTAAGTCTGCATGACTCTATGCCAAAATACTTTGTCTCTTCCTTAGAAAATTGATGAACTCTTCGTTGGTCTCTTTTTTCTGGGTTTTATTGATCTGGATGGTTTTTCTGGCTTGTCCTCATTGAGGACGATGGATCCTACCTCTTCGGTGGTCTTGCCCTTCTTTAGCTTTGTCTCGTCCCTAGGGTCGAGAGTGTCGATATTGTAAGTGGTAGTGTCCTTCTTATGTGCTTCTCTTTCCTCATCCGAATTGAAGCATAATTCGCATGTCTCAACCTAATCACCTTGAACTTCCCCTACTCCATAAGGAGTCAAGAATTTCATCATTTTGTGAATAGTTATGGGTACTGCGTCTAACTCTTTAAGGTCTACTGATCCCATAATTATGTTTTATGATGAATAAATGTTCTCGTCCATTATAAAGATATTTATCTTCTTTGTGAGACACCTCAGAGAAGTCTCTCCCATACTGACGTCCATCTTATAAATCCCAATAGGGTGAACTTTTTCTCCACTGAAACCAATTAGTGGTTGATGATATGGGATGAGCCTCTTATTGATTAATCCCAAGCCTTGGAAACACTCCCAGAACATTATATCGGCTGAACTACAACCATTAACCAATATTTTATGGACATCATACTCGTGCACTCTTGTGGTGATCACCAAAGGATCGTCATGAGGGGATAATATCCCCTTGAATTCCAACCTCGAGAAACCGATGACCAAGATGTTCATGTCAACTTTCTTCCTTTTACTCGGCTTTGAATCAGTAGCGACCGAGTTTACTACCTCTGTCTCAAGAGAGATTTGGCTCATGCATCATGGGCTTTATGGTCGTCTATCTCTTTACCACCACCGACTAAACTGCCACATATCATTTTCACACCATGAGAAATATAATACAGCCGACCCTTAGGATCAGTTTTCTTCGATGGTAGGTCAGGGTCATCCTCCTCATCATCGTCTAATGCATCATCATCCTTGTTCACTGGATCATCCGGTTTACACATGTCGCCTCTTGTCTTTCGAGTGTCATCTCGGCCACCCTTTTTATCCACATGATTTCTAAGTTTTCCCTACTTTAGCATCTTTTTGAACTCATCTTTAAGTGCGAAACATCTGCCAGTGGTGTGGTCGTGATCTTTGTGGAACTCGCTCCACTTACTTTTATCCCTCTTGTGAGGAGGGGACTTCAGCTTTTTCGATCATCTTAAGGATCAGTCATTTTTAATTTCATTCAAGATCATCTTCAGGGTGGCAGTTAATGGGGTATAGTCAGTGAACTTGTCGTCCGTCGACCTCTTCTTATCTCCCTTACCTTTGACTTTTTGGACTTACTCCCACTATTTCCCTTTTCATCTTCTCCCTTGGCATCCATTGCCTCCTCAGCACTCATAACTCTCCCGGCCGTATCCAGGAATTCTACTATTAACTTCGGAGGGTCCTCGGTCAGCTTCCATAAGATCTTTCCTTTCTGTAATCCTCCCATCAGAGCAGTCATTGCAATACTCTCATCATAGTCTTCCACCTCTAACTTTTTCCTATTGAAACGGGCTATGTAGTCTCGTGGGGACTCATTTTTGTCCTATTTTACATACAATAGTGATTTGTCCTTTTCTAGGGTTTTACTCCAAAACAAAATTTATGGATGAACCTCTCGACTAGATGCTTGAAATTCCCTATTGAGTTTCTAGGAAGGGAAGTATACCATACATGAGACGCACCAGTCAGGGTGCTTGAGAATACTCTACACCTTATCTTGGTCTCCATTGGATTGATAAATTTCCACATGGTGGACTGGATTGGTGTCTCCATCATATCTTAGGGTGACCACCGGCGGCTTGAACTTAATCGGGGTGGGGTAGCTAACTATCTTAGCGAGAAAGGTGAGCCTTTCATGTAACCCCTATGTAAAGGGTCTCGACTCTTCAAAATGTCTCCAATCATGTCTTCCAGCCTCTGGATTGAACTGTACCAGGGATTATCGGCTGCAGCTGCAGCATATAATTTGGCCACAATAGCATTATCATCGGCCCCCTCTCTGTCAGTGGACCGTTGCACTAGCTCTCTTCAAGTTGTCTTTTAACGACTATTGACTTCTCTTTGCTCCTTGCCTCGGTCACATAGGGGTCGATGACCATCACATCCGCCATTCCTTCTGGAACTAGCTATACTCCAAGACCTAGAGATTCGATCTCTCAAATCAACCACCGAGTCGAGTCTATCAAATGCAGACCCTCTGTTGAGTCTGGATAGAGCTGAGGCACGAGGCCTTCCTTCTCGGCTCGGCCAGGCACTATTTTCCTTGCTTACTTGAATAGGGCGCATAGTATACCTAGAGATTTCATATGGTTCCCAGCACTCTGCATCATCATCGCATTCATTTTCATAGTGTACCCCCAAGCATGTAATAAGCATGTATCGAATGTTCTATCCAATGAGATTAAGTCACCTGTCTCTGTCACATGTAGATTGTAATGATGATATATTCCCTCATGTATGAGGGAGATTTGTTTTAACGATTTTGTGCATGTGGGATCTGCAGACCACGCTCTTTGCTAACTGTCAATTATCGGCCTTCTGTGCTAGGCTGAGGCCGAGTTTTCAAGTATGATCCTCTGATGATACGATGACTATTATGCTGAGTTGTCTTTCGTTGGCCCTCATCTTTCGGGGGATGGATGGGGCCGAGGTAACTTGAGTCATAATATTGTTGATATTAATATTGTTGGGTGTATCCTAATATGAGGACAATACCTCTTGCGTTGGGCTTGTGGCCGAGGACGAGACTCTTAGCGTAGGGTCCGTAACCAAACCATAATTTCCTATTACTGACGGTCCGATAATGTAAGGCCCTAAAACATGATTAGGAAGGTTAATTACATGATTAATTATAACTTAGGAGTTATAAGTTATAAATTGGTTATGTGTGTTAAACATGTTAATTATCATGTTTAGGGGATGCATGCTCATGTGATATATGTGTTGTTTACATTAGGTGTTAATTGAGCTTACGATCAGGGATACCATGTTTAGAACATATGATTAGTTATGTGGTTAAATGCATCATAAATTATTTTTTTAATGCATGATTATGTTTCTAAAAGTAAATAAGGGTGTTGATACGAAATTGGCAATGTTTGGTCGCCAAATGTGAAAGTTTTGAGATTTTCGGTAAATTGCTACTTTCCTGTTCGATGCCCAAATTAGGCATATTAGTTTATGATTTTGGGAAAACATAAATTACGAAAGTTGTAGATATATGAATTAATATTATAACACAATAAACGGTGGGTTAAACGGAGGCTCGTACAAGAAGTTATACCGAAAGTTCGAAACAAGGTCAAATATGTCCATCCCTTAAGTGACAATTGTCTTATTAGCACACCAAGTGCTATTTTTTGATTGGTTAAAAGGTGGGTGATGGTTTGGCCGACTTAAACTGTATAAAACAACTCCTTTGTTAATCAAATGCAGCCATGAACAAGAGTTTTGCCTAAAGAGAGAGAAAGAGAAGAAAGTTAAGGAATAAATCTTTGCAAATTTTCCATAAATCAAGGAATCCTCGTAAGGTAATTACATCTTTATTAAAGTTGGTCACATGGATGAGTTCTATACTTATCATATTTTTATTTTTGATTTGGATATATATTTTAATGATACCCATATTGCTGAATTGTGTTGGAACAAGGATGGGTTGAGAACATAAGTTAAAACTAGAGCTAGGATCGTAAATGCATACTTTAAAGTCCTAAATTTACATCATCTTTTCGTAAAGCATTTTGATTTAGAAAATTCATGATTATGATGTATATTTATGCTAAAATATGTTTATTATATGTTTCCATGAATTATACTCAAGGTCAAGGTTATGTATGCTTAAAAATGTTAAGTTATGCCTTAATGTTGTATTTTGACCTAGTTATACTAAAAATGGCATAAATCATGGAATACTTATTGGAATTAAGTGATTCAAGTTAGAGAATAAAATATACTCATACATATATAACATATCCGAAAATTGTGTAAAAATACCAAGGAATGAACCCTTGGTGATAGTTTGAAGTTGTAGTTTAAAATATGCCCTAAAGTAGCAAGAATGCATACCAGGTGTTTGACGTTTTGCTCGACATAGAAAATGAGCCCTAAAAAAATTATGAAACATTAATTTTGTATTATACAATATGTTTACTGATATTGGGTGGAATATCATGCAAAGTTATATTGTATAAAAATTATGAAAATTCCAGGTTGTTGAAGTTGTGTTGTTGTTTTTCTGGAGAAATGATTTGGAAAAGGTTGTAATAAAATAGGCATAACTTTGTCTAGCAAATTTGTAATTTAATTCTGTAAATTGTGTTAGAACCCTAATTAATTCGATGTTATAGATATGTGAAGTGTCATATTTAATTACTCCTTAGTTATTTCTGATTGACCAAATGATGTGATGTATTATCGGGTTTGATGTTAATCGGTGTATTCAAATACTAACGACATTGACTTGTTAGGTGGGGAAGCAGCTAATACTACCATACCAAGGAAGTAGTTGGTATTAATCTTAGCACTAAATCCAAGGTGAGTGACCTTACTTATGAAATAGAAATGCTTATAATTTTTATATCGAAATGTGTAGTTAAACACATGGGTTAAAATGTTTATGGGAGTGATGTTGTATTCATGAAACATATGCATATGATTAAAAATGTTAAGCGATGTTATATGATGATATGGACTAGTGAGTCCTTTATCTAATGTTAAGGACTGTGGTGGGTCCTACGGGATGTGGTGGTCCTGTTAATCCAACTTAAAGGTTTGTGTACTCAGGCCTAATAAAGGGATGTGGTGGTCCCTAATTACTGTGGTGGGTTAATTGGACTGTGGCGGGTCCAGGCTTGCGAGAGTTTCACAATTCCTGTTGGGTTATAGCATTAGAAAAAAAAATGGTTATTTAATTGGTTGTATGTGTGGTATGTGGTCATTCACTAAGCCTTTATAGCTTACACTTCTATAATGTTTTGTTTCAGGTATGCTTATAATTTGGAGTTCACTGCCAAGTTAGGACCTTAAAATGGGACAGTGACGGATAATTAGTATGGTTTGAATATCAAGATTCCTTTTGTGTAATTATTAAACTAAGGATCTTGGTTATGTAAAGTTATGTAGTACTTATAAGTTATAAGTAAAGGCAGTTATGTTTTCATCTACACATACCTTTGGGGAAAAAAAATCTTATGCTATTTTCCTCCGAGATTTAAATTAAAGCATTGTTTAAGGCAATTTATCTCTAATTAAAAGGATGAGTTTAACTTAATTAATTCGGGGCGCGACAACTTGGTATCAGAGCGTGGTTATTAGGTTCTGGACAGGGTGTGAGGGTCTAGATTGGCAGTGGACACTAGAACGTGAGTTTTCTATGTGTTTGGATTTTGACTAACAATGTTAATATTAAACTGCTACTATTGTATTTTGTTTAAGTTAATTATATTGCAGTGAGTGATGGATCCACGTGAGCCGCATGATGGAGCATAGGGTGAGGCATCTTATGTTCCTAATAGTCTACAAGGACATAGACGTATTCAAGTGGAGGAACCATAGGTGCAACAACAACCTATTGATGACGTGGGAAGAATATTACGTGATGTGGCACAACTTATGGAACAAGCAAGAGGTGGAGAACATAGTGGGGATAGGGACAAATTGCATGAGAGGTTCATGAAGTTAAATCCACCGGCATTTACTGGGACTACTGATCCGTTAGTGGCAGAGGGGTGGATTAGAAAGATGGAAACAATATTCAAGGTGATGGAAGTGCGAGATGAACAAAAGGTTTTGTTAGCAACCTTTAGGTTAGAGGATGATGCAAAGTTATGGTGGGACACAACAGAAAGATTACTTACTACAATGGGGGGAGTGGTGCTAATAAATCCTCCACAAATTACATGGGAGAGGTTTGTAAAGGTGTTATTTGAAAAATATTTTCCAAGGCTTTATAGGAAAAAGAAAGAGGAAGAATTTATCACGTTGAAATAGGGGAATCGAACAGTGGCAGAGTATGAAGCTTTATTTATATCCTTATCTAGATTTGCACCTAACTTGGTGAGGACGGAAGAAAGTACATGTGATCGGTTTCAAACCGGGCTGAGTGTAGATATAAAAAGGATGGTTTCTAATATGAAGATCATGGATTATGTGGACTTGGTGGATAGGGCCATGGTGTCAGAAAAGTCAATAAAAGAAATGCAAGTTGAACACTCGAAGAAATCTAGACATGATAGTATAAGATCATATGGATGGGAGGCGGGAACCTCAACTCAGAGTGTAGCACGAGGAGTACCTAAGGGCCAAGAATTTAAAAATAATAGAAGTGCACGTGGAAGATTTCAGGCTCGAGGTGGAAGGACTGGGATGAATCGATCATAAAATGCATCTGTGTTGGTGCCGAGGGCTATATTTTGTTATAGATGTGGTGGTCAAGGGCACATGTCTCGAGAGTGTACAATAGTTGAGACGACACCTTTGTGTTTCCATTGTCATCAACCGGGGCACTTACGAAAGAATTTCCCAACGATGGGAGCTACAACATCAGTTGGGAGTGTGGCAGTAGGAGGTAGGAGTTCTACACAGAATGTACCCAGGGGAGGTAGAGGAGGTATATCGTAAAGTCAAGGCCAAGGCAGAGTGTTTGCACTGACGCAACAAGATGCACAAGCTATGCCTAACATAGTGACAGGTACACTTTCCATTGGTGATAAAGATGCTTATGTGTTGATAGATCCTGGTTCTACACATTCTTTTGTGTCTTTGCTTTATCTGTTGCATCTTAATAAACCATTATCATCATTAGATTTTGGTTTAGCTATTGTTACTCCAGTAGGGGGGTTGATTTTTATTGAGAGGGTATATAGGGAGTGTGTGGTACGAGTGGGTGAAAAGGAATTACTAGTGGACTTATTACCTCTCGATATGCGTGACTTTGATGTGATACTGTGTATGGATTGGTTAGCCTCATATCATGTATGTTTAGATTGCTTTAAAAAGGATGTAGTGTTTCGATTACCGGGTGAACCTGAATTTAAATTTACTGGGGAACGAAGTATCACTCCAACATGTTTGATTTCTGCTACAAAATGTTATGAACTTCTAAAGAAAGGATGTGAGGGTTATCTCGCTCATGTGGTGGACGCATGACAAGAGGCTGGAAAACTATCAGATATACTAGTAGTTAATGAGTTTGCAGATGTCTTCCCAGAAGAACTCCCAGGGTTAGCACCAGACCGTGAGGTGGAATTTTCGATTGGGTTGGTACCAGGAACTGCACCAATATCTATTGCACCATATCGTATGGCGCCTGCAGAATTAAAAGAGCTAAAGATACAGTTGCAAGATTTGTTAGATCGTGGTTTTATAAGGCCTAGTGTATCACCATGGGGAGCCCCAGTATTTTTTGTGAAGAAGAAAGATGGAACCATGAGGTTGTGCATCGATTATCGTCAATTGAATAAGGTGACTACCCGTAACAAATACCCACTACCCCGAATTGATGACTTGTTTGATCAGTTACAAGGAGCTAAGGTGTTTTCCAAGATTGATCTCAGATCCGGTTATCATCAATTGAAAGTAAGAGACTGTGATATTTCTAAAACTGCTTTTCGTTCCAGGTATGGACAATATGAATTCCTTGTCATGCCATTTGGGTTGAAAAATGCACCAGCTGTATTCATGAATTTGATGAACCGTACATTTCATCCATACGTGGATTATTTTGTTATTATCTTTATTGATGATATTTTGATATATTCTCGTACGAGGGATGAGCATGAACACCACCTACGTGTTATTTTACAGACCCTGCGAGAAAAGGAGTTGTATGCTAAATTTTCTAAATGTGAATTTTGGCTAGACAGGGTAGTCTTTTTGGGGCATGTTATTTCTGTTGATGGTATTTGTGTTGATCCCAAGAAGGTGGAAGAAATAATGAATTGGTAAAGGCCAACTAGTGTGACAGAGGTACATAGCTTTTTGGGATTGGCGGGCTATTACAGAAGGTTTATACCGAGGTTTTCTTCTATTGCATTGCCATTAACTAAACTTACCAGAAAGGAGAACAAGTTTGTGTGGAGTGATGATTGTGATAAGAGCTTTGAAAATTTAAAGGGTAAGTTAACATCAGCTCCAGTATTGACTATCCCAACAGGTATAGAAGGTTTAGTTATTTATAGTGATGCTTCGTATCAAGGACTTGGATGTGTATTAATGTAGCATGGAAAGGTAATTGATTTTGCTTCTCGACAGTTAAAGATACCTGAACGTAACTACCCTACTCATGATCTCGAGTTAGCTGCAGTAGTTTTTGCATTAAAGATCTGGAGACATTACTTATATGGTGTTAGTTGTGAAATTTTTACTGACCATCAAAGCTTAAAATACTTGTTTACTCAAAAAGACTTGAACTTGAGGCAAAGAATGTGGATGGAACTCATAAAAGATTATGATTGCACGATACATCACCATTCGGGTAAAGCTAATGTTGTTGCTGATGCTTTGAGTAGAAAATCTCTAGGCATAGTATCTTGTATTTATTGTATTAGAGTTGACCTGCTGAGAGAGTTAGCTTTAATGGGGGTGGAATTAACGTTGAATGAGTCTTACGGAATAGTAGCACATTTAAATGTTAGACCCACGTTGATTGACTGGATTAAACAAGCACAGGCAGGAGATGCAGAATTGGAGAAAGTTAGACATAATATGAAAAAGGGTAAAGCAAATGAATTTTCTACTCGGGATGATGACATTGTTATGTACGTCAACCGTTTGTGTGTACCTAATGTGCCTGATTTAAGAAGAACGATTTTAGAGGAAGCGCACTGTTCTTTATATGCTATGCATCCAGGGAGCACGAAACTGTATAGAGATTTGAAACAATGTTATTGGTGGTCGGGAATGAAACAAGACATTGCAGATTTTATTGCTAGATGTTTAGTTTGCCAACAGGTGAAGGCAGAGCATCAGAAGCCAAGTGGTTTACTACAACCATTGCCTATTCCTGAGTGGAAATGGGAACATGTTACTACAGATTTTGTTGTAAGTTTACCAAAATCATCCCGAGGGTTTGATTCTATTTGGGTTGTCGTTGATAGGTTGACTAAGTCTGCACATTTTCTTCCTGTTAAAGCTACTTACTCCATGGATAGATATGCAAAAATATATGTGGATGAGATTATTAGATTGCATGGTGCACCAGTTTCTATTATTTCTGATCGAGATCCTAAGTTCACTTCTCACTTTTGGCTTAGTTTACAACAAGCTTTGGGGTCTAAATTGAAATTTAGTACATCTTTTCACCCTCAGACTGATGGGTAGTCAGAAAGAACGATCCAGACACTTGAAGATATGTTACGAATTTGTGTATTGGAGTTCAAGGGCAGTTGGGATGAACACTTGCCACTAATAGAGTTTGCTTATAATAATAGCTATCATTCGAGTATTGAGATGGCTCCTTATGAAGCTTTGTATGGGAGAAAATGCAGAACTCCAGTGTGTTGGACTGAAGTAGGAGAACGAAAACTACTTGGGCCAGAAATTGTACAGCAGACTACTGAAAAGATCAATCTTATCCATAATCACTTAAAGGTGGTGCAAAGTAGACATAAAAGTTATACAGACAACCGAAGGAAAGAATTGAAATTTGAGGAAGGTGATCGAGTATTCCTACGTGTTTCTCCTTGGAGAGGGGTTATGAGATTTGGGAAGAAGGGAAAGTTAAGTCCCAGGTACATTGGCCCTTATGAGATAGTAAAAAGGGTTGGAACTGCAGCTTATAAGTTGACATTACCACCAAAATTGTCTCGAATACACGATGTTTTTCATATATCCATGTTACGTAAGTATGTGCCCGATTCTTCACATGTGTTTATTTTACAACCAATAGAGCTTCAAGATGACTTAACCTACATGGAGGAACCCATTGCTATTGTAGATCGAAAGGAGCAAGTGTTGTGTAGTAAAACCATTTCACTAGTTAAAGTGATGTGGAGAAGTCACAATGTAGAGTATGCCACCTGGGAAGGGGAGGATAACATGAAGAAGCAATACCCTCATCTATTTGGTAAGTTTCTTATGCGTTAAATTTCGAGGACGAAATTTTTATAAGAGGGGTAGAATTGTAAGGCCCTAAAACATGATTAGGAAGGTTAATTACATGATTAATTATAACTTACGAGTTATAAGTTATAAATTGGTTATGTGTGTTAAACATGTTAATTATCATGTTTAGGGGATGCATGCTCATGTGATATATGTGTTGTTTACATTAGGTGCTAATTGAGCTTATGATCAGGGATACCATGTTTATAACATATGATTAGTTATGTAGTTAAATGCATCATAAATTATGTTTTTAATGCATGATTATGTTTCTAAAAGTAAATAAGGGTGTTGATACGAAATTGGCAATGTTTGGTCGCCAAATGTGAAAGTTTTGAGATTTTCGGTAAATTGCTACTTTCCTGTTCGATGCCCAAATTAAGCATATTAGTTTATGATTTTGGGAAAACATAAATTATGAAAGTTGTAGATATATGAATTAATATTATAACACAATAAACGGTGGGTTAAACGGAGGCTCGTACAAGAAGTTATATCGAAAGTTCGAAACAAGGCCAAAGATGTCCATCCCTTAAGTGACAATTGTCTTATTAGCACACCATGTGCTATTTTTTTATTGGTTAAAAGGTGGGTGATGGTTTGGCCGACTTAAACTGTATAAAACAACTCCTTTGTTAAGCAAATTCAGCCATGAACAAGAGTTTTGCCTAAAGAGAGAGAAAGAGAAGAAAGTTAAGGAATAAATCTTTGCAAATTTTCCATAAATCAAGGAATCCTCGTAAGGTAATTACATCTTTATTAATGTTGGTCACATGGATGAGTTCTATACTTATCATGTTTTTATTTTTGATTTGGATATATATTTTAATGATACCCATATTGCGGAATTGTGTTGGAACAAGGATGGGTTAAGAACATAAGTTAAAACTAGAGCTAGGATCGTAAATGCATATTTTAAAGTCCTAAATTTACATCATCTTTTCGTAAAGCATTTTGATTTAGAAAATTCATTATTATGATGTATATTTATTCTAAAACATGTTTATTATATGTTTCCATGAATTATACTCAAGGTCAAGGTTATGTATGCTTAAAAATGTTAAGTTATGCCTTAATGTTGTATTTTGACCTAGTTATACTAAAAATGGCATAAATCATGGAATACTTATTGGAATTAAGTGATTCAAGTTGGAGAGTAAAATATACTCATACATATATAACATATCCGAAAATTGTGCAAAAATACCAAGGAATGAACCCTTGGTGATAGTTTGAAGTTTTAGTTTAAAATATGCCCTAAAGTAGCAAGAATGCATACCAGGTGTTTGACGTTTTGCTCGACATAGAAAATGAGCCCTAAAACATTATGAAACATTAATTTTGTATTATACAATATTTTTACTGATATTGGGTGGAATATCATGCAAAGTTATATTGTATAAAAATTATGAAAATTCCAGGAAGTTGAAGTTGTGTTGTTGTTTTTCTGGAGAAATGATTTGAAAAAGGTTGTAATAAAATAGGCATAACTTTGTCTAGCAAATTTGTAATTTAATTCTGTAAATTGTGTTAGAACCCTAATTAATTCGATGTTATAGATATGTGAAGTGTCATATTTAATTACTCCTTAGTTATTTCTGATTGACCAAATGATGTGATGTATAATCGGGTTTTATGTTAATCGGTGTATTCAAATACTAACGACATTGACTTGTTAGGTGGGGAAGCAGCTAATACTACCATACCAAGGAAGTAGATGGTATTAATCTTAGCACTAAATCCAAGGTGAGTGACCTTACTTATGAAATAGAAATGCTTATAATTTTTATATCGAAATGTGTAGTTAAACACATGGGTTAAAATGTTTATGGGAGTGGTGTTCTATTCATGAAACATGTGCATATGATTAAAAATGTTAAGCGATGTTATATGATGATATGGACTAGTGAGTCCTTTATCTAATGTTAAGGAATGTGGTGGGTCCTACGGGATGTGGTGGTTCTGTTAATCCAACTTAAAGGTTTGTGTACTCGGGCCTAATAAAGGGATGTGGTGGTCCCTAATAACTGTGGTGGGTTAATTGGACTGTGGCGGGTCCAGGCTTGCGAGAGTTTCACAATTCCTGTTGGGTTATAGCATTAGAAAAAAAAATGGTTATTCAATTGGTCGTATGTGTGATATGTGGTCATTCACTAAGCCTTTATAGCTTACACTTCTATAATGTTTTGTTTCAGGTATGCTTATAATTTGGAGTTCACTGCCAAGTTAGGACCTTAAAATGGGAGAGTGATGGATAATTTGTATGGTTTGAATATCAAGATTCCTTTTGTGTAATTATTAAACTAAGGATCTTGGTTATGTAAAGTTATGTAGTACTTATAAGTTATAATTAAAGGCAGTTATGTTTTCATCTACACATACCTTTGGGAAAAAAAAATCTTATGCTATTTTCCTCAGAGATTTAAATTAAAGCATTGTTTAAGGCAATTTATCTATAATTAAAAGGATGAGTTTAACTTAATTAATTTGGGGTGCGACAACTTGGTATCAGAGCGTGGTTATTAGGTTCTGGACAGGGAGTGAGGGTCTAAATTGGCAGTGGACACTAGAACGTGAGTTTTCTATGTGTTTGGATTTTGACTAACAATGTTAATATTAAACTGCTACTATTGTATTTTGTTTAAGTTAATTATATTGCAGTGAGTGATGGATCCACGTGAGCCACATGATGGAACAGAGGGTGAGGCATCTTATGTTCCTAATAGTCAGCAAGGACATAGACATGTTCAAGTGGAGGAACCATAGGTGCAACAACAACCTATTGATGACGTGGGAAGAATATTACGTGCTGTGGCACAACTTATGGAACAAGCAAGAGGTGGAGAACATGGTGGGGATAGGGACAAATTGCATTAGAGGTTCATGAAGTTAAATCCGCCAGCATTTACTGGGACTACTGATCCGTTAGTGGCAGAGGGGTGGATTAGAAAGATGGAAATAATATTCAAGGTGATGGAAGTGCGAGATGAACAAAAGGTTTTGTTAGCAACCTTTAGGTTAGAGGATGATGCAAAGTTATGGTGGGACGCAACAGAAAGATTACTTACTACAATGGGGGGAGTGGTGCCAATAAATCCTCCACAAATTACATGGGAGAGGTTTGTAAAGGTGTTCTTTGAAAAATATTTTCGAAGGCTTTATAGGAAAAAGAAAGAGGAAGAATTTATCACGTTGAAATAGGGGAATCGAACAGTGGCAGATTATGAAGCTTTATTTATATCCTTATCTAGATTTGCACCTAACTTGGTGAGGACGGAAGAAAGTACATGTGATCGGTTTCAAACCGGGCTGAGTGTAGATATAAAAAGCATGGTTTCTAATATGAAGATCATGGATTATGTGGACTTGGTGGATAGGGCCATGGTGTCAGAAAAGTCAATAAAAGAAATGCAAGTTGAACACTCGAAGAAAGCTAGACATGATAGTATAAGATCATATGGATGGGAGGCGGGAACCTCAACTCAGAGTGTAGCACGAGGAGTACCTAAGGGCCAAGAATTTAAAAATAATAGAAGTGCACGTGGAAGATTTCAGGCTCGAGGTGGAAGGACTGGGATGAATCGATCATAAAATGCATCTGTGTTGGTGCCGAGGGCTATATTTTGTTATAGATGTGGTGGTCAAGGGCACATGTCTCGAGAGTGTACAATAGTTGAGACGACACCTTTGTGTTTCCATTGTCATCAACCGGGGCACTTACGAAAGAATTGTCCAGCGATGGGAGCTACAACATCAGTTGGGAGTGTGGCAGTAGGAGGTAGGAGTTCTACACAGAATGTACCTAGGGGAGGTAGAGGAGGTATATCGCAAAGTCAAGGCCAAGGCAGAGTGTTTGCACGGACGCAACAAGATGCACTAGCTATGCCAAACGTAGTGACAGGTACACTTTCTATTGGTGATAAAGATGCTTATGTGTTGATAGATCCTGGTTCTACACATTCTTTTGTGTCTTTGCTTTATCTGTTGCATCTTAATAAATCATTATCATCATTAGATTTTCGTTTAGCTATTGTTACTCCAGTAGGGGGGTTGATTTTTATTGAGAGGGTATATAGGGAGTGTGTGGTACGAGTGGGTGAAAAGGAATTACTAGTGGACTTATTACCTCTCGATATGCGTGACTTTGATGTGATACTGTGTATGGATTGGTTAGCCTCATATCATGTATGTTTAGATTGCTTTAAAAAGGAGGTAGTGTTTCGATTACCGGGTGAACCTGAATTTAAATTTACTGGGTAACGAAGTATCACTCCAACATGTTTGATTTCGGCTACAAAATGTTATGAACTTCTAAAGAAAGGATGTGAGGGTTATCTCGCTCATGTGGTGGACGCACGACAAGAGGCTGGAAAACTATCAGATATACCAGTAGTTAATGAGTTTGCAGATGTCTTCCCAGAAGAACTCCAGGGTTAGCACCAGACCGTGAGGTGGAATTTTCGATTGGGTTGGTACCAGGAACTGCACCAATATCTATTGCACCATATCGTATGGCACCTGCAGAATTAAAAGGGCTAAAGATACAGTTGCAAGATTTGTTAGATCGTGGTTTTATAAGGCCTAGTGTATCACCATGGGGAGCCCCAGTATTGTTTGTGAAGAAGAAAGATGGAACCATGAGGTTGTGCATCGATTATCATCAATTGAATAAGGTGACTATCCGTAACAAATACCCACTACCCCGAATTGATGACTTGTTTGATCAGTTACAAGGAGCTAAGGTGTTTTCCAAGATTGATCTCAGATCCGGTTATCATCAATTGAAAGTAAGAGACTGTGATATTTCTAAAACTGCTTTTCGTTCCAGGTATGGACATTATGAATTTCTTGTCATGCCATTTGGGTTGACAAATGCACCAGCTGTATTCATGAATTTGATGAACCGTATATTTCACCCATACGTGGATTCTTTTGTTATTGTCTTTATTGATGATATTTTGATATATTCTCGTACGAGGGATGAGCATGAACACCACCTACGTGTTATTTTACAGACCCTGCGAGAAAAGGAGTTGTATGCTAAATTTTCTAAATGTGAATTTTGGCTAGACAGGGTAGTCTTTTTGGGGCATGTTATTTCTGCTGATGGTATTTGTGTTGATCCCAAGAAGGTAGAAGAAATAATGAATTGGGAAAGGCCAACTAGTGTGACAGAGGTACGTAGCTTTTTGGGATTGGCGGGCTATTACAGAAGGTTTATACCGAGGTTTTCTTCTATTGCATTGACATTAACTAAACTTACCAGAAAGGAGAAAAAATTTGTGTGGAGTGATGATTGTGATAAGAGCTTTGAAAATTTAAAGGGTAAGTTAACATCAGCTCCAGTATTGACTATCCCAACAGGTATAGAAGGTTTAGTTATTTATAGTGATGCTTCGTATCAAGGACTTGGATGTGTATTAATGTAGCATGAAAAGGTAATTGATTTTGCTTCTCGACAGTTAAAGATACCTGAACGTAACTACCCTACTCATGATCTCGAGTTAGCTGCAGTAGTTTTTGCATTAAAGATCTGGAGACATTACTTATATGGTGTTAGTTGTGAAATTTTTACTGACCATCAAAGCTTAAAATACTTGTTTACTCAAAAAGACTTGAACTTGAGGCAAAGAAGGTGGATGGAACTTATAATAGATTATGATTGCACGATACATCACCATTCTGGTAAAGCTAATGTTGTTGCTGATGCTTTGAGTAGAAAATCTCTAGGCATAGTATCTTGTATTTATTGTATTCGAGTTGACCTGCTGAGAGAGTTAGCTTTAATGGGGGTGGAATTAACTTTGAATGAGTCTTACGGAATAGTAGCACATTTAAATGTTAGACCCACGTTGATTGACTGGATTAAACAAGCACAGGCCGGAGATGCAGAATTGGAGAAAGTTAGACATAATATGAAAAAGGGTAAAGCAAATGAATTTTCTACTCGGGATGATGACATTATTATGTACGGTAACTGTTTGTGTGTACCTAATGTGCCTGATTTAAGAAGAACGATTTTAGAGGAAGCGCATTGTTCTTTATATGCTATGCATCCAGGGAGCACGAAACTGTATAGAGATTTGAAACAATGTTATTGGTGGTCGGGAATGAAACAAGACATTGCAGATTTTATTGCTAGATGTTTAGTTTGCCAACAGGTGAAGGCACAGCATCAGAAGCCAAGTGGTTTACTACAACCATTGCCTATTCCTGAGTGGAAATGGGAACATGTTACTACAGATTTTGTTGTAAGTTTACCAAAATCATCCCGAGGGTTTGATTCTATTTGGGTTGTCGTTGATAGGTTGACTAAGTCTGCACATTTTCTTCCTGTTAAAGCTACTTACTCCATGGATAGATATGCAAAAATATATGTGGATGAGATTATTAGATTTCATGGTGCACCAGTTTCTATTATTTCTGATCGAGATCCTAAGTTCACTTCTCACTTTTGGCTTAGTATTCAACAAGCTTTGGGGTCTAAATTGAAATTTAGTACATCTTTTCACCCTCAGACTGATGGGTAGTCAGAAAGAACGATCCAGACACTTGAAGATATGTTACGAATTTGTGTATTGGAGTTCAAGGGCAGTTGGGATGAACACTTGCCACTAATAGAGTTTGCTTATAATAATAGCTATCATTCGAGTATTGAGATGGCTCCTTACGAAGCTTTGTATGGGAGAAAATGCAGAACTCCAGTGCGTTGGACTGAAGTAGGAGAACGAAAACTACTTGGGCCAGAAATTGTACAGCAGACTACTGAAAAGATCAATCTTATCCATAATCACTTAAAGGTGGTGCAAAGTAGACATAAAAGTTATACAGACAACCGAAGGAAAGAATTGAAATTTGAGGAAGGTGATCGAGTATTCCTACGTGTTTCTCCTTGGAGAGGGGTTATGAGATTTGGGAAGAAGGGAAAGTTAAGTCCCAGGTACATTGGCCCTTATGAGATAGTAAAAAGGGTTGGAACTGCAGCTTATAAGTTGACATTACCACCAAAATTGTCTCGAATACACGATGTTTTTCATATATCCATGTTACGTAAGTATGTGCCCGATTCTTCACATGTGTTTATTTTACAACCAACAGAGCTTCAAGATGACTTAACCTACATGGAGGAACCCATTGCTATTGTAGATCGAAAGGAGCAAGTGTTGTGTAGTAAAACCATTTCACTAGTTAAAGTGATGTGGAGAAGTCACAATGTAGAGTATGCCACCTGGGAAGGGGAGGATAACATGAAGAAGCAATACCCTCATCTATTTGGTAAGTTTCTTATGCGCTAAATTTCGAGGACGAAATTTTTATAAGAGGGGTAGAATTGTAAGGCCCTAAAACATGATTAGGAAGGTTAATTACATGATTAATTATAACTTACGAGTTATAAGTTATAAATTGGTTATGTGTGTTAAACATGTTAATTATCATGTTTAGGGGATGCATGCTCATGTGATATATGTGTTGTTTACATTAGGTGCTAATTGAGCTTATGATCAGGGATACCATGTTTTGAACATATGATTAGTTATGTGGTTAAATGCATCATAAATTATGTTTTTAATGCATGATTATGTTTCTAAAAGTAAATAAGGGTGTTGATACGAAATTGGCAATGTTTGGTCGCCAAATGTGAAAGTTTTGAGATTTTCGGTAAATTGCTACTTTCCTGTTCGATGCCCAAATTAGGCATATTAGTTTATGATTTTGGGAAAACATAAATTATGAAAGTTGTAGATATATGAATTAATATTATAACACAATAAACGGTGGGTTAAACGGAGGCTCGTACAAGAAGTTATATCGAAAGTTCGAAACAAGGCCAAATATGTCCATCCCTTAAGTGACAATTGTCTTATTAGCACACCATGTGCTATTTTTTGATTGGTTAAAAGGTGGGTGATGGTTTGGCCGACTTAAACTGTATAAAGCAACTCCTTTGTTAAGCAAATTCAACCATGAACAAGAGTTTTGCCTAAAGAGAGAGAAAGAGAAGAAAGTTAAGGAATAAATCTTTGCAAATTTTCCATAAATCAAGGAATCCTCGTAAGGTAATTACATCTTTATTAATGTTGGTCACATGGATGAGTTCTATACTTATCATGTTTTTATTTTTGATTTGGATATATATTTTAATGATACCCATATTGCTGAATTCTGTTGGAACAAGGATGGGTTAAGAACATAAGTTAAAACTAGAGCTAGGATCGTAAATGCATACTTTAAAGTCCTAAATTTACATCATCTTTTCGTAAAGCATTTTGATTTAGAAAATTCATTATTATGATGTATATTTATGCTAAAACATGTTTATTATATGTTTACATGAATTTTACTCAAGGTCAAGGTTATGTATGCTTAAAAATGTTAAGTTATGCCTTAATGTTGTATTTTGACCTAGTTATACTAAAAATGGCATAAATCATGGAATACTTATTGGAATTAAGTGATTCAAGTTTGAGAGTAAAATATACTCATACATATATAACATATCCGAAAATTGTGTAAAAATACCAAGGAATGAACCCTTGGTGATAGTTTGAAGTTTTAGTTTAAAATATGCCCTAAAGTTGCAAGAATGCATACCAGGTGTTTGGCGTTTTGCTCGACATAGAAAATGAGCCCTAAAAAATTATGAAACATTAATTTTGTATTATACAATATGTTTACTGATATTGGGTGGAATATCATGCAAAGTTATATTGTATAAAAATTATGAAAATTCCAGGAAGTTGAAGTTGTGTTGTTGTTTTTCTGGAGAAATGATTTGGAAAATGTTGTAATAAAATAGGCATAACTTTGTCTAGCAAATTTGTAATTTAATTCTGTAAATTGTGTTAGAACCCTAATTAATTCGATGTTATAGATATGTGAAGTGTCATATTTAATTACTCCTTAGTTATTTCTGATTGACCAAATGATGTGATGTATTATCGGGTTTGATGTTAATCGGTGTATTCAAATACTAATGACATTGACTTGTTAGGTGGGGAAGCAGCTAATACTCCCATACCAAGGAAGTAGTTGGTATTAATCTTAGCACTAAAGCCAAGGTGAGTGACCTTACTTATGAAATAGAAATGCTTATAATTTTTATATCGAAATGTGTAGTTAAACACATGGGTTAAAATGTTTATGGGTGTGATGTTGAATTTATGAAACATATGCATATGATTAAAAATGTTAAGCGATGTTATATGATGATATGGACTAGTGAGTCCTTTATCTAATGTTAAGGACTGTGGTGGGTCCTACGGGATGTGGTGGTCCTGTTAATCCAACTTAAAGGTTTGTGTACTCGGGCCTAATAAAGGGATGTGGTGGTCCCTAATAACTGTGGTGGGTTAATTGGACTGTGGCGGGTCCAGGCTTGCGAGAGTTTCACAATTCCTGTTGGGTTATAGCATTAGCAAAAAAAATGGTTATTCAATTGGTTGTATGTGTGGTATGTGGTCATTCACTAAGCCTTTATAGCTTACACTTCTATAATGTTTTGTTTCATGTATGCTTATAATTTGGGTTTCACTGCCAAGTTAGGACCTTAAAACGGGAGAGTGACAGATAATTAGTATGGTTTGAATATCAAGATTCCTTTTGTGTAATTATTAAACTAAGGATCTTGGTTATGTAAAGTTATGTAGTACTTATAAGTTATAAGTAAAGGCAGTTATGTTTTCATCTACACATACCTTTGGAAAAAAAAATCTTATGCTATTTTCCTCAGAGATTTAAATTAAAGCATTGTTTAAGGCAATTTATCTCTAATTAAAAGGATGAGTTTAACTTAATTAATTTGGGGCGCGACAGATAATGTCAGCCTTAGCCGAGGGGGTCTAGTCCTAGGACGAGGCTATACTTGGTATATCATCGAATGTCACATTAGGCAATTAAATAATTAAATAAAGGGTTATTTTCCCCTACTTTTATGACTAAGTTTGCAATAACTCCCCATTTAAAAAAAAATTACTCCCATTTATGTTAACTCTCCATCCAAAGTGTCCGTCAAGAATTTAGTTTACTGTTGACATTTCAAGTCATCCATTCACTTTATGACCAATTTTATAATAGTCCCCCATTTATTTAAATTGGCATATGCTAAAAAAATCATAATAGTTTTTGAAAAATATTGAAAAAGTTAAATAGTTGTTTTTTGTAAAGAATGGTTTTCTAACATTTAAAAAACGTTTTAAAAATAGTTTTTATTAATCGGAAGAAACAGCCATTTATTTTATCGAACAATTAAAAGGTTTTCAAAATTTGATAAAAGTAAAAATTGTTTTTATTTTTTAAAAAGTAAAAAAAAAAAGAAATGCAGAGGTAATTGATTAAGGATGCATTCTAAATTTTAAAGAAGTGGGGGGTCTTTTATAAAATTGGTCATAGATATGGGGGGACTCAAAATGTCAATTGTAATTACAATTGACTAATAATTTGGATGGAGAGTTAACAAAATGAGGTTGTATTGAAAATTTCTAAAAAATAGAGGGTCTATTTCAAAACTTGTTAAAACGTGGGGGGAAACTCAAAATAACCTTAAATAAATAACTAATTAAATGAAAGGAATATACATGTTATTATAATATAAGTTCAAATAATGGCTTCTTCATCTTGGGATATCGTCCTTTTTCCCGATAAAAATCCTTGATTGTATAGTATACTGGCTTTTTGACTGCTTGGTCAAGTCAGGCCATTGCTACACTGACCGTTGACTCTGAGACTTCTAGATACAAGTGTAACTTTTTGCCATACTTGAGTAGCGACCTCAAAGGAGCGGATCTAAGGTAGAATTTCCACTTTTAGAATGGTTTTCACACTGAACGTCCCATTCCGAGGCTCTTTTCAATACATTGGAGAATGGTTAATATTTATAATGGCTCTAGAGAACATCTACTCAAATCTTCCAAATATCACAAAAGCCTTTATACTTCTTTCTAGTTTTCAAGGGACCTCATATGAACTAGGGCATTTATTTTTATTAGGTTGACTTTAATCCCTGTCTAGTTGACTATGATCCCTAAGAACTTACTAGAGCCAACCTAAAAAAAACTTCAGTTGAGTTGAGTTATGATGTTTCTCCATGGTTTCTAAAGTTCGGGAAAAATCTACCACGTGACTTTCAACTTTGAGGCTCTTTCTTAACGTGTCATACACATATATCTCAATTATTTGGCTAATTTTTTCTTCAAATATTTTATTTACCAGCATCTTATAGGTAGTCTAACATTTTTCAAGACAAAGGGAATAACTCTATAGAACTATGTGCCTTTATCAGTATTTAATGATGTCTTCTCTGCATCGTCTTCATTCATCGAAATTTGATTAGAGTCATTATATGCATCCACAAGTCTCATTAGTTTTGACATGTCATGGCATCTACAATTGATCGATTCTTGGCAGCAGAAAATAAACCTTCGGGCAATCTCTTTCAAGTTGTTGAAGTCCCAAACATTTGCCATTTATAATTATTTTTTAGTACGGGCACTATATGTAGTAGACAAGAATAATTAACTTCTTTTATGAATCCCGCATCTAGTAACATCTTCACCTCTCCCAGAATGATCTGTTAGCAATCTAGGCTAAACTGTCTCCTCTTCAGCTTGACTTTTTTGGTTGAAGGGTCTACATCTAAGTGATGACATATAGTGTCGGGGTCTATTCTTGTCATGTGCTTGTGCGACCACTTAAATATGTCCACTATCTCCATTAAGAGCTTGACATTGGGTTTTAAGGATGAATCGTTCTATAAATTTTTTGGTGGTCCTTTTCATCAAGAACCATGGATTCTACCTACTCGATCGCCATAACCTTTATGAGATTGTCATCATTTTTAGAGACAACTGTGTCAATGTTGTATGAAGTATTCTTCATCTTATAAGTGTCCTTCTACTCAGAAGATGTGAAATAACACTTTTTTTTACCTTAAGCTTAGTTCCTACAACATCACATACCCTAAAGTAGGTTGAAATCTCATAATTTAATGCACGGTGGAAGGGACATCTTCAAATTTCTTTAGGGAAACCCTTCATAAGATAATATTTTATGTAGAGATCACATGTTTATCCATGACAAAGAAGTTCACTTTCTTCGTTAGGCATGTCGACCACTTGCACATACAGACATCGAATTCCACCATTCTGGGTGGTAATATTTTCTCCCCACTAAATCAAATGAGAGGTCGATGGTAGGGTTTTAATTGTTTAACGTTGAGATTTGGCACCTTAGAACAATCTCAAAAGATGACATTAGATAATATTTCCCCATCAACAAGTATCCGGGAGACACATGCAAGTAGAGGATGTTTTTCAAGTCTAGTATACAAATCCCATGATTAGATGATCAACGTTCACTTTCCTAGAATAAGTTACTTTTCCATCCTCCCTAGAAATATTTATGTCCATTCGTCATTATCCCGCTCTTCCCTCTCCTACGTATAACTTCCTCCCTGTCGGCTCTATTACATCGCATATAACTCCCATTAAAATCATGTACTTGATGAAAGAGATCAAGTATAAGTCTCCCATGTAATCTATGGGTTTTTAGGGAAAGTTTGGGTCATCCTTAGAGTAATTCCCTGAAACCTCATCTTGCAACTTCTTTCCATCCTTCTTGTTAGCTATATCTCTGGTAGGCGACCATTACCTTTTCATTTTCTTTTTGGGGAGACCATTTTGATGTAAAAATACCCTTAAACGACCTTTATTAATGAGCTTGTCGATCTCATCATTAAGAACATACCAATAATCATGTATATATTTTTTAGTAATATTGGGTTGGGTTCTCCTACCAATATCGAATATAACATATTTATCCCAATCTTGGTCATGGTCTTTATGATATTCACATTATTTGTTCTTGTTTCTCTTATGCGACGAGGATTTTAATTGGTTTATCCACTTGATCTCTTCAACATCCTTGATTTCATTCAAAATATGATGTATATGGTTAAAGAGGGGTATAGAAAATGTGAACCTATGTTTCAATTTCTCTTAATATTTATTCCCCCCTTATCCTTTCTCTGAGTGGACTTACTGGACCCATATTCTTTTAACTCAGCCTTCTTAGCTGCTATTATTTCTTATGCACGCATAATATTTCCATCTTTTAACAAAATCTAGTTCATTGAGGTAAGATAGTTCTTAGATAGGGTGTAATAGAGTTGACCCAACAAGCGCCCGTTGATGACGGTTATCAGTGAAATATTTTCTTCGTAATAAACAACATCCATATTTTCTTTGTTAAATCTGGATATGAAATATATAAAGGCTACTCACATCTTTTTTATCTGATGCTAAGGAGGTAAGTCACCATCTTAGCAGGCTTCAACCCAAAGCAAAACTTATGAATCAACTTGTCGACTAACTCTTTGATACTTATTATTTTCCATATTGGAAATCTCGTATAACATATATATGTCGCTTTGATAGGACCACTTAAAAACTCTCAGCGCCTTATCTCACCGGCCATAGAAGTAATCCCAATAGCTAACTAGTCTATCTCTACATGATTATAATCATAGGGGCCCTAAATTAATAGGATCCTAGGACCCATCATACATTAGAGATACCATAGGGGTCTTAAATTTTGTTAGCATGCAACATCTAGTGATCCTGTGAATGAAAAGGGTATTCCTAGATATATCCTATCTCTAAGGGGTTCTTACTCTTAAATAACTCCCTTAATTTATTCTCCAACCTCTGAATAAAACTTTTCCATGGCTTCTTACTTTCAGGATCATTTTCCCTAGACCCTTCTCTCTTTTGATTCTCTAACTTTTATTCATCAGTGTATGGAATTGGTCTCGAGGTCTGAAGTAGACTGAACCCATGATTTTTAAGATGTTTTCTCCTATTGCATTAACTACAAGCAACATAAGGGTCGTGGAATCTGGGTCCTAACCTATCTAATGGTGAATGTTTTGTGATTCTAGTGATAGTAGTTTTTTTTCTATTGTGAGGGAGGTTAAAGATAATGGTTGGTTAGACATTAATCAAGCTTGTAAAGGCGGATTAGGGGATGATCGGGTATATAGAACAAGACCAAGGTCAATTGGAAAAAATCTCATTTGAAGACACTACCACACCAAGCAAGCTTGTTCAAAGGAGCTTCAAGAATATAGTTGTAATATGTGGAGACTCCACCCTCGAGAGGTAGGTGTTGGCGCTGAACGTTCAGATATCACTGTTGGGTTTGGTTCGTATACAGGTATCCTGCGTAGGACCGCTGCCATCTTTTGTGTGTTTTGTGGTGTCCGCTTGGGATAAGAGATTCCTTCAGACTTACTGATAGAGCACGAATTAGACACCAATGGTAGATATCATTGTGTGTCATATATATGGTAGGACATATATTATTAATTTCCCGGATGCCATGGAAATAAATTAAATTGTCCAAGGATGTGGACGATAGATATTATTCTTGACCCTATAATTCATAATAGGTGTTTATGCCTTATACATGATACTGATGAGATTGGAATAAATTGAAGTTAACAATATAATTGTAGGGATTACATTTAATTAACTAATTATTGATATAACCATTCTTTAGTTGAGGTGATGTCACAATTTATTATTTGGGAAGTATTGGGGTGCGAGTATATCATACTTAGATGAGGGGTGAGGTGTTATATGCATGTGAGGGACGAAGGGGATACTTATTGTGCATTGATTGTAATATTGTAATCATAATTTATTCAAGTTAATTCTCGCACACCTCGAGCTCTGACTCAAATTATAAATATTTTTCCCTCCAGGTTAATTCTAGACAGGGATAGTAGGACTGTTGCTGTACCAGCTTTGCGATCTCTCGGTACTTAGCAGATTTCCAGATTCTTAACTCTAGCCTAGGTACTTTTCTGTCAGAGTTCAGATATTTTATTTAGAAAACTTTATAAGGGCATAAGCCCAAGTTCTATTTATTTATTTACATTATGCTGGAGTTGTAATATTTACTTGATGTTAAATCTATGGTTTTAGTTGGTTTGGTTGAGTTCAAATTATTGTCAGTGAGATATTTATAAAGTTTTAAAGCATCAGCCTTCAAAATAATAGTATGTATATTACGTTATGCTGAGAATGGTGTTAATTGATCGAAAAGCCTCATCTTCGACATATCGGACCTGGCCATCCTTTACGTGAGAAAATGGGGGTTGTTACAGTGTGGGAAAATTTGGTCGGATCGATAACGGGTAGGGTCAGATATGGGCAGGTTAACAGCAGGTCATTAATCAATCCGCCTAAACTCACAAATATCCAGTGAGTTTGTAGTGACCCATATGCTACCGGCCTAAACAACCATGATAGTGTACAGTCTCAACCATTGTGGGTAGAAATGGGTGGACGATACTTTTTGAGTCCATTTTGCCAGCCCTAAAGCTGATTAACATAAAATTCCATTTTTTAAAAGGTTAAAAATTGAATTTCGAAAAACAATGATGTGGAAATCCCAACACGTTCTATTAGCCTAAGAGCATCCACAATAATGGAGCTATAAGACAGAAGAATTGTTAAAGTTACAAATTGAGACGTCTGTAATGGTGGGCAAGAGTGAGAAAATTGAGTAGGATAAATAGTAGAGGATTGCTAGTTTTACTAAACGACTATTGAATTTGTAAACGATTCTATGAACTTCATTTATTCATAGGAATTCCTACAAACTTCTGAAGTTCGTAAGAGGTGATATCAAATATAAATACTCAATTTTTATTAGATATTTGAGTTTTACAGATTCCTACGAATTAATATTGTTCGTAAGAAATTTTTTTTATTTCCTACTAACAACTTTAGTTCTTAGGAATATAACTTACTAATTTTATATGCTTCACCATTATGAAACTTGCCTGTGATTAAAGATAAGTTAACTTTTTAATTTTGTGTACTTGCCTTTCTATGTGGATGCTCTAAGAGTCCGTTTGGTTGCCCACTTTTGCCATGAAAATTGTCAAATAAGTTGATAAATGGAGGATTTGCCAAAATTTTGATCCGCTGGGTTGCATAATTTGGCATGGAGAAATTTTTCATGGATACTCATGTTTTACCATCATTTGCACACTTTTTGTGAGCAAATTTTGCTTATATATTTGGTTGAGAAAAAATTTCCAACAAATTTGTCAACTTTAAATGAATACTGTTTCTCCCTTTTTAATGTTATTCTCAAATGTTTTCTAATGTTTTAATAATTATTTTATAAAACTATTCTAAATAACTTAAGAAAAAATGTTAAAAATATTTTAATAAACTGTTTTAAAAAACTATTTTAAATATTTCAAAAATACCTTTTTAAAAACTGTATTAAAACTGTTTTTAAAAATTATCTAAAGACTGTTTTAAAATCAATTTTAAGTTTTTAAAAACAGTTTTTAAAACTGTTTTTAAAAATTGTTTAAAAACCACTTTTAGAAAACAGTTTTTAACAACTATTTTCAAATATTGTTTTGAAAACTATTTTTCACAAATTGTTTTTAAAAACAGCTTTTAGAAACTATTTTTAAAAACTGTTTTTCACGAATTGTTTAGAAATTGTTTTTCGAAAACTATTTCTAAAAATTTGCTTTTAAAATTATTTAAAACACTGTTTTAAACACTTAAATGTAATTTTAAAAAATGTTTTATATTTTTTCATAACCATTAAAATTATTTAAATGTCTCAAAAATGAATTAATTTACTTTTTTGGCAAATTCTATTTATTTTAGTCAAATATATTTTATGTTAATCAATTTTTTATTTATTTTTGAAATAATTATTTTACTTTTTGATTCATTAGATTGACTTTAATTTTTAACTCATTAGATTATTTCTTAATCCAAAGTAATCAAATCTAACATTTATCTATAAAAATTTTGACATGACAATTTTTACCTAAATTTTTTTTATTTACTTTACTATTTTGTCTACTTCACATTCAAAGTGACCTTAATAGTTTTTAACCCTGGTAAATTACTGCACAAAAGAGAGGTGGAGGGGGAGGAGGATTTGACACGACTTCCAACCAACTTAAAGGTGGATATGGTATGGTGCATTGTAATGGAAGTCTTAAAAAGCCATGAAGGGTAAGAGGTCCCCACCCCACCCGCATCATGTTTATGAAAGCTCAGACATGGGACCAATAGCTGGTTTGCACTCATCATATATAGCCATCTCTCTCCTCCCTATTGTCTGCTCTGCTTTGGTTCAGTGATTAATGGACATAGTTTTGTGATACAATACAAGAGCTGTTGCTGTCTGTGGAAAGAATCCAATAGTTGTTTTGTTTGTAAATTATACGCTAAAAACATATCTATTAAAGCATTAAATTGACTTTTTTTTTTTTTTGTAAGGGATTTTTCATATCACGAGATGTTCGGGTTAGCTTAAGCGCACCTCGACTAATCTTCGCTCGCGGTTCGTGGTTTTCGCTGGCTAAGCATTATTTTGACACTGCCAAGAATCGAATTGGAGACCAAACCCAATTCACCTCCAAACAGTGTCCTAATGACAGCCTTATATCACTGAATAGGGGTGTGTTTCGGATGGATCGGATCGGAATAGGGGTATTCGGGAAAAATTCTAAAATTTTCGGAATTTTAAAATCCTTTTCAATTCGGAAAAAATAAAAATCGGAATATCATTTTTTTCCTATTCGGCGGATTCGGAATATTCGAAAATTTTATTATTCGTAAAAAATTCGGAATAATCGGAATTATCAGTTATAATATTTTCGAAAAATATTGGAAATGTCATTTTTGAAAAGGATATTTTTTAAATAAAAATAAAAATCAAACACTCCACTTTACATCACCTATGTAATAAACTACGGCGTTACGTGAATGACAAGGCTATGCATCTCATACCATTTTGAAAATGGAATAAACTACAGAGCTATGCATCTCATACCATTTTAGAGAAAGATCAATCACGGCTTGACTACAATACTAGGAAACTACAAAGTTTTGTGAATGAAAAAAAACTAATGTTTACCTACTTAAAAAAAAGAAATGCAAGAAATGTTAACAACTGTAGCAGAACCTCTACATCAGTTTTTCAAATACAAAAAATAAACAAAAGGAAGATGGGGAAAACTTAATATAAATCATTCTTGGAATCTAAATTTGCATTACAATTGAATATAATTTTAGCCGTTGTCTTTTAATTTAGGGTTAGTGTGATGTAGAAGGTTAATATATATGGGTATATATTAATGGTTGAGAAAGTTTTAAATGAAGGGTCAAGATTAAACTAATAAATAATAAATTTATATATAAATAACGGTAGTAAAAATGTATTAAAATAAACAAAAATATTATTATTTCGGGAAATATTTTGGATGGATCGGATTGGCATGATATTGGAAATTCGGAATCCATATATGATTTCCAATTTCATTCCAAATTTTTTTAGAAAATTCGGAAATCGGAAAATTAAAATGGTGCCAAAATTAAAAAAATTCGGATAAAAAAACGAAAAATTCGAAAGTTCGAAAATAACTGACACATCTACCACTAAACTGTAAGACTTGATTCTTAAATTAACTTTAATTCAACGTGGCAAGTATTATTTTTAGACGTGTCAAGACTCGTTAACGTTTTTTGGTACTTTATTAATTACATTTTTGGGATGCAATTTCAATAGCATCACACATCCCATCTGCGCTATCATTAAAATCACATCTCTCATCTCTCAATGTGATTTAATACACTTTTTCTTTTCTTGGGTGATTTGGGATGATAGTTACACTTTATCACTTAACAAATATGTTTCATAGATGTATTGATAAATATGTTTCAAAATGTAATAGTTTAACAATTATATTGTTTGAAAATTCCATATCCAAGTTGTCCGCATATAAATTATGTTGTTTTAGATATGAGTTTATTTGAGATACTTTATATAAGACATGACGTAATTTAATTACATTTGTAAGTTTGCTAATCAATGAGTTTTGCTCATTTGATTAAAAATTATCTTAGTTATATATTATGTAAAAAGATAAGTTAGTGGTGCCAGCTGGTGAGATAACTCAAGCTTTATTTTGAAATATATTGATTTTTATTGTATTTTTGTGATGAATATAACATAGTTTTAAAACATTGAATTTATAGCATATCTCGACATTATATAATTGACTTCTTTATAATAAAACAAATGATTTACTTTTGTGCATCTTATCCTCTAGTATATTTAATTTTTTGATTACAAAATGTAGCTACTTATTTTTGGCCGGAGACATTTTGATTTTAAGACAATCAAATTTGATAATATTTTGATTCTAAAAGAAGCTAAAATGTCATCATTTTAGGAAAAATATTTATTTTTTTAACTTTATCCCCTTAAAAATAAGGAATGCTTTTAATGAAAGACATACATTTTGATCATTGTTCTCTCATGATATTGTTCGAATACGTAACTTTGTTACCTTATTTAATTTTATATATTATTTTTAAATGCATAACTATTAATTTGTCATATACTAAAAAGAGCAGGATTATTTATTTGGGATAAAGTAGGACTGACAATTTTTTGCACGAGATTGCATTTAATTGAGATAATCCAATTATAATCCGATACGTGATGCGAATAGTTAAAATGTACGTGTTGAAATTATAGGCATTTACTGTTTGGATGGAGTCCAGTAGATCTCATTATTTTGGATTTTGGTTCATTAATTTTCGTATTAGTTTGTTCAAAATTGACGAAAACCTTTAGTTGATTATTAGTTCACCCATTTTTTCAACTAAAAAGACCGTTTTACCCCCGAGTATATTAATATACATTATTATACTATAAATATATAATGTACAAGTGTAATAATGTATATTAATGTACTCGGGGGTAAAATGATATTTTTAATTAAAAAAGTGGATCAACTCCCGTCAAACAGGTCGTCTGACGATTTCCGTCACTTTTGAACTCCAAACAACTAATAAGAAAATTAATGGATCCAAATTTAAAATAATAAGAATTATTGGGTCTCAAATAATAAATAACCCTTAAAATTATTAGTACTCAAAAGTAATGCTCCAAATCAAACAACAAAACACATTTTCGACACATTAACATGAATAACACCCCTATGGCGAGTTGAATAGAACACAGAACATGCACATGTTGTCCGCAGTACAAAACTGTGATAAAACACAAGCTTTTATTGTAGTAAAATTTTCCTTGCCAAAAATTTCAAAAATGACACATTTCATTTTCACAACCTCAGTGACCAATGTTCATCCTCTAATAAAGTTGATAAAGATGAGAAGACTTGTTTCAAAGTGTTTTCCCTATTTGCTTTTTCCACTCCCTCAATGTTCAAATTGCATTGGTGAACGTAGCAATCACGGAATATCTCAAAAAAGATCACCACACTCCATATGGTATTGGTAGTTGTGTATACCCACCAATGGACAAATATTTAATATTGCACTTATTAAACAAGCCTCTATAATGTATGAGAAGATCTAGAAAACGTAATATTGCAGATAATTTTACCTACGTTTTTGAGAGGTTGATCCTCAAAATTTCAACTTATGCTATTAAAGTAGATAGAACGAGCCATTAACGTTATTGCAGTCCATGACCTCTATGTACCAAATGTTTTTTTTAATGTTATCTTCTCCATTTCTTTATTGGAAAACGACAGATGGATTGGTTTGAAATACGTAATCGTTGGTTATAAGAGTTTTCCAATGTTGATGAACTTGAGAACAGTTTCCGGAGTTGGGTGATCTTAATTTTTAAACAAAGAAAAGTCAAAGGAAGTTGATTTTTAAGTATAAGATAATGGTGTATACCAACAATAATGGGGTGATTACATAAGGATCCTATCCTTAGGTTATGGATTGTTTAGTTTTTAGAAAATCATCTCACTTAAGTTTAAACTCATAAATTTTTTTAATAATGATACTCTTACCGGGTCCAAGTACCGATTTAGTACCAAATACGCTTTATTTGATTATATATTGGTGGGACCTACAACATTTTCTGATATCGTGTAAACAAATAAAGCAGTACCGATACTAAACCGGTACTAATAGACGGTGTGTCTAACATTTTTCAAAATTTTTACAATCGAACAATAAACTTAAAAATGACAATATTAACTGTATATTAATTTGAGCTAACATTGAGAAGATTAATGTCGTCTGCCACGTGGGTATTCTTGATGATATTTTAGCAACTTTACTCCATTAGCTAGCGAGCGACTTCAATCCATTAACCAGTCCTTGAAATTTCCACAGCGTTCGGGAACAAAAAATATCTTTTCGATACCGACTATATTGCCAAATGGGTTGAAGCATAACTGGTAGCTATCATTAAAGACGCCAGATGATAAGATTCATATGGAAGAACATCAACACTCAATTTGAGATTCCCATGACCATCATAGCAAACGTCACCCAATTTGAGAACCAATCATTCAATAAATTATGTAGTGACCATAGTTATGACACTAATACAATTTGATAGCCTATTGGTTAAGTGACAAGAATTTTGAGGCTTCAAAAAATTGAGCTAGATGGAATACGCAAAAGGCTTGAAATGGACAAATGAACCATGGTGGATGAACTTCTACATGTCCTTTGGGCTGATAAGATGACGCCAAGGAGGTTGACCGGGGATCACACATTACTCTAGCCTGCAAAATGGAAGTAGTGATCTGGTTTGAAGCAAACCT